>JAQQAC010009376.1:24077207-24138385 GCA_029783875.1 Phataginus tricuspis | reverse complement strand
GGGACCTCACAGCCGCCATCCCCACCATCCCCATGGGACCTCACAGCCGCCATCCCCACCATCCCCATGGGTACTTCATGGCTGCCATCCCCACCATCCCCATGGGACTTCATGGCCGCCATCCCCAACATCCTCAACATCCCCACCATCCCCATCAGTAAGTCCTCATCATCTATCACCTGGACGACTATGATATCCCCCTAACTAACATCTCTCTCCCTCTTGCCCCCTCCACCCCCAAATGCATTTTTCACACCGCTTGATTAGGATTATTTTTTAAAAATACAAACCTAAGTTAATTTGTAAAACAATTTTTTAAATAAAAATATATGAAATGCAGGGAAAAAAATAATCCAAAACCAGATCATGACTCCACAGCTGTCCCACAGTTCCTTACCATCATCATCAGGGGCTTGACCTTCCTCTGTGGCCCCTCTCAACTTCATTATTCATATCCTCTATGTTCCAAATATGACCATGTCCTCTGTTCCCAAAAATATGGTGTTTCACACTTCTGTACTTCAAACGGTTTTCCCTTGGCTAAAAAGTCCTTGTCCTATAGGGAAAATCCTATTTATCTTTTAAAACTGTGTTCAAATGTCAAGTCCTGTGGGTAGATCTTCCCAACTCCCAGCAAACCACCTCCTATCCATGCAGCTTATTACGTCTCTGGGCACATTATGTTACCATCTTTTATTTATAAAACCATCTCCCCCACCCTCCTATCTGCCTGATGGATAACTAATGGCTAATAAACTGAATTAATTTTACATCTCTTTAGAAATGTACATTGCATCTGTTCCAAAGTTCTAATCCTAATATTCAACGCAACCCCTAAGTTGTCCTTTCTTATTTCTACTATATACATCCATATCTTCCACTTCCACCAAACTGAGGTACTTATTAACGAACCACCCCCAAGTGGTCAGCTTTCTCCAAAAAGGTCTAGAGAGAAATATATTACACTTTGTAGGCCAGTCTCTCCATGACAACTGCTCAGCTCTGCCGTAGAGAGCAAAAGTGGCCAGAGACAAGATGCAGATGATGGGCATGCTGTCGTTCCAACAAAACGTTATCTATAAACAGGCATCAGGCAGCACAGCCTGCCCTGCTCCAGACTAATTTTCAACGCGGCTTTGTTCACGCCACTCCTCTAGCCTGGAAAGCCTTCTCTGCTCACCCCTGTATTTCTGCCGATGTTCCATCTCGAAGCCCAGCCGGGCTCTTCTGCCTGTACTCAAGAGACCTCAGGTGGACTTGCCAGTTCCTCAGCACCAAATGTTAATGGCTCATTTGATATGTGGCCTCTGCCATCCAGTGTTCTTTATTATCTCTGAACACACAGGCCATTTCACCAACTTACCACACTCAGCCCTTGAAGGGCTACAAGCCCTGACTTCAAGGGCCGCACAGCCCAATGCCAGCACATGACTCTACACATTAGGGGCCATGTCAATACTGCCTGCTGGCCATGTAGGCCAACTGATATTTCCAGCCCATGTGTTATGCATGTGTACACTTTCACTATTGTTTTATTTAGACTTACAAACTATTACTCAAAATCTAGTTTCTTTTTTTTTTTTCTTGTTCTTCTATAAGGATTTATTATTCTCTGTAGGTAATACATGCAAGGTACGAGATTCACAGGGCCTGCTCTGGAAGGTTAGTCTCTTTCCCTTCCCGTCTCTCATCCACCAAGTTCCCCTCTCTGGCGTTTCTTACTTATTCTTCCACAGATAATCTCTGCACAGACAAACATAACACAAATGTATAGTATAATTTCTTCCCCATACAAATGATAGTATGCTATATATATTTGCTTTTGTCAGTTAATAATATATCTTGTAGATATTTCCATGCTAGTTGTATAATTCCTAAATTATATATGTGTGTGTATAATCCGAAAGTATATACAGCATGTATACTGTAAAGTATATATAAATATATATATATATAAAATATGGTATTGTATACTATATATATCATATAGTGTATATAAAGTAAAGTATATATAAAGTGTATATATTGTATATATAAACCTTTTATTCTCAGTTTTTTAGAAGAATTATGGAAACGCAGAGGTACCAGCCATGAAATGGAGCCCTAGAGAGAATGTGTGTTCATCGGTACAAGATGGGTGGGCATTTTCTTATTTCTCTTCCCGTCCCCATTCTGAGAGTGTACAGAAAGATTTAAACAAGTTGGGGTTTATTAATATAGTATTTGGAGGTCCATTCTCCTCTTTTTCCTTTCTTTCTTTTTTTTAGGTATTTTTTATTAACATATTATTGATATATACACTCTTATGAAGGTATCACATGAAAAAACAATGTGGTTACTACATTTACCCATATTATCAAGTCCCCACCCATACCCCAGTGCAGTCACTGTCCATCAGTATAGTAAGATGCCACAGAGTCACTATTTCACTTCTCTGTGCTACACTGTTTTCCCCATGATTCCCCACACCATGTGTACTAAACAAAATACCCCTCAATCCCCTTCTCCCACCCTCCCCACCCGCCCTCCCACACCCCTCCCCTTTGGTAAACACTAGTTCCTTCTTGGAGTCTCTGAGTCTGCTGCTATTTTGTTCCTTCAGTTTTGCTGTGTTGTTATTCTCCACAAATAAGGGAAATCATTTGGCACTTGTCTTTCTCTGCCTGGCTTATTTCACTGAGCATAATATCCTCCAGCTCCATCCATGTTGTTGCAAATGGTAGGATTTGTTTCTCTCTTATGGCTGAATAATATTCCATTGTGTATATGTACCACCTCCTCTTTATCCATTCATCTACTGATGGACACTTAGGTTGCTTCCATATCTTGACCATTGCAAAAAGTGCTGCAATAAACATAGGGGTGCATATGTTTTATTGAACCTGAGAGGTTGTATTCTTTGGGTAAATTCCAAGGAGTGGGATTCCCAGGTCAAATGGTATTTGTATTTTTAGTTTTTTGAGGAACCTCCATATTGCTTTCCACAATGGTTGAACTAGCTTACATTCCCACGAGCAGTGTAGGAGGGTTCCCCTTTCTCCACATCCTCGCCAGCATTTGTTGTTCTTAGTCTTTTTGATACTGGCCATCCTTACCTGTGTGAGGTGATATCTCATTGTGGTTTTAATTTGCATTTCCCTGATGATTAGTGATGTGGAGCATTTTTTCATGTGTCTGTTGGCCATCTGAATTTCTTCTTTGGAGAACTGTCTCTTCATATCCTCTGTCCATTTTTTAATCGGGTTATTGCTCTTTGGGTGTTGAGGTGTGTAAGTTCTTTATATATTTTGGATGTTAACCCCATCGGATATGTTCTTTACGAATATATTCTCTCATACTGTAGGGTGCCTTTTTGTTCTGTTGATGGTGTCCTTTGCCATACAGAAACTTTTTATTTTGATGTAGTCCCATGAGTTCATTTTTGTTTTTTTTTCCCTTGCTCGAGGAGATGCATTCAGGAAAAAGTTGCTCATGCTTATATTCAGGAGATTTTTGCCTATGTTGTCTTCGAAGAGGTTTCATGGTTTTATGACTTACATTCAGGTCCTTTGATCCATTTCGAGTTTACTTTTGTGTATGGGGTTAAACAATAATCCAGTTTCATTCTCTTGCATGTAGCTGTCCAGTTTTGCCAACACTAGCTGTTGAAGAGGCTGTCATTTCCCCATTGTATATCCATGGCTCCTTTATCATATATTAATTGCCCATATATGGTTGGGTTTATATCAGGGCTCTCTAGTCTGTTCCATTGGTCTATGGGTCTATTCTTGTGCCAGTACCAAATTGTCTTGAGTACTGTGGCTTTGTAGTAGAGCTTGAAGTTGGGGAGCATAATCCCCTCAGCTTTATTCTTCCTTCTTAGGATTGCTTTGGCTATTGGGGGTCTTTTATGGTTCCATATGAATTTCAGAATGATTTTCTCTAGTTTGTTGAAGAATGCTGTTGGTATTTTGATAGGAATTGCATGGAATCTGTAGATTGCTTTAGGCAGGATGGCCATTTTAACAATACTAATTCTTCCTATCCATGAGCACGGGATGTGTTTCCATTTATTGGTATCTTCTTTAATCTCTCTCATGAGTGTCTTGTAGTTTTCAGAGTATAGGTTTTTCACTTCCTTGGTGAGGAATTTTATTCTTTTCAATGCAACTGTGAATAGAATTGTTTTCCTGATCTCTCTCTGCTAGTTCATTGTTAGTGTATAGGAATGTCACAGATTTCTGCATATTAATTTTGTATCTTGCAACTTTGCTGAATTCAGATATTAGATCGAGTAGTTTTGAAGTGGATTCTTTAGGGTTTTTTATGTACAATACCACGTCATCTGCAAACAGGGACAGTTTAACTTCTTCCTTGCCAATCTGTATGCCTTTTATTTGTTTATGTTGTCTGATTTCCATGGCTAGAACCTCCAGTACTATGTTGAATAGAAGTGGGGTGAGTGGGCATCCTTGTCTTGTTCCCAATCTTAAAGGAAAAGCTTTCAGCTCCTCACTGTTAAGTACAATGTTTGCTGTGGGTTTGTCATATACGGCCTTTATTATGTTGAGGTACTTGCCCTCTATACCCATTTTGTTGAGAGTTTTTATCAAAATCTACTTTCTTTATAATTATTTCACCATTTTACATATTTGCTACATAAAAGAGTAAATAGAAACTTTCCCTTTCATATATTCTCTTATCAAGTTGGGTATAAATATTATCATCTTAAATCTTGAAGTCAAGTTTGTTTTCCAAAGAAACACATTTTCTTTTATTTTACAGTGAGTCAAGGTAAAAGGTTTTTAACACAATTAACTTTATTTAAGGCATCTACACTTTAAAATGATGTACACTGGTATTAACTCTTATCAAGTTTATGCTAATTACCTACTGCTTTTTTTACACTTAAAAGCCCAAATATCTAAGTTAAAGTCATAAGCACTAAAATTAAGAAACTAAGCATACACAATGTGGACACATAAGAGAAGAAACTCTGCGTCACCATCTCAGGCCATATATGACAAACACATGATATCTGGGAAAGCTCTTATCCTTCCTTTCACTGTCCCTTCCAGAGCAAAAGTAATTTCAAAAAGGACCGTTTTGCTTCTTTGCTAACAATAGTTTGAAAGCCAAATTGTTCTCCACTTACAAAGGCTCCATTCTGCAACATGGGAAACAGGCTGTATTCAGGAAGAGGTAAAAACACCTGTCAGTGCTGCAGACTCTCCTCACCACCATCACGCTCACCCTCCAGCCACTGTATTCCTACAGGAAAGGGTATGCACAGAGGGGCTCGGAGAACAAAGCCTATCTTCCAAAGTATAGCATTATAGGGAATCATATGTTTTCTCAGATGATTTTGGAAATCAGAATTAAGTTCCTATATTAAATTACTACTACTAGATTATATGTCCCTTTAGTATGAGAATTCTTATGACATTGACACTTTCAAAAATTTTCTACTTCAAGCAATTTAATTAGTAAAATTTAACATATCCCTTTTTTTAATAAAGAGGGGGGAGAAAAACACTTCCATTGTTGTCATGAACATTTATCAGGTTTGATTTTCAATTACAGGACTAGTCTCAAGGAAATAATCTCTCTGCATATTACTCATTTCATTCTGGTTCCTTAAGAGATTCGCCTTTTCCCCAAAATAGGGTCTTATCAGGGAGGTGCTGATTGGTAATAACAAATGAACTCTGGAAAGGCAATCACAGTACTCTTGGCTGGAGGAAAATCACAGAACTCTAAATGCCTCAATCCCATAGTAAAAGAGTAGAAATAAGAGCACCCATCCTTAAATGATTTCATGGGAACACAAATCAATAGGATGTGTGTAAAAAGATATGTTGTAAATCAACAATGCTATGTGAAAATCTAAACATACTTCAGCTTAGTTAGAGATAGACAATCTCTAGTAGCATAATTAGCAAGTGTTGTGAACAAATGTATGTAGTGTTTATCAGAAGTAAAGATAACAAGGGATTGGAGGGCCCAGTGTGCTCAGTTATGTGTCATTCTACCTTGGAGTGTGCTTCAAACTCCATCATTTCTGCTGCCCAGGGTCTCTGTTTTGCCAGGAGCTGGAAGGCTTTTTTTTTTTTTTAACTTTCCATTGGCAGCTGCCATGACTAGATGGTCCAAGGTTCAAATGTTCAAAAACTGGATGCTATGAATAGGGGTCTAGAATAGTGGTATAAGCTGCACTCAGAAACCTCAATGCTTATTCTGGCATATCTAAGAACAAATCACTTGTAGGAGGCATGGAGAGTAAAGGTCTAGGGCAGAGGTGGGCAAATCCAGTCCCAGGCTGTTTTTGTAACTAAAGTTTTACTGGAACACAGCCAGACCTATTCATGTCCATCATGTCCTGCAACTAACTACCACAATACCATGGCAGAGCTAAGTAGCTGAAGACAAAGACCATGAGGCCCTTTCCAGAAGAAGTCTGCTGAGCCCTGGTCTAAAGCTAAGGAGAAAAGCTAAGAATGGACATGTAAGTTTGAACGTCATCTGGATATAGGTAGTACAGCCGTCACTGCCCCAGAGAAGAATGCCTAGTGTAAATCAGTTTTTAACAAGTGCATAGGAAAAGGGAAGCAGAAGCCATCCAGGTTGCTTCTGGAACAGTCCCACAGTCTTTTCATTCCTAACTCCTAATATCATCCTTCCACAGCCATTCTCTTCCTAGCCAAACGTATGTTCTTATATAAACAGCTGATAAAACAAAATAATTATGTTTAGCTTTTTAACAATAGTTTCTTTAAAAAAAGGGGCGGGGGTCAATCCAATTCTATCCTTTTTATCCATGTATGAAAGAAAAATGGGGATATACCATTTATTCAAGAGTCTCCTACCCTGCAATGCTAATTATCTCAAAAAAATTCAAACATTCAAAAGTGATTGAAATGCATTTATATAACCCAAATACCTGCTTTAAAAAGAAATGCATGCCCTTTGCTCACATGAGAACCTTTCTGGTCCTCATGCCCTACCACTTTACCTTGCCTTTGCGCATAATTCTAACAACACAGATGGGATAGGTGTTCATCTGTTCTGTTTATAGTAGAAGTTTAAATAAAGTTCTACAGCAGCTGGGAAAGCAATACTATGAAGATAGGTGTTTTTATTCCCATTTTATACAAGGAAACTGAGGCTTAGAGAAGTAGAATGTGTGAAGTCAATAGCCATAATGGTGGGGAAACTGGGATTTGAGGTCTACTGGGTTCCAAAGGAGTAAAATATTACAAAACCCTTACCAGAAGGTAAAAGTAAAAAACCGGGAAAATCCCTTGAATATAATGCAATTTCAACCATGTAAAGAAATGTATTAGAAGACAGAAACTGGAGGGAAATACACAAACTGTTAAAAATGATTACCTAGAGGGTGGTATGTGCAGAAAGAAAATGGTTTCTTCTTCATATTTGTAAACAATTTTTCAAGTTCTTTGATATTTATTGTTGCTATACATAGAAACATATATAATTTTTCAAAGCAATGTTTTTAGACATGTAACTATTCTGGCCAATTGACAATCAGAGCAAATACTTCAAAGCATCTCAGTCAGGGCTGTCAACTGTGCTATCTTTCAGCATAAATAACTGATGAATTATCAAGGAGAAGATGAATCTTGTATAAAAAACTCTGTTAGGAAAGAAAAGCCTGTCATATGTGTTATATATTTCCTTAATTCCAGAACTGGAACAATCCTTAGAGATCATAAGGTCCAACCCACTTGAAAGGTGAACAAACTGAGGCCTAAAAGCTTAAGCACTTTCCCAAGAACTTGCCAACAAATGGTGTTCTTTTAATACATCACGGTAGAAAGATTTTCATAGTTTTAATCACTTAGAGTGGTAAGCTTCAGGAGAGGATTAAAGACGGCGGCATGAGAGGTGAGACAGAGAACTCCGCCCAAAACCACGTATAATACAAAAATACAGTTAATACAACTAATCCTGAAAGAGCAGCAGGAAAGAAAGCTGCGCCAGACTGCATACACCTGGAGAACAGAGCAGAACTCAGGAAACAGGGTAACGTACCAAAGCCTTGTTATGGCGGGACCCAAGTCCTTCCCCCACCCCAGCTCACTGGTGGGAGAAAGAGAAACGAAGCGGGAAGGGGGCGGAAGCCTAGGACTGATGAACACCCAGCCCTGGAGATCTGCTGTGGGAGCACAAACGTATATTGCATGGTGCTCTGGAAATTAGTGGGGCTGGAAAGCTAAGACAGGCAGAATATTAGAGAGACTGATATTCCAGCCATTTGTGGAGGACACGGAAACATATCTGGCTGCTCTGGGAGAAAGGAAAGGCAGGCAGTCTGAGAGGCTTCATAGCAGCGAGAGGCCTGCTAAAGGGGTGGGGAACCGCACAGAGCTTACTGCTCGGGAGAAGGGATAGGTGGACAAGGTTGTCTGGGCGGGCTCTGCTCACCAGGTTGGGAAATTTCAGGAGCCTCAGGCACTCCATCCCCTGGCTGGCTATGCAGCTCAGAGGCCCCCCACTGTGACATGCAGCCTGCTGAGCCTTCCTCCAGACCAGCACCAGCTTGCAAACCGGCTGACCCCAGGCTAGCCAAAGGGAGGACCAACCTATGGAATCTACAAGTGAAAAGTACAGAGGCTTCTCCCTGCACGCTCGGCCCACTGGCCCTAGCAGTGGAAGCAGGCACTACAGGCACAAAGCAGGAAAGAGCACTTTTCTCCCTGGAGGCACCAGCCCCACTCACCTGCAACCCATGACATCACTCCAGAGCAGCTCCAGAGAGTAGAGCTTCTGGGCACTAGAGGTGACACCTAAAAATGTGAAATGTCAAAGGAATCTGGTTCAACCCAAAATCCCAGAAGCAACAAAAAGAGGGCCAAGTGAAATTGAACTCATCACTCCTGAAAAGAGATTTCAAAATAAAAATCATAAATATGCTCACAGAGTTACAAAAAAATATTCAGGAACTCAGGGAGGAATTCAAGAATGAGATAAAAATGTTGAAGAACACAGTATCTGAAATGAAACATGCAATAAAAGTTTTTAAAATCAGATTAGTAAATGAAATAGAAATTAGAGAACAGGAATACAAAGAAGCTGAGGCACTGAGAAAAAAGGATCTCTAGGAATGAAAGAATATTGAGAGAACAGTGTGATGAATACAAAAGGAACAATATTCGCATTATAGGGATACCAGAAGAAGAACAGAGAGAAAAAGGGATAGAAAGTGTCTTTCAGGAGGTAACTGCTGAGAACTTCCCCAGTCTGGGGAAGGAGATAGTCTCTCAGACCATGGAGGTGCACAGATCTCCCAACACAAGGGACCCAAGGAAGAAAACACCAAGATATATAATAATTAAAATGGCAAAGATCAAGGATAAGGACAGAGTATTAAAACCAGCCAGAGAGAGAAAAAAGATCACATACAAAGGAAAATACGTTAGGATATCATCACACCTCTCAAAAGAAACCTTACAGGCCAGAAAGGAGTGGCATGATATATTTAATGCAATGAAGCAGAAGGGCCTCGAAACAAGAATACACTACCAGACAAGATTATCATTTAAATTTGAAGGAGAGATTAAATAATTTCCAGATAAGCAAAAGCTGAGAGAATTTACCTCCCACAAACCGTCTCTACACTGTATTTTGAAGGGACTGTTATAGATGGAAGTGTTCCTAAGGCTAAATAGCATTCACCAGAGGAAATAAAACCACAGTAAAGAAAGTAGACCAATTAATTACTAAGCAGATAGAAAATCAAATCAACTACCCCAAAGTCAGTCAAGGCGTAGACAAAGAGTACAGAATATGATACCTAATATATAAAGAATGGAGGAGGAAGGAAAAGGAGGGGAAAAAAAAGAGCCTGTAAATTATGTTTGTAATACCATGCTAAGTGAGATAAGTTTGAGTATTAGATAGTAAGGAAGTTACCCTTGAACCTATGGTAACCACGAATCTAAAGCCTGCAATGGCAGTAAGTACATATCTATTGATAATCACCCTAAATGTAAATGGTCTGAATGCACCAAGCAAAAGACACAGAGTAACAGAATGGATAAAAAAAACAAGACCCATCTATATGCTGCCTACAAGGGACTCACTTTAAACCCAAAGACATACACAGACTAAAAGTAAAGGGATGGAAAAAGACATTTCGTGCCACTAATAGGGTGTAAATAGAAGGAGTTGCCCTAATTGTATCAGAGAAATTAGACGTCAAAACAAAGAAAGTAACAAGAGACAAAGAAGGACATTACAAAATGATAAATGGGTCAGCCCAGCAATAAGACAGAACTTATAAATATCTATGCACCTAACATAGGAGCACCTATATATGTGAAACAAATACTAACAATTAAAGGGAGAAAGAGAATCCAATGCATTTATTTTAGGACACTTCAACACACCACTCAATTCAAAGGACAGACGAACAAGGCAGAAGATAAAAGTAAGGAGAGAGAGGCACTGAACAATACATTAGAACAGATGGACATAACAGACTTCCACGGCACACTCCAAAAACAGAAAGACACTCATTCTTCTCAAGTGCACATGGAACATTTTCCAGAATAGATCACATACTATGCCACAAAAAGAACCTCAGTAAATTCAAAAATATTGAAATTGTACCAACCAGCTTCTCAGAGCACGAAGGTATGAAACTTGAAATAAATTATGCAAAGAAAACAAAAGAGCCCACAAACAGATTGAGGCTTAACAACTTGCCCCTGAATAATCCATGAATCAATGACCAAATAAAAACAGAGATCAAGCAATATACGGACACCAACGAAAAATAACTCAACACCGGAAAATCTGTGGGATGCAGCGAAGGCCATGCTAGGAGGGAAGTATAATGCAATACAGGCCTACCTGAGGAGAGAACAATCCCATATGAACAATCTAAAATCATAACTAATGAAACAAGAAAAAGAAGAACAAATGAGACCCAAAGTCAGTAGAACGAGGGACATAAAAAAGATTAGAGCAGAAATAAATAAAATCGAGAAGAATGAAACAATAGAAAGAATTTATGAAAGCAGGGACTGGTTCTTCAGAAAATAAACAAAACAGATAAACCCCTAGCCAGATTTACCAATAAAAAAAGAGTATACATACATAAACAGAATCAGAAATAAGAAAGGAAAAATCACTACGACACCACAGAAATACAAAGAATTATTAGAGAATACTATTATACGCTAACAAATTGGGTAACCTAGAAGAAATGACAGCTTTCTAGAAAAATACAACCTTCCAAGGCTGGCCCAGGAAGAAACAGAAAATCGGAACAGACCAATTACCAGCAATAAAAGTGAACTAGTAATAAAAAAATACCAAAGGACAAAACCCCTGGACCAGATGGCTTCACCACTGAATTTATCAAACTTTAAGTGGAGACCTAATACCCATCCTCTTTCAACTTTTCCAAAAAGTAGAACAGGAGGAAATACTTCCAAACTCATTCTATGAGGCCAGCATCACTCTAATACCAAAACCAGGCAAAGACACCACAAAAAAGGAAAATTACAGACCAATATCCCTGATGAACATAGATGCAAAAATATTCAACAAAATATTAGCAAATTGAATTCAAAAATACATCAAAAGGATATCCATCATGAACAAGTAGGATTTATTCTAAAGATGCAAGGATGGTACAATATTCGAAAATCCATCAACATCATCCACCACATCAACAAAAAGAACAAAAACCACATGATCATCTCCATACATTGCTGAAGAAGCATTCGACAAAATCCAACATCCATTCATGATAAAAAGTCTCAACAAAATGGGTACAGAGGACAAGTACCTCAACACAATAAAGGCCATATATGACAAAACCACAGCCAATATCATACTTAACAGCGAAAAGCTGAAAGCTTTTCCTTTAAGATCGGAAATAAGGTAAGGATGCCCACTCTCCCAGTTTTATTCAACATAGTACTGGAGGTCCTAGCCACAGCAATCAGACAACACAAAGAAATAAAAGGCATCCAGATTGGTAAGGAAGAAGTCAAACTGTCACTGTTCTCAGATGACATATTGTCCATAAAAAACCCTAAAGAACCCACCCCAAAATGACTAGAACTAATAACTGAATTCAGCAAAGTTGTAGAACAGAAAATCAATGCACATATTATTCAGCCATAAGAAGAAAACAAATCCTACCATTTGCAACAACATGGGTGGAGTTAGAGGGTATTATGCTCAGTGAAATAAGCCAAGCCGAAAAAGTCAAGTATCAAATGATTTCACTCATATGTGGAGTATAAGAACAAAGAAAAAAACTGAAGGAACAAAACAGCAGCAGACTCACAAAACCCAAGAACGGACTAATAGTTACGAAAGGGAAAGGGACTGGGGAAGATGGGTGGGAAAGGAGGGATAAGGGGAATAAGGGGCATTACGATCAGCACACATAATGTAGGGGGGTGTACAGGGAAGGCAGTATAGCACAGAGGGGAGGAAGAAAAAGGAGGCAATTTAAATAATTTGTCTAGTATCACATAGCCAAGGAAGACCTACATCAGATATTTTCAAACTTTTTGGTCTCAGGGTCCCTTATAACTTGTAAGGTTTGATAATTTTAGAAGACCCAAGAAAGCTGTGGCTTATGTTGAGTTTTATGTATTGATATTTACCATGTTAGAAATTGAAACAGAAATGTCAAAAATACTTATTAATTTTAAATAAAAATAAGTCTATTTTATGTTATAATTAAAAACTCATCTAGAAATTGAAACAGAAACGTCAAAAATATTTATTAATTTTAAATAAAAATAAATCTATTTTATGTTATAATTAAAAACTCATCTATGAAAAATAACTATATTTCTCAAAGAAAACTTGTTAAGGGTGAATAGTCCTACATTTTTGCAAATCTAATGTTTGGCTTAAGAGAATAGAGCAAGGTTCTCCAACTACCTGCCTTTTCATTCAATCTGTGGAAATACATTGTTTTGGGTGAATCATATGAAGAAAATCTGGACTTGCACATAAGTGGAAGTTGGAAAGGGGAGGAGTTTTTTAATAGCCTTTTCGGATAAATACCTTGTTCTTTGATACTAGGCCAAACGTGATACATGTTAGTGCTTAAAGGTTAGCTGCAAACATCAATGAATCTTTTTAATTGCTACATCACAAATCCACTGGACTATCTTGTACTTTGAATGGATTTTCTACTCAAGCAAAGTTTTATAACATTACATGTTAGTCATTTGAAAAATACTGTTTTTTTTTCCAGGGGCATGGCAGGAAGGAGACGAGAGGAGGACCGCAGAGGCAGCCTGCACGGGTGTTGGGAGGAAGTGTGCAGGCAGTTGCTTGACAAGGGAAGTGCACGGCTGTTGGTAACAAACTGCCAAGTCCCAGGATGGAGGAGTGAGGTCTCCACACGGATACTGGTTCCAGCCTGCGGAGCCCGCCGAAACCAAGTCCCGGAGAGCGCCCTGAGGAAGCAGGGTGGCCGGCTGGTCCAGGAAGTCTGATCCACTTAAGAAGATATAATTTTGATCCGAAGTACGATGATTTCAAGGATTGGAAGACTGAGAGAAAATAGCTGCCTTCATTGAAAGCACTGCTATTGGCAGAATTCTGTGAAGTTGGCGGCATGAGAAGGGCAGCGAAAATCTTCCCCCAAAACAATATATATTTGTGAAAATACAACAAATACAACTATTCCTAAAAGAGAGACCAGAAGATACAGTACAACAGACAGGCTACATTTACATCTGCGAGAACTCAGCGCCTCACAAAGTGGGTAAGATACAAAGCCGTGACCCGGCAGGACCCGAGTACGCCCCCAACCCCAGCTCACCGACGGGAGGAAATGAATCAGAGCCGGGACAGAGCGGAAGTACAGGACTACCAAATAACCAGCCCTGGTGATCTGCGCCGGGAGCACAGACACACATCACATGGTGTACTAGAGATTAGAGAAGCGGAAGGGCAGGATCTGGGACAGAGACTGCGAGCGGGTCCCCACAGCCGGCTCCCCTGGGACAAAAGAAAACTGAGCGCTTTTTAAAAGTCTTAAAGGGACAAGGGCTCAACAGCTGAACAAAATCATCCCAGCGCACTCAGCCCAGCAGGCTGGGAATCTTGAGGAATTTCGGGCCCCCTAACGGACTGCCAGGTAAAGCAGCCCCACCGAAACCCCTCACGGGGATAAGCAGCCTGCTGTCCATTCCCCCAGCTGGGGCTGCAAACGGTCCGGCGGATCCACCACTGCTATGGATCAGCGAATGAGCGGCCCCGCCCCCAGCAGCCACACAGAATCTCCTCCCGGCGGTCGTGCAGCTAACTAGGAAGGGCTGGGGAAACCAGAGCAAGGTCTGGAAGGCACCAAGGGGCAAAGAATGCACCCGGCGTGACTGAAAACCCCCACAGTGCTCTAGGCTAGCCTGAGGGCAGCCCCACACATGACAGCTCAGGGGAGTATCCCAGAAACGGTCTCCGGTGTGCAGGTAACCAGCACAGGCAGCGGAGAAGGGCAAGGAGAACAAAAGCAGGAAGGGACTTTGTTCTCCCACCTGACAAATGTGGCACCTGCCTGTGACCACGTCTCTTGCCATGAAAAGACAGAAGAATATTGTCCAGTCAAGGATCACCCAGACAACCCCACAAAGAGTGCCTGGTGGGATAGCTTTAAACAATCCTCCTGAAAAAGAATTCAGAATAAAAGTCTTAACCATGTTGACAGACCTACAGAGAAATATGCAAGACCTAAGGAATGAAGTGAGGAGAGACATTACAGAAATGAAACAATCGACTGACAGTCTCAAGAGCAGACAGGACAAGGTACAAGAGACTGTTAATGTAACAGAAATCAGAGAACAGGAATACAAAGAAGCTGAGGCAGAAAGAGATAAAAGGATCTCTCGGAATGAAAGAATATTAAGAGAACTGTGTGACCAATCCAAATGGAACAATATTCGCATTATAGGAGTACCAGAGGAAGAAGAGAGAGAAAAAGGGATAGAAAGTGTGTTTGAAGACATAATTGAGGAAAACTTCCCGGAGCAGGGAAAGGAAATAGTTTCTCAGACCATGGAAACGCACAGATCTCCCAACACAAGGGACCAAAGGAAGACAACACCAAGACATATAATAATTAAAATGGCAAAGATCATAGACAAGGACAGAGTATTAGAGGCAGCCAGAGAGAGAAAAAAGTTCACCTACAAAGGAAAACCAATCAGACTATCATCAGACTTCTCAACAAAAACCTTACAGGCAAGAAGAGAATGGCATGATATAGTTAACGCAATGAAACAGAAGGGCCTTGAACCAAGAATACTGTATCCAGCACGATTATAATTTAAATTTGAGGTAGGGATAAAACAATACCCAGATAAGAGAAAGTTGAGGGAATTTGCCTCCCATAAACCACCTCTACAGAATATCATGAAGGGACTGCTCTAGATGGAAGCACTCCTAAGGCGAAAAAGGTGTCACCAGAGAAAATAAAATCATAGCAAAGAAAGCAGACCATCCAAATAACTAAAGGAAAAAAGTAAAATCAACTATGACAAAAACAGTCAAAGGAAACGTAAAAGACTACAGAATAAAACACACAGCATATAAAGAATGGAGGAGGAAGAATAAGAAGAGAGAGAAATAAACAATTATCAGACTGTGTTTATAATAGCTTACCAAGAGAGTTAAGTTACACTGTTAGATAGTAAAGAAGCTATCCTTGAACCTTTGGTAACCACGAAGCTAAAGCCAGCAATAGCAATAAGTACATCTCTATCAATAATCACCCTAAATGTAAATGGACTGAATGCACCAATCAAAAGACACAGAGTAATAGAATGGATAAAAAAGCAAGACCCATCTATGTGCTGCTTACAAGAGACTCACCTCAAACTCAAAGATATACACAAACTAAAAGTGAGGGGATGGAAAAATATTTTTCATGCAACAAACACGGACAAAAAAGCAGGTGTTGCAGTACTTATATCACACAAAATAGACTTCAAAACAAAGAAAGAAGTAAGAGATAAAGAACGACATTACATAATGATAAAGGAGTCAGTCCAACAAGGGGATATAACCATTATAAATATGTATGCATCCAACACAGGATCACCGACATATGTGAAACAAATACTAACAGAATTAAAGGAGGAAATAGAAAGCAATGCAATTATTCTAGGAGACTTTAACACGCCACTCACTCCAAAGGATAGGTCAACCAGGCAGAGGATAAGTAAAGACACAGAGGCACTGAACAACACACTAGAACAGATGGCCCTAACAGACATCTACAGAACTCTGCACCCAAAAGCAGCAGGATACACATTCTTCTCAAGTGCACATGGAACATTTCCCAGAATAGACTACATACTAGGCCACAAAAAGAACCTGAGTAAATTCAAAAATATTGAAATGCTACCAAACAACTTCTCAGATCACAAAGGAATAAAACTAGAAATAAATTGTACAAAGAAAACAAAAAGGCTCACAAATACATGGAGGCCAAACAACATGCTCCTAAATAATCAATGGATCAACAACCAAATTAAAACAGAGATCAAACAATATATGGAGACAAATGACAACAACAGCACAAAGCTCCAACTTCTGTGGGACGCAGCAAAGGCAGTTCTAAGAGGAAAGTATACTACAATCCAGCCCTATTTAAAGGAAGAACAAACCCAAATGAATAGTCTCAAGTCACAATTAGTGAAATTGGAAAAAGAAGAACAAATGAGGCCCAAAGTCACCAGAAGGAGGGACATAATAAAGATCAGAGAATAAATAAATAAAATTGAGAAGAATAAAACAATAGAAAAAAATCAATGAAACCAAGAGCTGGTTCTTTGAAAAAATGAACAAAATAGATAAACCCCTAGCCAGACTCATTAAGAGGAAAAGAGAATCTACACACATAAACAGAATCACAAATGAGAAAGGAAAAATAACGACGGACCCTACAGAAATACAAAGAATTATAACAGAATATTATGAGACTCTATATGCTGCTAAGCTGAAAAACCTAGAAGAAATGGATAACTTCTTAGAGAAATACAACCTTCCAAGACTGACCAAACAAGAAACAGAAAAACTAAACAGACCAATCACCAGCAACGAAATTGAATCGGTACTCAAAAAACTACCCAAGAACAAAACCCCCGGACTTCATGGATTCACCGCTGAATTTTATCAGACATATAGAGAAGAAATAATACCCATTCTCATTAAAGTTTTCCAAAAAATAGAACAGGAGCGAATACTTCCAAACTCATTCCATGAAGCCAGCATCACTCTAATACCAAAACCAGGCAAAGACCTCACCGAAAAAGAAAATTACAGACCAATATCCCTGATGAACGTAGATGCAAAAATACTCAACAAAATATTAGCAAACCGAATTCAAAAATACATCAAGAGGATCATACACCATGATCAAGTGCGATTCATCCCAGGGATGCAAGGATGGTACAACATTCAAAAATCCATCAACATCATCCACCACATCAACTAAAAGAAGAACAAAAAGCACATGATCATCTTCATAGACGCTGAGAAACCATCTGACAAAACTCAACATCCATTTATGATAAAAACTCTCAACAAAATGGGTATAGAGGGCAAGCACCTCAACATAATAAAGGCCGTATATGACCATCCTACAGCCAACATCATAACAGCAAGAAGCTGAAAGCTTTTCATCTAAGATCACGAACAAGACAGGGATACCCACTCTCCCCACTGTTATTCACCATAGTACTGGAGGTCCTAGCCACGGAAATCAAACAAAATAAAGAAATACAAGATATCCAGATTGGTAAAGAAGAAGTCAAATTGTCACTATTTGCAGATGACATGATATTATAAATAAAAACCCCTAAAGACTCCACACCAAAACTACTAGAACTAATATCTGAATTCAGCAAAGTTGCAGGATACAAAATTAATACACAGAAATCTGTTCCTTTCCTGTACACTAACAATGAGCTAACACAAAGAGAAATCAGGAAAACAATTCCATTCACAATTGCATCAAAAGAATAAAATACCTAGGAATAAACCTAACGAAGGAAGTGAAAGACCTTTACCCTGAAAACTACAGGACACTAACAAATGGAAATTCATCCCATGCTCTTGGCTAGGAATAAATATTGTCAAAATGGCCATCCTGCCTAAAGCAATCTACAGATTCAATGCAATCCCTATCAAAATACCAACAGCATTCTTTAATGAACTGGAACAAATAGTTCTAAAATTCATATGGAACCACAAAAGACCCCAAATAGCCAAAGCAATCCTGAGAAGGAGGAATAAAACAGGGGGAATTAGACTCCCAGACTCCCACACTTCAAGCTCTACTACAAAGCCACAGTAATCAAGACTATCTGGTACTGGCACAAGAACAGACCCACAGACTAGTGGAACAGAATAGAGAGTCCAGACATTAACCCAAACATATACAGTCAATTAACATATGATAAAGAAGCCATGGATATACAATGGGGAAATGACAGTCTCTTCAACAGCTGGTGTTGGCAAAACTGGACAGCTACATGTAAGAGAATGAAAGTGGATTACTGTCTAACCCCATACACAAAAGTCAACTCAAAATGGATCAAAGACCTGAATGTAAGTCATGAAACCATAAAACTCTTAGAAAAAAACATAGGCAAAAATCTCTTGGACATAAATATGAGCACCTTCTTCATGAACGTATCTCCCCAGGCAAAGGAAACAAAAGCAAAAATGAACAAGTGGGACTATATCAAGCTGAAAAGCTTCTGTACAGCAAAGGACACCATCAGTCAAACAAAAAGACATCCTACAGTATGGGGGAATGTATTTATAAATGACATTTACGATAAGGGGTTGAAATCCAAAATATGTAAAGAAGTCACGCACCTCAACACACAAAAAGTAAAGCCAATTAAAAAATGGGCACAGTATGTGAATACCAAAGAAGAAATTTAGATGGCCAACAGGCACATGAAATGCTCCACATCGCTAATCATCAGAGAAATGCAAATTAAAACCACAATGAGGTATCACCTCACACCAGTGAGGATGGCCAACATCCAAAACACAAACAACAACAAATGTTGGCGAGGATGTGGAGAAAAGGGAACCCTCCTACACTGCTGGTGGGAATGCAAATTAGCTCAACCACTGTGGAAAGCAGCATGGAGGTTTCTCAATAAACTCAAAATAGAAATACCATTTGACCCAGGAATCCCACTCCTAGGAGTTTACTCTAAGAATGCAGCAGCCCAGTTTGAAAAAGACATATGCACCCCTATGTTTATCAGAGCATTATTTACAACAGCCAAGAAAGGGAAGCAACCTAAGTGTCCATCAGTAGATGAATGGATAAAGAAGATATGGTACATATACACAATGGAATATTATTCAGCCATAAGAAGAAAACAAATCCAGACATTTGCAACAACACAGATGGAGCTAGAGGGTATTATGCTCAGTGAAATAAGCCACGCGGAAAAAGACAAGTATCAAATGATTTCACTTATATGTGGAGTATAAGAACAAAGAAAAAAACTGAAGGAACAAAACAGCAGCAGACTCACAGAACCCAAGAATGGACTAACAGTTACCAAAGGGAAAGGGACTGGGGAGGATGGGTGGGAAGGGAGGGAAAAGGGGGATAAAGGGACATTACGATTAACTGACATGTGCGGGGGGGCACAGGGAGGGCTGTACAGCTCAGAGAAGACAAGTAGTGATTCTATAGCATCTCACTACGCTGACGGACAGTGACTGTAATGGGGTATGTGGGGTGGGACTTGATGAAGTGGGGAGTTTAGTAACCATAATATTGCACATGTAAGTGTAGATTAACGATACCAAAATAAAAAAAAAAGAAAAAGAAAAACATTTATTCACTGAGTTATGTAGATCTTCTAAATGTTTATACATTTCATTATAAAATTTTTTTAAATCAGCCCCATCTCATCAGAAAAGTCTTTAAGTACTACAATGTGTCAAACTCAGGTAGCAGATACAAGTTTTCCAAAACTCTAATTTTTGCTAGAAAGCATGGACTTTATCATTGGCAACAAACATTGCCAGCTAGTTTCCCTGAAGCTGGCAGTACTTTATTTTCAGGAAAACGTTTACCTGAATAACTTTAATCAACTGTTGTTTCAACTAAAAATGGTATTCCATGGGGGTGAAAAGGCTAGTTTAGCTTGCAACTCAATAATCACATAGACGCATGCTTCCTGGAGACGACCATTGTATAATGGTATGAAGCACAGTGCCTTCCGTTTCACCATGTAGAATACAAAAAAAAACTGTACTAATCCTCACACAGCACAATGAGATGATGCAATTAATATATCCCATTTTACTGATGAAAAACTGGGGCCTGGAGGGATTTAAATAATGGGCCTAAGGTCTCAAGGCGAGGGCTTATCTGGACCTGAGAGTCTGGGGGGAGTATTTGTTCGCTTCTGTTGCAGCAGGAGAGAGAGAGACTTAGGATGACTCCTTGTAAGCAATAAATGGGTTTTAAACTTAATTTCTCCCTTTGACTGATACCAGTTTCAAAGGCATTTTGTCCTGGGATTTTCTCCTCCCCAGATTTACACCCTGACACTACTTCAGTGAACTCTGAGCTCGGGGCAACAGGTACCCTGAGTACCTGGATTTCCCAGCCCCACTTGACCCTTCCTAAGAACTCTGGTATTTTTCAATAAAAATAAAACTAACAAGCATGAGATTCTTCCCCACCAACTGACACTTGTTCAGTGAACAAAGTGAACTCTTCTGTGTCTCAAGTTGTGAGTTTCACATCTAGTCAGGTTTCTACGGCGTCATCCCTAGGAAGACTGGAAACAAAAGCAGAACTAGGACAGTGATCCTCCCCCCGCGCTCCAGTGCACTTGCTCTTCGCCCTTCTTGCTTCCTTTATCCTCCCATCCATCTCAGACTAGATGTACACTCACAGAGGCACAGGGCTGCGTCTACTGCATGCTCACTACGCGCAGGACAGCAGACTGGCCCCCCGAGTCCCAACCCTGCTCTCAAAGAGTACATGTAAGTCTAAGACATAGACAGATGGACAGATGTGGGGTTCAGACACAACCACCCCTCAGCCCCCACCTGGGGAATTTCCAGTATCAATTTCACGTTCTTTAACACGACCACTCTACAGTCCTCGTCTTAACAGGTTTCCTGGGCCAAGCACACCTTTGACAGATGTACAGAACCAAGGAGCACCTGCTGTCTGCTTGAGTGACACCTTCCTCCAAATTATTTTCTGAACATGAATAACCCAAGATGTTCCCTTACCACTTACCAGTTTGTCAGGTATAAAGACAATCTGGTTAATTCATCATATTTCTTTTAACAGAACATCATAAAACCAAAGATGATGCCTTCCTGCTCAGACTGGTTAGACTGCTATTGCTTGGTGTGATTCTGACAAAAGGAGACTAGAGACATGCTATTTATGAGCTTAACCTATATAGAAAAATCCCAAATCAGAACAACCAAAAGAGGGACATTGTTACCACTAAACATAATGTGGTTGCTCCTCGCATTGTTCAGGTTAAAAACAAAGGACTTGCGCATGGTCCTGAGGAAGGGCAAGGGCTGTGCTGGTGCGGGGTGAGTAAGACTTTCCCTAGGCTTACTCAGTTAGTAATCAGGAACCTGAAAAACTTATTCCACATGAAAACTAAATTGTTGGTGTAAACATGGAAATTGAGAAGTAGCCACAATAAAGACCTCAGCTTCAAGAAAGACTTCCTTCATATGTGCAGTCAATTCTTCTTCCTCAGGCTCATTAGCAGTCTGTCGCACACGTGGGTGAGCAGGGAAGCCGTGGTTCTGCAGGGTAGGTGACTCCAGGCAGCGGGTTTTTCCCATCTGCATCACCACTCACAAACAAAAGTGAGATCTGACAAAATATATACCACATCTGGTAGTAAAATTAAGTTTCCAAAATAAATTGAATGAAATCTCTTTTATTTATGATCTGAACGGCATATGCACTAATATTTCAACAAAAATGCAGGCTTATATTGGCTTTTTAAAAATTAATGTGCATCAGATGAGAATTTTTTTTTAATGTAAACAGTACACATCATTTATGTCTTGAGAAGTTTAACAGACACACCTGAATAGTTAACATGCTCTGACAGACCCATCACTACAGTCAAGATGATACTTGACTATCCAAAACTAATCCAATTAATGCTCCAGAACAGCTAAGAGGCACATTTTTCACGCACTGCATATGGATATGCCATTTTCACTGAATGATGCTCAGTATTATATGTCAGAAGCTCAGTGATTTTTAAATAGGAAACTGATGTAAGATACCGTCAGGTAAATTAAGTAAAGTTCAGGGAAATGATGAACTTAATGTTTTAACTAACACTCAACTACAATGTCCCAAGTTTTAAAGATGTTAAGGCCATAAGGAAGGCTTTTATCAATTTTACTGCACTCTGGGAATGGAACTTCCCTTATATTTACGTCTGTCTACTGTTTGACTCCCAGACGCTCGCTCTTCAAGGAAACCATTATGTACAAGTGAGGCTGTTTGTCGTTTGTTATTTATTGCCAAAGTCACTGGTACCAATGATCACTGAGAAAAAACTGTGCTTTGCTAATATGAAGAGCCAGCTTAACTTGGCTCCAAAATTGTTTTTTTAAAAGAAAATAAAGATAAACCATGTGATATACAAGATAAGTCATAATTTAATGTGTTAGGAATAAGACACCAAGTTCTACCACCCAAAATATTTCCTTTCAGATATATTACTGCCCAGATTCAGAAATTAAACACATCATCAGAGCATCTAAAAATTCCTTCTCTGGTATCTGGAACACACCCACATTAAGCACTGAGTACAGCCTCTAAAAAAGCCATGACTCAGGATTTCAAAAATTTATTTAGATTTTTCTTAAATTCTAGCATAGAACAACCTACATACAACCAGAATATTAAAGGAACTTTAAAAATGAAATTGACAACCATGATAATTTCACTCTCCAGTGTGGTAAATTACATAGGCTCATAGCTGAAGGATTCTTAGAAGATGCTCATATCCCTGAAATGTCTGTTTTTCTACATCTTTGTTTTAATCTAACTCCATATTATCCATTATGAAAATAAATATTGAGCAAAAAGTGGAAACCAAAAATTTAGAGCAGTATCCCCACCACCATCACCCACACTGTATTTCAGAAAAAAAGGCTGTAAACATTTTGGTAAACTTTATTCCAGCACTTTTGTTGTGCATTTTTAAATTATTACAAGAGAGTATAGAATATACAAAATTTTGTCTACTGACTTTCATTGCCTATTTTCATTTTAAAAGTATATGCTCAGAGAATATTTAGAAAATACGGGAAAAATAAAAACCCCAAATCCCTCCATTTTGCCAACATTTTGCAAAATTTTCTTCCATTTGTTTTCTTTCATTAATACAAAGTTGTACTGTGTGTTCACATGAAAAATAATTTATTTTAAGCATAATTAGCAGTGGAACATTCCTAGATGCTAGCTGAAAGATAACATAAAGTAGTACTGCCTGACAAGGGGATCTGCCTGTGCATTTTTATTGTTACGCTGTAAAAAATTTTTAATACTTATTATTCAAGTCATTCCATATAAACTTTAAAGATGCGTAACAGAGTAACTTTTCTTGGTAAATGAAATCACCACTACATTAACTTTTACAAAATTCTACCCTGGCAGAAGGAGGAAAAATACTGTAGTCCTCCAGGCACATTATCTCCATCATGGAAATACTTCTGTGTTACTGTGTGGTCCTCATGTACTGAGGCGGACAGAAGCCTCTGCCCCTAAGGAACTGGAAAAGGACACACATTGTGCCCTGAGACATCCAATCTAAAGGTGGCTCAGATGTAGCTACATGCTGTACCAACTCACCAGCACAGTGAGTCCGCATCAGTTGTTGGGACGGCCCAGGCCAGCCTATGCCCTCCTGTTACCCCAGCTTTGGCCCCTCTTAGCTTCTTAGAAACCTCAGAGTGCAGATTACCTGTCTCCTTCCACTGCACTTAACCTCCTCATCCATGTTTACATGCTCAAGTCTCCCTTATTTTTAAGGGGAGGAGGAGAGACTTTCACCCAGCATCTCTACCCCAACGCCACCTACACCTAAGGCAACCAGCTATTCTCTCTCCCAAACCTCCTGGCAGAGGCCTGTGTCCATTTTCTTGCCACCTCCTCACTCCTTAACTCAACTCTGGTCCCTCACCTTGCTGCCCACACTTACCTCTAGTGGTCGCCGCAGCCCGACACACGCTGAGTACAAAGGCTTTCCTCCTGCCTGCCTGCCACCTTTCAGACTCCCTCAGACACATCC
The DNA here is from genome assembly GCA_029783875.1 of Phataginus tricuspis. Classification (NCBI taxonomy): domain Eukaryota; kingdom Metazoa; phylum Chordata; class Mammalia; order Pholidota; family Manidae; genus Phataginus; species Phataginus tricuspis. The sequence continues at coordinate 24,114,059 of JAQQAC010009376.1, read as the reverse complement.
TCCTCCTCCTCCCACCATTAAATATTGCAGGTGCTGAAGGCCACTCCCTGACTCAGCCTATGTACTTCTCCTGTGTAGGCCTCTGTACAAGATGCCTTGGAAGGATTCCAGGCCTGGGTCCCAGGCCAATCTGTCCAACTGCCTACTACTGCATACATCCACGCGGATGTCTCAAAGTCACTCCACCTCAAATACATCCCTGCCTTCCCCACGGGGTTCTCCTCCACTGTTCCCTGAAGTTCATGGAACCATCATGCAGCGGCACACACCAGAACATGGTTCCTTCACATCCTGCACCCAACATGTCCTGTCAACACTACCATCTACATCTCTCTCAAACACATCCATTTCTCTGCATTTCCATCGCCTCTCAGCCATACAACTCATGTCCAAATACCCAATCTAGAGCAGCCAGCCAGTTCTGATCATGTCCCTCCGTCTTACCTGATCTCCCTCTGGCCCCCCTTCCTTCTTTCCCTCCCTCACTTAAACCGCTTAGATGGCTTCTCACTGCTTAGTATAAATACGAAAAGCATGGATACAGCCTACATGAACTTGCTTCATCTGGCCCTGCCCATCTCTCAGGGCTCAGTCTGCTCTACTTTCCCACTTACTCTCCTGTTCCACCCAGACTGGCTTCCTGCAGCCCCTGGATGGCAACAATTCACATGCTTCCCCTCTACTCACAACACCCCACACCACTACCCTTGCCTAACCTGCCTCTTAGATCTCAGCTCAGCCATCAGGTCCTCAGCAAACCCTCCCCCGGCTCCAGGCAACATCCCGTTCCCCGCGGTCTAGGTTCTCAGGGAAGCACCCATCACTCAGCATGGTGGTTCCACCTGACTGATTCCCATCTCCCCATCTGACTCTAAACACAAGAACAGTGACAGCATGTTTCTGTTCACTGTGTCACCCAGTGCTTGTACAGGGTAAATACATAACAGACAGCTATTAGAGGAAAGAAAGAATACCATTCAATCAGAATGAACTTACATATGTATAGGGAGAAGGAGTCAATCAAGAGAAGTACGTGCTCATAAACTGTAAAATTGATTCCCCACCCTCATCACTAGGTACTAACAGGTATTTTCCCAAAAGGAAGTTTAGATATATTGGCTAAGTGGCTCTTGCCAAGAGCTGCTGCGAGTCCCAAGTGGGGGCTGTGGTCCAGGACACAGCTTGCTATGTTCCTCTCAGCACCTGAGGTTTGTCGCTTTTTCTTAAATCTCAATGAAGAATAATTTGAGACTTGATTTCAGCCTGTCTTTGACAGGTTCCTGCTGACATTATTGTTTATTTTGGCAAATCTTAAAAGCAAGTTTTCAACTTCCCGATGATCTATGTTGTTATTTATGTGTATGTCCCTGTTGAGTCACAACAAATTTTCCATATATATAAAGTGTGTGTGTGTATACCAATAATTACCATATTTATACACACACATATTCATTAACATTTATGGAGCACTTACTATGTGCCAAGCATAATACTAAATGTTTTACATGCGTTACTTCAGTTAATTCTTATCACAAGGCTGGTAGGAAGATTCTATTTATCATACCCACTTCACGATGAGGAAACTGAGGGTTAAAAGGGACAGGTAAACTTGCCCAAGGTCACAGGCTGGCAGGCGGCAGAGCCAGAACTCAAAGCCGGTCCATCTGACTCCAGACCCATGGTCTCTACACACTGCCACCAGGTCTGTCCTCCCCAAGGAACCCTCGAGTTGGCTGGACTAAACTTCCACCGAATACAGCCAACCATCAGGAGCTAGAAAAGGACATGCTGTTTCAGCCTTTCTTTTTTTAAAAGGAAAACATACCATCTTTAGCTTAGTCTTTCCATGCCAAAGGCAGGCCCTGGCCACACAATGAGCTAGTGCAATAGGTTTATTCTGAGACCCACCTCCACCAGTGAATTTGGGGCCACATTCAATCATATATGCATCAAAGAAAGGGGGAAAAACTATAAAAAATAATTCAACTCATTTTTTAAGTTTTTGAAATCAGCTCTTTTGTTTGCATTCATTCTCTCTGGCCTAGATGAAAAACTACAGCATATGTTTAGGAAGCAAATATTTTAAGCACAAATAACCACTCCCCTCCCTGCAAAAATTCTCAGGACACACAAAGCCCAGGCACAAAGCACCACCACCACCCTCTGCTCACACCCCTACTCCCCATCCACTATCCTCCCTTGTCCACCCTTTAAACTCAGCTTTATTGAGGTAGTGATCTACACATAATTAAATATACCCATTTTGAGTGTACATTTCAATGAATTTTAACAAATTCATATACCCATGCGACCACCATCACAAACAAGATATGGTGTGTTTTCATAACCCCCAAAAATGCCCTTGTGCCCAATCCCAGTCGGTGCCTATAGCCCCACTCCCACCACAGGCCAGTCCTGGCCTGCTTCTGTCACTGGCGACTTGATTTGTCTTTCTGGACTGCCATACGAATGGATGCTGACGGTATCTCCTCTGTTCACTCTTTATTATGCTTCCTTAGCCAGTGTGCACTGTGTAAATGTTGAAATTTAATGTATTCCTGCTGTCCTATTTGATGCAGGAATGCTTAATTAGTCCAGTGATTCACAAAGGGTGGTGAGACTGATTCAAACCACGCTTACAGATGTGCACACACATGCACACATGGTGTGGAAACACCAAAGCCCTAGCACAATGCTCTGCCTACTGCGTGCTGTAGTCCCAGAATGAACCCTGGGAACCTCTGGTTTACTGTGAACCAAAGAGATTTCCCTTTGACAGAGACTGCTACAAAACTGAGAACCGAAGTCCCTCTGGAATCATAGTAAGCCTCACTTCCATCTCACTTCACATTTTCAACAGGAGTTTTCCATTTTCTTCCCTTCCATTTTTAATTGATGTTACCTTACTAAGTGTGATGTATCAAATGCTCACTTCCTCAGATGGACACGAGGGCAGGAAGGCAGGATGTGACTCAAACACCCTGTGCTCTTTCTTAGTGAGTGATGAGGCCCTCGCTTGTCCATCCCCACTTCAGCATTTCTCAGCCCCGGCTTCACATTACACTCACTGGGGAGGTTTTGGGTCCACCCAGATTCAATGGTCTGGGAAGTGCTCAGGCCTGACCGACTACGGAGGAGGATTCCACTCAGGGGAGTCCACTGGGCACCCAGTTAAGAAGCACTTCTGTGGGGGTTAGCTCAGGCAGGGCACACACCCAGCCAGCTATTAAGAAAGACCCAGGCATGCTCTCTAGTACCTTCCACAGGTGTTCATGTCGTTTTTAATGCCTCCATCTATCCAGGTACCAACTATGTCCTGAGAGAAAATTCATTCCATGCAGCCCCAGTGCTGTAGCTTTAGCAGTTATTTTCCAGTGATGCTTTATAAATCTGTGATAGGCTCTGCTGCATTTACCTACTAATTAAAAGCCCCCAAATAATAAAATGATCTTATTTCTGCTCTGCATAAGACACAAATACACTTTTGAAGAGTGCACCAATGTATCTTGGAAATTGTTGTGTGACTGAGGTTCCATCTGTGTGGGCCAACACTGGAAGCCCCAGAGGCGCAGTGTCTTCTCATTATAATTCAATCTGCTAATAATGAATGACCCACAAGCCTATTGTGATACACAGGCGGGTGGAAATCTGGCTCCTTCAGAACAAAATTGCAAAGTTTTCTGTCAGAATGCTTACTTATACAGAACAATAATTCAGAATACTGCACCAGGGTGGAAGAGTTTCCAGAAAGATTTCTGGCCTTCAAGTTAACATTTTATTTTCAAGACAGAGAGTCGCAGGAAGACAAGATACTGGCTTGTGAAACCTGGTTCAGCATCAGAATATTTCCAGTATATTAACTGATGCTTTAATACACCATACTGTTAGAAAAATTCTGAGAGCATTTTTTAAAATGTATTGCACATCATCCTGCCTTTGTAAACCGAGTGCTTTAAACAATATTTTGCCTGCTTCTGATGCCTGCCCAAAGTCATCATAGACACCAGTGACTATTAATACATTGAGCTATGCTGGGCTATTTGCAGCAACACTAAATGGAGTTTGAATTCTGTTGCTCTAAGGCCTCGGTTTATATTAGTTTTCTGTTTGTTTGTTTCCTTCTTCACTATCAGGCCTTCCTAATAACCTGCTGCCAACTCGGAAGCCAGGCAACACAACATGTTTATAGAGAAGGGTTCAGAACAAAGGCATAAGTGCTAGAGAGAGGGGCAGAGAAAGAGAGGGGGGGAGAGAGAGAGAGAGAGAGAGGGAGAGAGAGAGAGAGTGTGTGTGTGTGTGTGTGTGTGTGTGTGTGTGTGTGGCTTTCAGCTGAATGAAAGTTCCAGAAGAGAAAACAGATCAGGCTTCTGCATTCTGTTGACTGACACCAGGGATTAGTCTCCCCAAGGGGCAGAAGGAAGTTGCAGGCCCCTCCTGAAACCTCTCGGAAACAAAACATGAAGGAAGTGGCTTCTCTGAGGAGAACCAGGTTCAAGGCTGGACCATGGACACTGACTGAGACACTAATGAGGGATCATCTGTGGTCTGTTTTTAGTTTTTCTGACTGCAAAAGCAATACATCAGCTATTTAAACACACAATATGCAAATGTAGAAGTTTATAAAGTGGGAAATTCTCTATATTAATAGGGCTACAATCAGGAATACTACTGCTCTGAAATACTACATTTTTCCAAATCAAATCATTCGTTTCTTCCCCAGGGGCTTCTCACTGTGTACGAACAAACACTGGATACCCTTATGTTCCTGTTCTTCATATCTGGGGTGCCTTTTCATATTAATATTTATGAAACTCATTTTAAGCCACATATGACATCCCAATTCTAGTGTTAGGAATGTTAGGTAGAAAGATAGACTTGAACAGTCAGAAAAGGGAAGATAAGGTTCAAAGAAAAAGCTGCCCAGACTTTGCCCAGGTAGGGGGTCCCATGTGAAGACAACTGTAACTCCTGGGTGGGGGTGGGGTATGTTCCCAGACCGCAGCAAATTACCTTTGAAACTGAAATCAGTCAAAGGGAGAAATAAAGTGGGAGAAACCCATTTATTGCTTACAAGCAGTCGTCCACTTCTCACCTGTGTCTCTCGTGACCGGGCTGCAAAAATAAGACCCTACCCAACCTCTCTGTCCAGATATGCCCTCCTCCCCCTCCATGTAATCACCTATTGATATGGAGATGGACTACTTCTCTCCACCCCTTGGAAATACCTGTTGATATAGGAGATATGCACTAAGGCCAGGCGAGAGATCCTGGAAATATTGCAACTTATCCACAATAACAAAGGCATTGCAGGGAGAAAACTTCCTTACCTATCTGGACCAAGGCAAACCAGTCCCAACCAGGTCCCAACATGGGCACAACAGAACAGAACTAAGAACTACCCAAGTCACACCTCATCATGGGAAAGAACATGCTCACTGAGAGGGATGGCTACACAGGTGAGCCTGTAAATCAAATAACCCCACCTTGTCAAAGAGGTGCCTCCCAGCCAGAATGTAATACACAGGCCTCACGCCTAGAGGATCAGGGACTTTGTCTACTGGACTCCGTCCACTCCTCCCTTGGAGTGTATCCAATTAAAACTTTTGCTCTACTTCATTATTGTATTCTTTGTTTCAGCGGGGACAAGAACCAAGGAGAATAAACTTAACCCATAACACTAGAAATGTGCCAAACTTATTTGACCAATCTCCAATAAAGTTACTATAAACAACACCATGATGAACTCCCAAGATCCTTGCAAATGTATGCAAGTATTTCTAGGATAAATTCCTTTAAGTGGAAATTCCTTAAAGGTCAAAGGGCATGAATAAATTTAAACAGATACTGCCCAGTTGCCTCCCAATCATGTTGTACCAATTTATGAGACAACTTTTAACCTTATACAATACCAGGGCAATCACCTTTATGCCTATCCAAGGTTCCTGGCCAAAACAGGAAAAAATAATGAGAGTAATTTAAATAAACGGGTTGTATCACTAAGTACTGGGAACTGCAATCCCAAAGCTAATGTTATTTGGAGGGAGCCCCCTGACACTGGCCTGGCGACTTCTGGTGCTGGGAAATGGTGCAGGTCTCCTGGGAACCCAGGATACGTGACTTCGAGGGTACAGACTAGAACATGGGATTTGCATGGCTCTCCTGGGAATACAGCACCCTGAGCATCAGGACCTCTTAGAACCAGAAGAAAGGCCCCAAGGCTGAGGTCCCAGGCAGGAACAGAGTATTTATTAGCAAGCAGCAGAAACCAGAGTTGTTTTTTGCTTCTATAAGCAGTGCTATACCTGACATTTTTACTTCCCAAGCCGGCATAGCTGGAAGACAATGTGGGTTAAACAGTCCTCTAGAATGTATAGGTTCTCAGCAAAGGCACTTTCTAAAATCATACAATGCATGAGTTTTAAAGCATGAGTTTTGCAACTTTTATGTGCCTGCTCAGGCACATTTTGGGACATATAGATAACTCAGCTGAACTCCTATGAGTCATGAGACTAGATTTGGAGCTAGGTGACCCTGGGTCAGCACTCAATAATAACAGACTTACCTCTGTGGCCATATGTCTTGCCAATGGGTTTCAGCCCCGGATTCAATGAGACCAACAAATGACAATGGAACGTTCTTGGGGTGAAAGGGTTTATACCCAACTTTATTACCATGGTGGCAGGTCAATCACTAGAATTCCTTCCACTCAGAGTGAGTCTGCATACAGCAAGCCTGCCTCTGCCTCTGGGCCTCTCGGCCCCCGTAGCCGTCTCAGTCTCTGTCCTCGGTGCTGCCACCACTCCAATTTCATCTCTGCTCTCCTGCATTCTTGCAGCCATGCCACTGTGTCACCCGGAGCAGTGGGCAGAGCTCTTTTTATAGAATTAGTACCAATGTACTGCCCAGATGTGTGTAGTGAGCTAGCCAACCAAGGCCAGGTGAGAATCCTGGCCACAGGAACCTTCACTTTATCCAAGCATAAATGACATAATGAGAGAAAAACACTCTGTAAGCCACCAAGCACTGTGGAAATGCAAGGGGCTGTTTACCACAGTTACATAAAAACATTTGAGAGCTTAAGATGGGCTGGCTGGGCCACCCTAATGATCCATGTGTGTTAACTCATCTCATCCTCACAACCACTCTAAAGGAGGTAGGATCAGTGCCCACTTTGGGCGGCTGAGGAAACAAGGCCTTGAGAGTCAGCAACTTCTCCACCTCAGGCCCAGTAAGCAGCTGAGCCAGGATGGAAAGGAAGCCCAGGCGGTCTGACTGCAGAGACAGGCTTGCGCTCTCTGCCCTGCCACCTCATGACCCGCATGGCAATTCCCTTCCCTGGCCTGTTTCCCCTCTTTCACACAAAGGGCCAACCCGATGCCTCCTGAGGGCTCTTGTCTAATTCTCATGTTCTACTGGGTGATTTCTATTAGGTAAAGGAAAGTGAGCTGTGGATAAGTGCAGCCCTATCAGAGTTCAGAAAAAGTGACTTTGGGAATTTGCAAAGTACGGTGTCTATGAAAGAGCTCTGCCATTTTTAATCATTTACCTAACCTGGCTATGGCCAGCAACCCAGGAATTAAGACAGGCCAAAGTTCTTGGACAAAAGGTTTCCTCACACGGTTCTCCAAAAGGACTCAGTCTTTGAAAACAAACTGAGACATCTATACCATTCAACTCGGAGAAAAATCCTTAATAAAGTGTTAGTTCACAGTGACCAAAATAACGATGCTTCAGCTAACACCCTCAATGCACATGCCACCCCACTCCCCAAAAAAAGCCTCTTTCAGCAGGAAATCATCAAATAAATGAAAGAAGGCTACCGATAAAAGCTGAAACGGAACTAAAGGCAAACATCACACAGACAAAACGCTACCTGAGAACTGGTCATCATATTTCAGGAAACTGAGGCGGAAAGTTCAGCACACAAAACATGCTCAAAATAGAGATTTGCAAATCAAGTGATTTTTCAGCCCCATTAATTAGGGTAGTAACTGAAGATGATTTAGCAGTGCCTATCTGAAGTCAGTTTCAAAGACTGCAATTTAATGAAAGTTTATGAATGAAATTTTATTGTGCTTTTAGAGAAACTTTACAAGGGCTTTTACTCTGGTTAACAATTCAATGAGTCAATATTTTCTTAAGTTAAACAGGAAAAAAACATGCAAAAGCTAAATCAGTATCTTCATACTTAACTAGATGTTAAAACTCCTTTGTTTTGAATGGCAAAATTCTCTCCTAATCTTTTAGCTTTTAAGTGACCAAGAAAAAAAAATCCTTGCTTCTCCCAAACTGAATGAAAATTAAGAGATTTCTTTCTTCTTGATCTCATCCATTATAAACCAGAACTGATTAAATGTAAACATAAAACAGCATTTTTTCTAAAGTTACTAACAGTTCTCAACATTTTTTAACTGTAAGCATAATAACTGACATTTTCTGAACACCTATAGTACACCACCTTGCTCCCTGCTCACATTTAATCCTCTCAAATGCTATGAGTTAGGTCGTATCACAAGCTGAGGAAACTGAGGTCTGAGGTTAGGAAGTTTATCCAAAGTCACACAATCAGGCAAGTGTGGAAGCCAGGACCCTGAATCTAATTCTAAGCCCAATGCTTTTTCCAAAACACCACAACTACCTATATAAAATTGTGGCTGAATACCTTATGAATGGGCTAACCCACCCTGAGGAGCATGAGGCTAGATGGAAAGAAGATTCCAGAAAGCAGAGGAACCAAGGATCAGTGTTTAAGAGAACAGACTCCAGAGCCAGGTTTTCAAATCCAGGCTCCCCCACTTAGCAACTTGATGAGCTGGGCAGTATTTACACATCTGGAAAATGAGGATAACAGGAATACCCACCCTTCTAAGACTGCCATGAGGACTGAGTTAAAAATCACCCAATACTGAGAACAATATCTGGCCTGCGGCAATTACTGTATTCGAAATCAGAAAAGTAACAGGCAACAAGCAGAATGACCTATACAAAGCGGCATCCAGACCGAATGTGAGTGACGGACGGCTCAGGAAAATGGGGACAGGGGTGCTCCTGGCTAGAGGAAAAGTTCATTAGAGTCCAGATGAGTGGGGTCTGGGGAGGAGAACTCAGAGCAACTGAGTAAGACCAGGAGGGAAGTTTTGAAAAAAAAGCTAAAAGGGGCATGAAACTGAGTCCTAACAAAACAACCTGGCTCTTCTTAATACCAAAGGGAGTCTAATGATTACTTGCCCTTAGCCTGGAAATGAGAAAATAAAGGCGGACCAGCAAGATCTAGGAAGTTCATCATCAGGTTTTCTAGAATAACAGAGGGAACGGGTGCCCTGGCAGGGCTGGAGGGCACTGATGTGACAACCCTCCATCAAGCTGAGCAATGGGGGACAAGACGTAGGACTGACTGCAGTTAAGAGGGCGCAGCAAGAAAAGCTCAAGTTATGTTAAAGTTTAACTGTACCTTTGATCTGTCCTACAATACGGAGACAGTAACTTCCAGAACAAAGGAAATATCAAAAAGCCCACAACAGCACGAATGACACCCTAAAGAAGAAAAGTCATCTCTTATTATATGTGGTCTTAGAAAGGTAACCCATGGAAAGCACTTGAGCAGGCGCTCCTCCAGAAGGGACCTGTTGGCCACCTGTTTGGCTGCATCCCTGAATCCTGTGCCTCAGCCAGGTACCCTGGACTTCGTCCTGCACCCAAGATCCAGCCCCAAAGCAGAGCAGGCATCAGCACAAGGGCACACAGCCTACCTCAGTCACACAACAGGCCTATCCATTCCGCTGGCTGCATTACAAAGAAATAAATGAAAACATGCCAATTTAAATTTGCCTGTGACATGCTCAGATCTGGCTTAACATGCTATAGGATATGATTCTGAATTAGTAAACAATGATGCATTCTTCATCCCAATCACCCAAACATAGAGCTCAAATAAGATTTTGAAATGAGAATTCAGATTCATCTTTGTGGGGAAGTTGGGGTTCCTATAGCCAGTATCCTCACTGAACTTAAACTACTTGATGATGTAACTTGCCGGTTGCTAGGCTACTGTTCCACACCAGTAGGCGATAAACTATTATTGCACTGTCCTGCCAATGGGTTTCACCCCAGGGCAAGTTCGCTATGGATTCAAGGTGACCAAAGAAACTAACAACAAAACACGTTCTTTGGGGTGATAAGGGTTTATTACCTGGCTTGTTCTCCCTGGGGTAGGTTGAGCACTAGCATCTCTGCCTCCACCCAGAGCACTGGGCGGAGCTCTCCATATAGTTCAATAATAGCTTATTGCCTAAAGGTGTGGGACCGGTAGCCTAGCAACACGCCAGTTACACCATCAGGTGGTTTAAGTACAGCGAGGATCCTGGCCATAGGAACCCCAACTTGCCCACACTCCAACCCTCCAGGATTCTTACCTCACAACCTACACACTTTCAATCTTCCGCAATGGTCCCTGTGCAAGAAAGCTGGAGCACTGTAACCAGATTCCACAATAGCAACAGAGGATAACAACAACTTAGCGATACAAAAATTAATGTACAGCAAGATTTTGATGCAGGTAACAAAAATTATAATAATCCTCAAGCCAGAGGGGGTTCCTAAAAACTTGTAATTCTCAAGCCAGAGAAAGTTCCCAATCCACAAAGAGACCTTAGGGACGATAAGACACATGTTTTAATGACACCAACATAGGCAAATCTTGTCCATTAGGTAGGATGCATGCAAGAGAGTGGTCCTGTGATAGGACTGTAGCAGGAAGGGGGTCCCGCCCAGGTCTAGTATACCATGCTTTTATTCCTTTCCCCATGGGGGTTACTGAAGGGTCTACATATAGTGCTACTGGAGGTGCATGCACTGGCCATAATGATAAAACAAACCTCCCCAGTAAGATGCTCCTACCTTCTGGCCATTTAGGATATACTACTGTGACCTTTGGGGGCCACTCTGCTGATATTCCAGGAATACACAGGCCAGCTTCCAGGCCTTGTCCCCAAGGTGCCAGGAGAGCCAGCCATCGTTGGTCCATGTGTCGAAAGATCCAAGGCCACATCCACTCAATGGAGTCTCTGGGGTTCAGTGCAGTTGGTGCTGGCAGCAAGATGTTATTCTGGTGGCCGAACCTCGGCCTCAGTACTTCTTCCTTGGTTTGTACTTGCAGTTGTATAGGGGAGGCAGCCATATGTGTTAACAGGTCTACAGGGCTCAGGGATCCCTTTCAGGGTCGCTCGTTCAAACGCCAACGCACGGTCCATAAGTGGACTGACCATCTCCGCAGACTATTGGTATTTGACTTTACTCCAGATTTTACCAAGCCATTGTGCCTATCATGCCTGCTGAGGTAGGATTGTATGGCACATGAAACTTCCACCTGATTCCCAGCTGTCTCACCCATTCTTGCAGTGTATGTCTAGTAAAATGGGTGCCCTGATCACTCTCAATGACCTGTGGTCAGCCATAGGCAGCAAAGAGATGCTCCAGGCCTCTTTTGGTCACTTGCTGGTCTGCACAACGGGTAGGAAAAACAACCAGAAGTCCAGTAGCTGTGTCCACACAGGTCATTGCACACCGATATCCTTCTGACACAGGGAGAGGCCCAATATAGTCTATCTGCCACCTGACGAGGGGTATGGGCCCCTTAGCTCTTGTCCCATGTTGCTGTGGAACTCGGTATAAGTCCCTTTTGGAGCACATGACACACTCCTGCCGGGCTCTACTAACTTCTTCAAAGGTCAAAGGCAAGCCCCACTGATGGGCTACAGCCCACATTGTGTTTTGCCCCACATGCCACAAATGCTGATGTAACCATTGGGCTACATCAGAGGCAGGCTTTCCTTCTAGCCAACGTATCTGGGCCAATTCATCTGCTTCACTATTTCCTGAGGATGCCAGTGGCAAATGACATGTCACATGGTATACTGTAATTATTTTAGTCTGACGAAGGGCCCCTAAGTCTTGCACAATTCTTGCCCCCAAAGGGGTCAGTGACCAACCAACCAGTTGGCATGGGACCAGGTTGGTAGCCACAGGGTCAAGCCCCGAAAGGCAGCCCAGCTGTCAGTGCAGACAATAGGGGAGGGCTCCTGGCCGATCACAAGCCACACAGCCACAACTCTGCCCATTGGCTGCCCTTCCCTTCACCATCATCCATCCATATTGTCTCAGTCTTAGGATGGAAAGCTATGGCCCTCCATTTTGGGGGATGCCCACGGCTGGAGCCATCTGTGTACCATGCATCTTCGGGTATAGGGGCTCTTCCCTTCCGCTAGGGACTCTCTGCTACCAACGGTTCAAAAGCAAGTTCTTCCTGTTTTTCACTAGTATATATCACCGGCCCCAATAAGTGTTGGAGTTTTTAACTCAAGGGGTACTAGAGAGGGCACTACGCTGCTGTAGGTAAGCACCCCGCATAGCCAGTGTGGGTGTTTGTGCCACGCCACTACTTGGCTTTTGGATCCAGTCTCGTACCCACCCAAAGATGGGATAGGTGGTTCTTACCTTTCTCAGGGCCATTCCAGTGATGGGGGGTGAGGGGTTCTGTAGCCTACAAGGCATGACACACGGCAGCCAGTTGTTTTTCTATCAAAGTGTATCATACCTCTGCCCCTTTCCAGAGTTGTTACCAGATTCCAACAGGTTGGCGAGTTTGTTCAAGCCGCTGCCAGAGACCCCAGCCATACTGTCTTCAGTGACATGAACGTCCTGCTCACAGGGCCTTGATGGGTCTATCACACTCAAGGCCTGCACAGCCTTGACTGCCCGTTTTGCTGTACTAAAGGCAGATGCACATGTCTCATCCCAGCCCCATCTGATGCCCTTTCATACCAACCAGTATAAGGGCTTCAGAATTTGTGCCAAGTGTGGGAAAAACACTCTCCAGTAGCCTAGAAGACCCAGAAACTCCTGTAGCAATGCTACAGTTGTAGGGGTAGGAAAGGCCTGTACTTTATCTATACGGCTTCTGCTATAACTTTGGTCTTACCCAACCAGATGACGCCCAAGAATTTGACAGACAAACGAGGTCCCTGAACCTTGGTACTGTTCACAGCCCATCCTTTCTCCTGTAAATGTTGCAGCAGTCTAGGTGCTGCACCTTCTAGATCTGAAAGAGAATCGGACGTGAGCATGACATCATCAATATAATGGTACAGCCGCACCGTTGGTGGTTTCTCCCATGTAGCCAAGTCCTGGGCTACAAGTCCATGACAGATGGTGGGGCTGTGGAGGTATCCCTGTGGGAGGATGGTGAAAGTCCATTGCCGTCCTTCCCACGTGAAGGCAAACTGTCCCTGACTTTCCTGCTCAATGTCAATGGAAAAGAAGGCATTAGCAAGATCTACCACATAGTGATATGCTCCTAGTTCACAGCTAAGTGTAATCCATCAAGCCTGCAATAGAAGGGACAGCAGCATGCATGGGGGTTACGACTTTATTCAATTCTCTGTAATCCACAGTCATACGCCAGGTGACATCCAACTTTTTTACTGGCCACAGTGGGGAACTGAAAGGACTATGGGTGGGCTTTTTAATACCTACCTTTTCCAGCTCCTGGAGTTTCTCCAATCTCTTTATGCCCTCCAGGCAATTTGTACTGTTTGGTATTAGTCACCCGCCGAGGCACAGGCAAAGCTACAGGCGGGTGCCTAGTAAGTCCCCTCAGAACTGCCTTCACCACACATACTCTCAGTCTGAACTCACCTGCAGTGGTCTGTAACCGTAGACCCTGCAGGATATCAATCCCCAAAATATACGCAGGGATAGGAGATATATACACAGTAAACTCTTTTGGGGGTAGACACCCTATTTCCAAAGGGATTTGGGCTTGTTTCGCTCTGCTTGCCTTACCCCCATATCCATCTATAGAGTAGGGGTCCCGGGGAACTGCTCAGGGTTACCATGAATCAGTGAACATTCGGCACTGTGTCCACCAGAGCCAGGGCACATTGTATGTTCACTGGGGACCAATGGATAGCTATCTTAACATGTGGCTTCCGGTTCCCCCCTGGTTCCTCAGGGCAGACACCTCGACCTTCCCCTCAGTCAAACCGTGTTCCCCAATCACCTTCCTGTGTGGGCTCATGTGAGGTTGGCTCATTCTCCAGCAGGAAGTCATGCAAACACATAGGCTGGACTCGTGGCTCTGTCTCTGATCTCTGCCTCTTTGGTCTTAATGGCTGGAATTGCTGCTCTGGTTTCAGTTGTTGCCATAGCTCTAGTAAGATCCTATTTGACTTCCCGTCCAATTTCCTTCCATCTGCTCCTGCCCATATTAAATTGACCCACATCTGGGTCCTCATAACCTTCATGGGGCCCTGTAAATTCTTCTTGTGAGTGAGAGGTCTTATTTCTTTCCGAGTTCTCGTTGCTTCACCCTCTCTTCTAAGTCTGCTACTGTACATGTCACCTCGCTCATGGGATGCCCTAGGTGAGGAGAAAGAATGGCCACTAGAGACCCAAAGAGGGATGTGGGAGCCATTTTAAGCACAATATTTCTCATACCAGTAGTGAAAATCTCTTCATCTGGGCCATGATTCTCTGGACTATAGATGGCATTTCTCATGCCTAGCTCTCGTAATACCTGTTGGAGCTCAGCATATGTCTGCCATCTAACAGGAGAGGACAGTAGATCACCCGGATTGGGCCACACAGACTCCCTGGGGTCTGATGTGCATTTTGTGATCACTGCCTCAAGGTGGGCTGCACTGTCAGGGAAACTACCTTTCCCATCTCTGATCCCAAGAGAACAATTCCATCCACCCCTAAGTCCCACAGACGCAGAAGCCAAGCTGATATGGACTCTGAGGACTTCTGCCTAAACTGGGAGCCCAAATCCACCAGCTCAGCCTGAGTATAGGGACAGACCATAGAGAGCTCCATGACCTGAGGAGGGGCTGCTCCTCTCCTTGGGGAACTTTCACAGCTGCTGGGTCTTTATTTTCTTTACAACCACTGGGCGTGCTTTCAATACAGGAGGGGTCAGTGCCTCTGGCATCACCCCTTCATCCTTCCCCAGCCCCTCCATTTCTGGGGCTGGTGGCACCTTTTCTCCCCTCCTCCGAATGCCTGCTCTGCTGCATACTTTACCTTTTCTACAGTGCCTTGCAGCAATGCTAGCTCAGTCTTCAGCAGCTCTCTTACCTTCACCTCAATGCTTTGCAGCTGGCATTCTCATGCCACCTCTGCCTGTGCTTCCCTCAGGAATTCATCCTTTTCCTTGATGGCCTTTTCCTCTTTCAGAGCACCTGGCAGTGCTGCCGTCTCGTTATGTAAGAAATCTTTTACCTCTTCAATAGCACCTTGCTGCAGCGTTCTCGTGCTGCCTCCTCTTGCATCAGTGCCTTCAGGGAATCCACAGAATTTTGCAGCTCGCATTCTCATGCCACCATATCTTGGGGCTTTTTCAGGAGTGTGTCCTTCCCTTCTGTAGACTTTTTTAATATTGTGAGAAGTAGCTGACCCACAGTCCCTGCTGCCTCACATGCACTCTGTCTCTCAAAAGACCTACTTACTATACCAAGGGCCACACCTACAGCCTGAGGTGTCACCTCCACTTGTTTCCTGTCCTAGGGTGGGGCCCAGTCCTCTAGGAGGCAAGCCACCTCAGACCACATACCCACTGGGGGACAAGCCACTGCCTCCCCATTCACAGGGGCAGCCCGCTGAAGCACCCCTCCCATGAGGGCAGCCTGTCTTTTTCCTTGGTCGACAATGAATCCTGCCAACTATGCCAACTGTCTTGCCAATGGGTTTCAGCCCCGGGAAAGTTCATTATGGATTCAATGTGACCAAAGAAATTGACAGGAAAACGTTTTTTGGGGTGATAAGGGTTCATTACCTGGCTTATTCTCCTGGCGGTAGGTTGAGCACTAGCATCTCTCTCTGTGTCTAGAGCACTGGGCCGAGCTCTCTATACACTTCAATAATAGCTTATTGCCCAAAGGAGTGGGAGTGGTAGCCTAGCAACAGGGCAGTTACATCATCAGGTGGTTTAAGTTCAGTGAGGATCCTGGCCATAGGAACCCCAACTTCCCCACAGCACTATATAGAGAGCTCGGCCCAGGGCTGCGCATGGAGGCAGAGATGCTAGTGCTTGACCTACTGGCAGGAGAACAAGCCATGTAATAAACCCTTTCACTTCAAGAACGTTCTACTGTCATTTCTTTGGTCACATTAAATCCATAGCGAACTTGCCAGGGGCTGAAATCCATTTGCAAGACAACTGGCAATGCCGGCAGGTTTCATTGTTGACCAAGGAAAAAGACAGGCTGCCCTTATGGGAGGGGTGCTTCAGTGGGCTGCCCCTGTGAATGGGGAGACAGTGATTGTCCCCCAATGGGTATGTGGTCTGAGGTGGCTTGCCTCCTAAAGGGCTAGCCCCACCCCAGATCTGGAGGCAAGCGGAGGTGATACCTGAGGCAGTAGGTCTTCTGAGAGACAGAGTGCCGTGAGGCAGTGGGGGCTGTGGGTTGGCTGCTTCTCAGAGTATTAAAAAGTCTACAGAAGAGAAGGACACGCTCCTGAGAAAGACCCAAGAAATGGCGGCATGAGAATGCGAGCTGCAAACTTCCGTGGATTCCATAAGGAAGGAAACGGCATTGATGCGAGAGGAGGCAGCACGAGAACACTGCAGCAAGATGCCGTTGAAGAAGTAAAAGATTCCTTATGGAATGAGACGGCAGCCCTGCCAGGTGTTCTGAAGGAGGAAAAGGCCATCGAGGAAAAAGACAAACTCCTGAGGGAAGCACAGACGGAGGTGGCACAAGAACACCAGCTGCGAAGCATTGAGGTGAAGATAAGAGAGCTGCCGAAGACTGTGCTAGCATTGCTGCAAGGCACTGTAGAAAAGGTAAAGTATGTAGCAGAGGAGGCACTCGGGGGATAGGGAGGTGCCATCAGCCCTGGAAATGGAGGAGCTGGGGAAAGAAGAAGGAGTGGTGCCGGGGACATTGACCCCTCCTGTATTGAAAGCACGCCCAGTGGTTGTAAAGAAAATAAAGACCCAGCAGCCGAGAGTTCCCCAAGGAGAGGAGCAGCCCCCTCCTCAGGTCGTGGAGCACTCTATGCTCTGCCCTATACTCAAGCTGAGCTGGTGGAGTTGGGCTCCCAGTTTAGGCAGAAGCCCTCAGAGTCCATTATCAGCTTGGCTCCTGTGCCTGTGGGACTTATGGGCGGAGTGTGGATTAAAATGAAAGTTCCTGTGGCCAGGATTGGCCCTGGTTGGCTAACTCACTATACACGTGTTGGCAATATGTTATTATTGACTCTATATAAAGAGCTCTGCCCAGTGCTCTGTGCGACAAGGTGGCACAGCTGCAAGGTTGCAGGAGAGCAGAGCAGAGGCTGTAGTGGTGGCAGTGCCAAGGTCAGAGGCCTAGAGGACGGCTATGCAGGTCACGAGGCCCAGAGGATGGCTGTGTGGGCAGAGGGGCCCAGAAGGAGGGACCAGTTTGCTGCATGAAGACTCGGTCTGAGTGAATGGGATTTTAGTGACTGACCTGCCACCATGGATATATAATGTTGGGTATAACCCTTTCACCTCAAGAACAGTCTACTGTATTTCTTTGGTCACACTGAATCCATAGTAAACTTGCCTGGGGCTGAAACCCATTGGCAAGACAATCTCCATCTAGACTCCTAATTTAATAGTCAAGAATTAATCTTCATTTATATTCAGCTTAGGTCTGACATGCAAAACTGCCAAAAGAAAACATCTGTTTTTGCCACTTGAGAGCTAATTTTCTTCTAAGTTTCCTTAACATTCAGTTCCTTTTTTTAGGTGAGACTTTATTTTCAAATGAGATTTTGAGGTAAGATAATGATCTCCTCATGAGTTGATTATCAGGGTCTAAATCAGGAGGTCCTAGATCCCACATCCCAGTTTCAGAATCCCCATGACAGCTGTGGATATTACATCATTCAAATCATACTCCAGTCATTTTCACCTTTTTTGTACTTCAAATTAAAGACACGCAGGAAGAGTAGCTGTAAAATCACCAAAAAGCTACCAAAGCAGAGGCACTAAAAATAACATCACAGCAGCATCACATCTGCTCAGAAAAAAGAAGTATGGGGAAAAACCCTGAATATCCAGGAGGACCTCGTTTCTGGAGCCATTGAGGCCATTCAGGCCCAAGTCCCCCACCTGGCGTCCACTGCATACAAGGCAAACAACTCGAGAAGCTCACCAGGCATCCCTCCTGCCACAGAGCAGGACATGAATCCCTGAGGCACTGCCCTACACAGTCCTTCCTACAGACAAAAGCTAAAGCATGATGGGCATTTCCAAAAGGAACAATGTGGTTTAAGTGGGAACATCTGGAATTTATACCCATGATGATATTTCCACTACTTTATCTGTAGAAGAGACAGCACAGGAAAAAAAATCAGGTAAGCCCAGGTACAGAACACAAATCAGAACAACAGAAAACTAAAAGAAAGGAGTCACCAAGACTTTTCCGTAGAGAAAAATAAAATTGGATAAGGAAGAAATCGTTTGCAGGAGCAAAATTTAACTGTGCTTAATGAAATATGACGGCCACGTTTCTTTCTTCTTTTTATTAGAAAGTTTATCTAGGAATTAGTAATCAGTCAACCAATTTTCTGATTATAGCACAGTGAAGACAGTCACAACACTACATCGATGATCTCAAGGCATCAAAACCTGAAGCATTATATGTATTTTTTTAAGTGTCTTAGGAGATAAAGCATTGAAGATCACTGCATAGGACTATGGATGAAACTAAAATGGTGTGTCTACAGGGAGCTAGTCTTGGACAGTCTCCAAATTATCTAATCATTCACTCAACCTATAGTTTACCTCCTTAAACACCCTCTACACTGCAAAGGAGAAAGGTCCAATGCAATCCTGCCCTATTTGATGCCACCCTGGTAACCCCCCTGAAGCACATGTGTGTCAGTCATGCCAACCGGCCCCAGAAGGCCTTACTGCCCTCAGTCTCTTTCTACTTGATCCACCCTGGATCACTGCTCCAGTATCTCTGTAACACTTTCTTCAGACATTGCTTTTCTTAAAATTTCTAAGTCTTACAGGATGAGGTTCAAATTCCTTAGCATCATATCACATCAGAGGTGCTTCACAATAAACCTCAACTTACTTTTTATTAACTTTTCTACAAGAATTCCCAAGTGATTGAGAACTCACAGGGAGTCACGATAGCACCTTAAGTACTTTACATGCACTAACTACTCTATGGCAAAAATACTATTATTACCCCCATTCCGTAGAGCACATGGTGGCTGCCTACATTTGACTCACATGTGTTGACACTGGGCCAAGACCCACACCAGCTGCTTCTCACTCCGGAGCCACACCCCACCCCACCCGAGCCGCTCACTCTGCTTGTCTCTGCCCTCACTGCCCCACTAGCATGCTTGTGTTCACTCTACTCTGTATTCCAGTGACATAGTCCATTATTCCTTCTCCCACTTATTATCATTGTTTTGTAGACCATGAGAATGCCCTGCAGGCAGCAGAGCTACATTATATAAGACTGTCCCATAGCACATGGCTCTCAGAGCTTGATGTACAAAAACTGGTTGCCCAATTCCTCTGCAGGCTCAAACAAGGACTATTTCTGCCTGATCCTCTCTGGTTTCTCCCTTGCAAGCAGAGAGGGCTTTGTGGCACAGTAGCCTCCCTTGAAATGATGCAGTGATCAAGTGAGGGAAGGTTCAAGCCCTACATTCCTCCATCTCAACTGCAGGCCGATACAGGCACATGCTGAGTGCAGGTCAAGCTCATTACGCATTCCACCAGGCCACAGAAGACAATTTCCTTTTTGTCCCTGCTCCCACAATTAACATTTGCGAGCCCTGGTATAAAAGAAAGCAATTAGTTCTGTTACATAAACTCTAAGCCGTTCACTAAAATGAAGCTAAATGATTCCATTTCTACCTTGCAGCACAAATGCCAGTTTACACTTAACAGCTTCAGCCTCAACTTTACGGTGGTTTTTCCTAAAGATGCACTCCAAAAGTTTAGAGCTTTTTCAGAGTGATTGCAAATGGTGTCATCTGAATGTCACACAGCTTCTTGCTGACGTTTTTTTGTAAACAGCTGATGAGAAGAGAACAGATTGGCAGAGAGGTGAACTATCCCTAGTAACCGCCTCTTCACTCTTCCTGGCTCCGTCAATCTAGAGACAGGTTGAGAGACCCCTGAATCATGTAGTAAAATCTCTTAGAATTCTCTGGAGCATAACAAAGTCAGCTCTGATAGCTGCCTTGTTCATTATTACTGGAGCATGCAAGTTAAAATAAATTGACGCAATTAAAAGATGCAGATTTAATGCCCTCAAACAGCCACAGAAAGCAAACACCAGAGGATTAAAACTGTGTACAACCAAGATCTCTACAAAGTATCCAGTGTTCACAAAGGCATCCTGAGGAATTTTTAACCTTACCCTTAGTGAAGGCAAAGAAAAACAAACTACAACATTTTAGTGGATCAACTTTTCTTTCTCCTATGGATAAAACCATAAATAAGATGCATGAGGATAATGTATTCGTTCCTAACACACCCATACACACACTAGGGCCAATGATCTTGCTGGCCCAGGATGGAAGTGGATGCCTTCCATGAGGAGGACAATGTGGATGAGTACTGGCTACATCCTAGGCAGTATTTTAAACTTTAAGTCATTTATTCATCATTGCACAGTTAAAACCATCGTATCAGCGACCCCATTTTACTGATGAAGAAACCGATGCATAGAAGTTAAGTACTTTGTCCAATGTCCCCCAGTAAGCGACGGATCAAGAATTCAGACTCCAAGGTGGGAGCCCACACTCTGAGCCACTCCATGACCCATGGACCAACAGCTCCTTCCACTACTCCCTGAGAGGCACTGCAGAATGAGAACCCCTCTTCTGTGATCCACTATGAGGATGAGCTCTAAGATACACACAGTGCAGGGGGTGTAGCAAAGACTTAGTACTCCATGTGCTTCCCTGCGTTTCCTAGTCACCCTTGCTATTAGCTGGGACATGTGACAGGTGCAGGCCACCGGACAGGAGGGAGAAGTGATGTTTCCTACTTGCAAAGTAAGGCAGTTAAGTGTACCCCCTCCTGTCTCTCTCCAGCTGCTGAAGTGACCCAGGAGATAATGAAGAGGGGTCATCTAGCCTGCATATGACTTTGTTTAAGCAACAAATAAACTTTTGTTGTATTAAACCCTGAGATTTAAGGGTCAATGAGTTGTGGAGGCCAGATTGCGACCAAGAGGCATGAGAATGTGTTCCTAGACTTGAATTTCCTTCCTGCTGTGCTTAAGCTGGACTTCCTTCCCTAGCTTCCTCCAGGCTAGGGTTTGATCCAGGGCCACCTGTCTGAATGAGTTTATTTTGCTCCCAGAGGCCACACAGTCATGGCTAGAGTGATCTGTAGGACAGTAAAGCCATGTAAACAGGTGGTTCGGGGCCCTCCTTCCAACTGTGCTATTAAACACTCTCTGTGTTTGCAACAGGACAGTATCAATCAAATAAATCACTGCCGTGTAGTTTTATATAATAAAAAGCTTAGGAGGCAAGAGGGAATTGCTCTGTGGTAGCTTCATACCATTTTCACAGATAAATTTAATACACCGATATTAAATTTTTTAATTCTGGCACTAACTACATAGCTAGGCATGGTGTTTTTACAAATTCATGACTTGTTTGATGGCTCTTCCCAAAAACATGACTCTAATTTCTTCTCAATCAAAAGGATTCCCCATTCTTCTGGACAAAGAATGACTTGAAGAGATCCACAGGACCTCCATGGTAATTCTCAAGACCATCGGAAAAGAAATGTTCTGAGTCACTGGTAAAGGGACAGGAACCAACTAGAGCGCTCTGTGCCTGAGCGCCACAGCTGCAGAAGCCCACAGGGGTTGGCTTCGTGAAGGTAAACAGCGGCAGCCAGGGACTCACAAGCCTAGAGCAAGCACACGCCCAGCCACCGCACGCTGCCAAGTAATGTCATGTGACACTGGCCTGCCACAGGTGCCGTTTCTCTTCCTTTTGAACATCAGGTGTTAAAATGTGTAAAGCTGTAATTTAAAGAAGCATGAGACAAAAAAAGCAACCATTTTTTCTTGACACTGAATATACCAACACTACATCATGAAAAGATGTCTTTTTAAAATCACTTTTTATATATCTAAACTATATATGTATACACACACACACACACACACACACACACACACACACACACATACACACATACACATGGGAACATCAGTTCTTTAGAGCTGGTAATGTCACTTGCCTGCCCTCTGAATAACTGAGTTCCCATGCTGCAAAGGTACGACAGCGTGGAGCTGGCCTGCGAAGTGATTTGGAAGCAGGCAACCCTGATTCCTGTGTGGGCCTCCACATCCCCCTCACCCCCAAACCTGAGCCCCTGCCCAGGCTTCTCGGGAGACACAGGTATCAGCAGACCTGAGTTCCTGGGGTTGCCAGCACCTTTCCAGTCTCCTGCCAATACCAAACGAGGCAGATGTGAATGTTAAGAACACTTCAGTCATCCTCCCTGCAGCCAGAGATAACCTGTTCTGAAGCAAATCTCATCATACCAGGCTCCTGGGCTAGAGCCCACATCTGCCCCCGACCCTTCCCTTTGAAGGCCTACGACCTGCCCCCTTCTGGCTACACTCTCCCTCACGACCGTCTATGCACCTTGACATCCAGTCTCACAGAACTGCTAACCTTCTCCCCAGAACACCCCAGGCCTCGTCCAGTTCGTATCCCTGCTCCTGCTGCCCCCACCTCAAGGGACCAGCTCAACCCTGGTTCTTATCCCTTCATGGCTGGACAAAATATTTGCATCCTTCAGAGCAGTGTGTCTCACAGTGAGGCCTTCGGAGGCTTTAGCTCTACCTCCTAAATAAGCTGTGCTTATTGTGTACCCACTTCCAATCAGACTGCCACCCTATCACTAAGTCCCTCTTCTACATGGAAATTCTGGAGCTACCGCTTCAAAGTTCAGATCGCATCTCATGTTCACTGTGAAAACATCTGCTGGCATGAAATAACTCATGGCCTTTTACCGTGGGCCTCAACTTCCGTGAAGGCATGCTGCAAAAGTCTCAAGATTAAGAGATATGCCATGGAGCTCTATTCCATGGCAAGCAGTCTCAAGTTTCTCACCCACCCCATGATTCTCACCTTTTAGCACCTGCTCCCTTGTGTAATCCCCTTTCCTGAATATGGGTAGGGCCTGTGATTTGTTTCTAATCAACACAGTCACTTTTGCGATAAGGTTACATAAGACAGTGACTTCTACCTTGCTGGCAGGCTCTCCTTCTCTCTTTCCTCCCCTGCCCATGCCATATGTTTGATGAAAAAAGCTGCCACAGTAGAGAAGACCACATAGCAAGGACATGATCCCTCCAACACCCAGGTTCTGCGAGTGAGCTTGGCAGCAGATCGTTCCCCAGGCGAGCCCTCAGATGAGACCCAAGCCGTGGTAGTCCCCTTGACTGGAACTTGTGAGAGATCATGAAGTATGGGTCCCAGCCAGGCCATAACCAGGCTCACGACCAGAGAAACTACTACAGTAAATGAATTATTAAACTTAGTAAAGCTTTTCATAAACATGTATTGTTTTAAGCTGCTAAAGTTGAGCTAACAGAAAACCGACAGGGTAAAAAGGCTAGAAACCTCGGCCTAAAAGGGCAGTGTCTGCAACTCCACTCTTTGACAGGAGCTCCAAAGCAGAAGGGAACTTGAGAAGTCAAGTTAAACTTTCACTGGCTCCGCATCTTCCAGTTACGGAAGAGGGAGGAGGGCTATGTGCCTGCTGAACAGCCTGACTCCCCAGCTCCGGCCATCACTCCTCACTCCTCACCTTGGGAAAGCAGGTCCCCCAAATCTCTGCCTCACTGAGCACTACTGAAAGTTTCCCCCTCATCGCGCTCCTGAGGCGCCAATGGCAATGGTCACACGCCCAGGCCTTGGGCCGCTGTGGCCCTGGGCAGTCAGCCACTCCCGCCTCACTGAATGCTCCGCTGCAAGCAGGACATCACCTTCCTGGTTCTCCTCCCGCCTCCGAAAACACTCCCACTCCATCTCCTTCAAACTGCTTCCTCCCCTGCCCATGCCCTACGCTCGTCTCCTAAAGCTTCTGTCCTGGACACTTTCCTTTTCAAACTTTATACAGTCTCAGACTCTTCAAACTTTACACAAGATACTGGGCTATCTCATTCATTCTTAAGGTACAACCATCAGCTACTGGCTAATGAAGCTCAGACATACCTTTTCCAGGCAGACTCCCATATATCCAATGGCCCACTGGACATCCATCTGGATGCCACTCGGTCACCTCAAAATTCATCACCTTCCCCTCTTTCCATCTTATTTTTGCTCTTACTTCTCCTGCACACCTAAGCCTGGTGATTTTGGCACCAACATCCACTGAGTCACATGGATTCATCCCAGACCCTTCCCCTGACCCCCTACATCCAACCATCCCCTGAGGCCTACCAATCCCATCCCCTAAAGAGTCCCTGCATCTATCTCGTGATTTCCTACCTCCCTTCAGATACTCACCACTTCTCTCTGGCAACTCACCTCCTCCACTCCAGCCTCGGCCTCTTCTAACCCAATCCCCGAGCATCACGTGAGAAGGGACACAGAATCACCGCTTGTCTGCCCCTCTTGCTCCTGCCTTCCCACCCCTCCAACACAATACTGACCGACTGACAGACCATTCACTCACTAAGCACTGCTCTATGCACAGAACTCACAGCAGGGAACAGAAGTGTCTCCATGATGCAGCCCTCCGTTTCACACCTCTGCTTGCACTTACACTGTCCCAAACCCACAACCCGAGCCCCACCCTCTTGCCCACCTAGCACATTCTTAATTCAGCCTTCAAAACCCAGGCTACATGTCCCTGCCTCTGGAAATACTTTTCTTTCACTCCCCACCCCTCCCCAGTCACTCCCCCCCATCTCTGCCACCTCTATACTTGGGACATACTGCTCTTTGTATTTATTAAATTGCATAGTAATGTATTTGATTTGACTCCTCCAGTCCTTCTAGGCTGACCTCCTCAAGGGACTATTTTTATGATCTCTGAATCCTCCATGCCTTAGCACAATGCCTGATTTTTTGTAGTCAATCAATAAACGTTGAGGTAATTGAATCTCTATCCATGGTAAACTGGATTACTGTGTCCAACTACCTGCTCCCTTCCTGTAACGGGGTTATAACTCACAACCCTCTCCCTAGCCCCCATCTCTGCCCCATCACAGGCCACACCCTTGCACAGAGTGGGAGTCACTTCTCCACTTAGTGCCTGTGACCATGTGGCACCCTTGGCGGGTGGTTTGGAGGCAAACACGATGTCTTGCCCATCCCTGGAGAAGCTGTAACTACACACAACTTGGTAGTCTGGCTCAGATTCGCCTACACTCCTGCCTCTACCATGAGAACAGTATGTTCCGGGCAGGAGCTGCTCCTTCAGTCTGCAGCCTGGGAGAAGGGGCCCTGCAGAGGTACAGCTCACCCGCAGCCCCCATGCTATGAACAAGAAATAAAGATGTGTGATTTAAAGCCAGTGAGATCCTGGTAGCAAAGCCATCCCAGATTTTCTACATCAGGGCTTCCAGATAGTCATCAAGGCTCAGCTTAAACACACCACATTTAGGAAGAGCTCACTGCTATTTAAATTACACTGCATCAATATAAAGTGTTCCTGAATATTAATGACAAATTTACATACCCATATTTTTCAGCCTTGGACCTACTTTTACAGATATTATGTAAGATACAAATAACACTCTCAGATTTTAGACAATTACCATGTGATGACTTAAACAGACTCAAAGCTAAGTATGTAACACTCCTCCAATCATTCCAGGGAACTCTAGTCCACCAATACCACTTTAAACCTCTTGGTCACTTCACTCAAAATATATTCTCTATTTTGTCAAAATCTTCAAATATGTTGCTAGAACAGTAGAAAATATTCTAGATATGGGCTGACCATGGAATAAATCCCTTAGTAGGCCACAAAACTTATCTTGGCATTTTCTGTGCTTTCCCAAACTAGCATAGAGGCAGAAACAGGTTGCAAGATGGGAAAGATATAGTCTGCCATAAACTTGTTTCAGACAATGCTGTGATCAACGCAGATCCCTAAGCTTTGATCCTCTAAAATGTTTTTCAAGACTCCTATGTTTGTGTAAATAACCTCACACGTTTTACATGTATTGCTGCTAAATATTACCTTGTATTAATCCAACATTGTGACATACCAAGATCATTTAAACCCTCCCTCAACCATTCAACATTGGGTATCCCTCCCAATTTTTTGCTGCTTCAGATTTGAGAAACACACTTATTTTATCATCTTAGTCCCTAATGAAATTACTCAACAAATGAGGCTCAAGGTTGGAGTACTCTGACAAAACACTAAAGAAATCTGTTCAAATAAAAATGCTAGCAACAGGCAGAAGCCCCTGTTCCCCAAAAGTCATATGACTTGCCAAACCGAGCCAACAGTAACCATATGAGCAGTGGTTCTCTAGACCAGCAGCAACAGTGTCACCTGAACTCTCTAGGGATACAAATTCTTGGGCCCCACCTGAGACGCAAGGCATCAGACATAAGCCTTTCGGGGAATTCAGATACAGCCCAATTTGAGAATCAAAGTTCCAGGGCATTTCCTTGACTGTCCTGTCTAGCAACTCTCTCAAAAATGATTATGAGCTCTCGGAGGAGAGTTCCTAAAGGTGAAGAATAACTAGTATTAAAACCCAGGATGAGGAGATTCAAGACGGCGGCATGAGACGTGAGACAGAGAACGCATCCCAAAACCACCGATAGTATGAAAATATAGTTAATATGACTAACCCTAAAACAGCAACAAGAAAGAAGGCTGAACCAGACTGCATACAGACCTCACGAACAGAGCAGACCTCACAAAACTGGGTAACGTACGAAAGCCTTGATCCGGTGAGACCCGAGACCTTCCACCAACCCAGCTCACCAGCGGGATGAAGAAAAATGGAGCAGAGGAGGGGGTGGAAGCCTGGGACTGCTGAACACCTAGCCCTGGAGGTCTGCTTTGTGAACACAAACCTACATTGTGTGGTGCTCTGGAGGATGGCAAGGTGGGACAGGCAGAGTGCTTGAGAGACAGATTCTGGCCATTTGTGAAGGATGGGATGCAAACCCGGCCGCTCTGGGACAAGGGAAAGGCAGAAGGTCTGACAGGCTTCCTAGCAGCGAGAGGGCTGCTGAAGGGGCAGGGTTTGCACACAACTTGCTGCGAAGAAGGGATAGGGGGACAAGGTTGTCCAGGTGTACTCTGTCCAGCAGACTGGGAACTGTGGGGAGCATCAGGAGCTCCATGACCCTGGCTGACCACTCAGCTCCGAGGCCCCCACTGTGATATGCAGCCTGCCGAGCATTCCTCCTGGCCTGACAGCACCAGCTCGCAAACCCGCAGTCACTGCTCAGGCGTCAGGCAAGCCAGAGGGAGGCCCCACACACAACAGCTAGAGACATGTACTCGGCCCACTGACTCTGACACTGGAGACAGGCACCACAGACAGGAAGCAGGAAACAGATCTTTCCTCCCCGCCACGCACCAGCTCAGCTTCCCTACGACCCCCAACCTCACTCTGAGGGTTGAGCACTTCCAGAGACTGGGCAATAGAGGGCAACTCACAAAAATATGAAACGTCAAAAAGAACATGGTTGAGACCAAAATCTAACAAACCTCAGAAAAAAGGGCCAAATGAAACTGAACTCACCAATCTTCCTGAAAGAGAGTTCAAAATAAAAATCATAAACATGCTAGTAGAGGTACAGAAAAATATTCAAGAACTCAGGAACGAATTTAAGACAGAGATTCAATCATTAAGAAATGCCATATCTGAAATGAAACATACACTGAAGGGATTTAAAAGCAGATTAGATGTGGTAGAAGACATGGTAAATGGAATAGAAATTAGAGAAAAGGAATAAAAAGAAGCTGAGCCACAGAGAGAAAATAGAATCTCTAAGAATGAAAGAATATTGAGAAAACTGTGTGACCAATCCAAACCCAACCACATTCGCATAATAGGGGCACCAGAAGAAGAAGAGAGAGAAGAAAGGGATTGAGGAGGTAATTGTTGAAACTCCCCAATCTGGGGAAGGAGATTGTCTCTCAAGCCATCGATATGCACAGATCTCCCAACACAAGGGACCCAAGGAAGACAACATCACAACATATAATAATTAAAATGGAAAAGATCAAGGATAAAGACAGACTTTAAAAAAAAGATCACATACAAAGGAAAACCCATCAGGCTATCATCAGACTTCTCAACAGAAACCTAACAGGCCAGAAGGGAGTGGCATGATATATTTAATGCAATGAAGCAGAAGGGCCTAGAACCAAGAATACTCTACTGGTAAGAATATCATTTAAATTTGAAGGAGGGACTAAAGAATTTTCAGATAAACAAAAGCTGAGAGAATTTGCCTCCCACAAACCACCTCTACAGTGCATTTTGGAGGGACTCCTAGATGGAAGTATTCCTAAGACTGATTAGATGTCACCCAACTGATAGACAAAGAATACAGAATATGATTCATAACATACAAAGAATGGAGGACGAAGAAAATGGAGGGGAAAAAAAGAATGTTTAGGTTATATTTGTAATAGCATACAAAGTGAGTTGGACTATTACATAGTACAGGAATTACCCTTGAACCTTTGGTGGCCAGAAATCTAAAGCCTGCAATGGCAGTAAGTACATACCTATCGATAATCACCCTAAATGCAAATGGTCTGAATGCACCAAAAAAACACACAGTCACTGAATGGATAAAAAAACAAGACCCATCTATATGCTGCCTACAAGAGACTCACTTCAACCCAAAGACATACACAGACTGAAAGTAAAGGGATGAAAAAGATATTTCATGCAACTAATAGGGAGAAAAAAGCAGGAGATGCAGTCCTTGTATCAGTCAAAATAGACTTCAAAACAAAGAAAGTCACAAGAGACAAAGAAGGACATTACATAATGATAAAGGGGTCAGTTCAACAAGAGGATATAACTATTATAAATATCTATGCACCAAAATCACCTAATATGTGAAACAAATACAACAGAATTACAGGTAGAAATAGAATGCAATGCATTCATTTTGGGAGAATTCAACACACCACTCACTCGAAAGGACAGATCAACCAGACTGAAAATAAAGAGTCAGAGGCACAACGTATTAGGACAGGTGGACCTAACAGACATCTACAAAACACTCCATCCAAAAGCAACAGGATACACATTCTTCTCAAGCGCACATGGAACACTTTCAAGAATAGATCATATACTAACGCCATACACAAAAGTAAACTCAAAATGGATCAAAGACCTGAATGGAAGTCATGAAACCATAAAACTCTTAGAAAAAATCATAGGCAAAAACCTCTTGGACATAAACATGAACAACTTCTTCATGAACATATCTCCCCGGGCAAGGGAAACAAAAGCAAAAATGAACAAGTGGGACTATATCAAGCTGAAAAGCTTATGTACAGCAAAGGACACCATCAGTAGAACAAAAAGACATCCTACAGTATGGGAGAATATATTCATAAATGGCATATCCGATAAGGGGTTGACATCCAAAATATATAAAGAACTCAGGCACCTTAACAAACAAAAAGCAAATAATCCAGTTAAGAAATGGGCAGAGGACATGAATAGACACTTCTCTAAAGAAGAAATTCAGATGGCCAACAGGCACATGAAAAGATGCTCCACATCGCTGGTCATCAGAGAAATGCAGATTAAAACCACAATGAGATATCACCTCACACCAGTGAGGATGGCCAACATCCAAAACACAAACAACAACAAATGTTGGCGAGGATATGGAGAAAAGGGAACCCTCCTACACTGCTGGTGGGAATGCAAATTAGTTCAACCATTGTGGAAAACAGTATGGAGGTTCCTCAAAAAACTCAAAATAGAGATACCATTTGACCCAGGAAGTCCACTGCTAGGAATTTACCCTAAGAATGCAGCAGCCCAGTTTCAAAAAGTCATATGCCCCCCTGTATTGTAGCACTATTTACAATAGCCAAGAAATGGAAGCAACCTAAGTGTCCATCAGTAGTTGAATGGATAAAGAAGATGTGATACATATACACAATGGAATATTATTCAGTCCTAAGAAGAAAACAAATCCTACCATTTGCAACAACATGGATGGAGCTGAAGGGTATTATGCTCAGTGAAATAAGCCAGGCCAAAAAAGACAAGTAGCAAATGATCTCAATCATATGTGGAGTATAAGAACAAAGAAAAAAAAAAACTGAAGGAACAAAATAGCAGCAGACTCACAGAAACCAAGAATGGACTAATAGTTACCAAAGGGAAAGGACCTGGGGGAGATGGGTGGGAAGGGAGGGATAAGGGAGAAAAAGGGGCATTACGATTAGCAGACGTAAGGTAGGGAGGCACGGGGAGGGCTGTACAACTCAGAGAAGACAAGTAGTGATTCTATAGCATCTCACTACGCTGATGGACAGTGACTGTAATGGGGTTTGTGGGGGGGACCTGATGAAGGGGGTAGTTTAATAACCATAATATTGCACATGTAAATGTAGATAAAAGATACCAAAATAAATTATAAAAAAAAAAGAATAGATCATGTCCTAGATCATGAAAATGTTTGGAAGGCAAAGACCATATAAGAAAACCCATAGCCAACATCATACTTAACAGCAAGAAGCTGACAGCCTTTCATTTAAGATTGGGAAGAAGACAAGGATGCACACTCCCCCAAATTTTATTCAACATAGTACTGGAGGTCCTAGCCATGGCAATCAGACAACACAATGAAATAAAAGGCACCTAGATTGGTAAGGAAGAAGTTGAACTGTCCCTGTCAGCAGACGACATGATATTGTACATAAAAAACCCTAAAGAATCCACTCCAAAACTACTAGATCTAATATCTGAATTCAGCAAAGTTGCGGGATACAAAATTAATACACAGAAATCTGTGGCATTCCTATACACTAATAATGACCAAGCAGAGAGAGAAATCAGGCAAACAATTCCATTCACAATTGCGTCAAAAAGAATAAAATTCCTAGGAATAAACCTAACCAAGGAAGTGAAAGACCTATACTCTGAAAACTACAAGACACTCATGAGAGAAATTAAAGAAGATACCAATAAATGGAAACACATCCCGTGCTCATGGATAGGAAGAATTAGTATTTTCAAAATGGCCATCCTGCCTAAAGCAATCTACAGATTCAATGCAATCCCTATCAAAATACCAACAGCATTCTTCAATGAACTGGAATAGTTGTAAAATTCATATGGAACCACAAAAGACCCCAAATAGCCAAAGCAATCCTGAGAAGGAAGAATAAAACAGGGGGAATTATGCTCCCTTACTTCAAGTTTTACTACAAAGCCACAGTAATCAAGACCATTTGGTACTGGCACAAGAA
This sequence comes from Phataginus tricuspis, assembly GCA_029783875.1. Lineage (NCBI taxonomy): Eukaryota > Metazoa > Chordata > Mammalia > Pholidota > Manidae > Phataginus > Phataginus tricuspis. The sequence goes on along the minus strand of JAQQAC010009376.1, from coordinate 24,082,585 downwards.
CAGAACCACAGACCAGTGGAACAGAATAGAGAGTCCAGATATAACCCCAAGTATATATGGTCAATTAATACATGATCAAGGAGCCATGGATATACAATGGGGAAATGACAGCCTCTTCAACAGCTGGTGTTGGCAAAACTGGACAGCTACATGTAAGAGAATGAAACTGGATTACTGTCTACCCCATACACAAAAGTAAACTCAAAATGGATCAAAGACCTGAATGGAAGTCATGAAACCATAAAACTCTTAGAAAAAAAACATGGGCAAAAATCTCTCGGACATAAACATGAGCAGCTTCTTCATGAACATATCTCCCCTCGTAAGGGAAACAAAAGTAAAAATGAACAAGTAGGACTATATCAAACTAAAAAGCTTCTGTACAGCAAAGGACACCATCGGTAGAACAAAAAGACATCCTACAGGATGGGAGAATATATTCATAAATGACATATCCTATAAGGGGTTGACATCCAAATTATATAAATGATTACATAATGACAAAGTTTTCACCCACCTCAACAAACAAAAAGCAAATAAGCCAATTAAAAAATGGGCAGAGGAGCTGAACAGACACTTCTCCAAAGAAGAAATTCAGATGGCCAACAGGCACATGAATAGATGCTCCACATCACTAATTATCAGAGAAATGCAAATTAAAACCACAATGAGATATTACCTCACACCAGTGAGGATGGACAACATCCAAAACACAAACAACAACAAATGTTGGTGAAGATGTGGAGAAAGGGGAACCCTCCTACACTGCTGGTGGGAATGTAAATTAGTTCAACCATTGTGGAAAGCAGTATGGAGGTTCCTCAAAAAATTCAAAATAGAAATACCATTTGACCCAGGAATTCCACTCCTAGGAATTTACCCTAAGAATGCAGGAGCCCAGTTTCAAAAAGACAGATGCTCCCCTATGTTTATCGCAGCACTATTTACAATAGCCAAGAAATGGAAGCAACCTAAGTGTCCATCAGTAGATGAATGGATAAAGAAGAAGTGGTACATATACACAATGGAATATTATTCAACCATAAGAAGAAAACAAATCCTACCATTTGCTAACAACATGGATGGAGCTAGAGGGTATTATGCCCAGCGAAATAAGCCAGACAGAGAAAGACAAGTACCAAATGATTTCACTCATATGTGGAGTATAAGAACAAAGAAAAAACTGAAGGAACAAAACAGCGGCAGACTCACAGAAACCAAGAATAGACTTACAGTTACCAAAGGGAAAGGGACTGGGGAGGAAGGGTGGGAAGGGAGGGACAAGGGGGAAAAAGGGGCATTACGATTAGCACATATAATGTAGCAGGCGCGGGGAGATACAGGGAAGGCAGTATAACAAAGTGAAGAGAAGTAGTGATTCTGTAGCATCTTCCTATGCTGATGGACAGTGACTGTAATGGGGCATGTGGTGGGGACTTGGTAATAGGGGGAGTCTAGTAACCATAATATTGCTCATGTAATTATACATTAATAATAGCAAAAAAAAAAAAAAAGCCAAGATGACTATTCCTTGAATAGCACTGTCAATGCTGTAAAAGCAATAAAACTCCATATTTATAAACCTGTAAAAAAAAATGATTATTATATCCTTGTGCTGATTTCTCCTGTTGGAACTTATGCCTGCCTGTAGTTAGCTCCTCTTCATTTCTAAATACCCATAAAGTATTTGTTCAGTCAGCCTTTCTAGCACTTTGCCTGGATACAAGGTAAAGTTCACCAGCCCACAGTTAATGGGAATTGTCTTTTCTCCCTTTTAGGAAAATTAGGACATTATTTACTTTATCTTGTAATGTTTCTTGCCCATTGTTGGCAATTTCTCAAAAATTATCTATAATACTTCTGTGATCACAGATGCTAGTTCCCTTGGCCTCTGGGAAATTAAGATTTTTTTAATCTCTCTTAATAACTGTCCTAGCTCTTAAAACTGCCAGGCCAGTATTCAATCAGAGCAGAAATGAATGTCAGAGACAACCAAGTTGTTTTATATCATCTTACACCTAGGAAGTATGTCTCTTTCTTGGTGCTGCTCAAGATAGATTTCTTTACTGCGGTGTCTGCAGCACTTGTGTAAGCCTCAGCTTGTCCGGGGCTTTAACTAAAGGCAGGCATGAGTTCAAACAGTTTTGAAAAGTCAGTGCTTCTCATGCACCCATGGTTTCCTCCTTCTAAGGTGACCAGGACCAAGTTGATTTTTTTTCCCCCTTTGCTTTTCTGTACCATCTAAGCTGTAAACAAGAATCACAGATACGTTTTTCACTTACTGTCTGAATCTATGTGTTTTATTTATTTTATTTTTTATTTCAATGAGCATTCGTAGAAATATTTCCTACACTATGTCTTTCTTCCCTGGGAATCATCTGTATACCCATTTAAATCAAGACAATTTCTTTTCTGACGTTAGAATTACGTTTTTGCGTTTCCACCTCTCTTCCTCACCTTCCTGCCACTCTGGCCCAGCCTCCGAAGAGCAGGACACTAGACTTTGTCCTGTTCCCAGCTGTTATTTCCCGGCTGCCTGCAGTTACTTCACAGTGACTCAGGACTCCTGGAGCGTGTGGCCCAGCTGTCCTGCATGCAACTGCCTCACCTCAGTCACTAGACAGCAGTCACAGTGGTGGCGTGCCATCTCACCCACGGCCAGCACCAGCCTGGCAGCGCAGTGGACTCTACCAAGTGGGAAACCTGGAAAAAATGCAGCGAAAGCATTGCAGCTGTCGTTACAACCTGGGCACACCACAGCAAACTCGACGGCATTCGAGTGCCAGCATCGTGGCAGAAGCAGGGCTTACCCCGTGAAGGCAGCTGCCTCCACAGCGCCAAGCTCTAAGTCAGAAGCTTGGTGACTCCTGGGTGCAGTACAGAGCCTATCAGTCCTTGGGGGGAAACACGGTCTTCGCCATGTAGTTTGTTTCTTTACCTAATAATATTCTATTACACAGAGTAATTTGATTTCTGCTTTCATCTCTGTGCCTGGGTCAAGGCAAAAGACATTCTTTATTTCTGCTATTCTCTTTAAGTAGCAAACAAGAACAAAAATTCAACAGGATGATGGAAAGGAAGAAAGGAAGTTGAACCATTAATGATGGAACAATATGGTTTGCTGGTTTGTTTAAATCGATTTCTAATGTCAGTTTCTCTAGGCCTACAGTTTATTCCATCTACAACTTCCCTGAGTAAGCCCTCTGTTTCTTTTCTCTTGTGAAAATAAATTTTCCTCAACCTGTTATATCACTAATTTTGAGCAAAAAAAAAAAAAATACTTCAGAGGGAGTAAAGAAGAAGATGTCTTTGCTTGAAATTTGCCACTGCCTGACCACCCATCCCACCCCTGCCAAAAAAAATACTTTGGGAAATTTAGAATTGATCTACTCCTGGCAAAACAGTTTTGGTAGAGCTGTTGAAGAAGACTGGCAGATAATCATTTAATTTGGAAATAACAAAGTGGGAAGGAAAAAGTATTTTTAATCCTCTTGTAGAGTCCAGAGTTTCAGTATCATTTCCCAAGCAATGAGGATTTAACTAGGCAGATAAACATCATGATCACAAAAGAACACATCTGCAGCTCCCTCCCCTCCAGTGAGCAAATGTTCTGGCTCACAGACCTCTGCCCTAGTCTCTGCCCCGCGGCAACCTTATCCTACTCCTATTAAACCTGAGAAGGAATGATCACACGGGCAGTGTGAGTCCAAGGACTCTGGGCACATGGCACTCATCAGGCCACAAAAAACGGGGCCTGCTGATGGGAATGGCTGGAATGCACTGCCCTGGGGCCAAATGCCAACCCAAGGTGCCAGTGGCAGGGAATTCTGCTGCCGTCCAGAGCACCATGTATTTCAGTTAGTGTTCAATAAAGTACACTTTAAAAGTCTCCTTTCTTCTCTACCATCGTCCCCTGCCCGCCAAAGAAATAAGGAACGTGCACATTAAAATAGCAGATGCCACAGTATACCTACTATTAAAAAGAAAAACACAATAGTCTAGAAATGCATGATAAGGTTTCCACAGCAACCAGTTCCAGGGCCCAACTTGTAACATTAACCATTCCATTCCAAAAAGTTTAATAAAACTCCAGGGAAGTAGATGGGGAAGGGATCAAATTACAGTCCTGGGGGGAAGGGGAAAGACCTCCTTGTTCTCATGTACTTGAATTTTCCCAATTGAGAGTATTATTTAAGGACATATAGTACCATTAATATTCCTACTCCCAATTATCTAATAAACAGTAGGTAACTGCAAATATCTGCTGACAGTTCTTTTGGTTGGGGGATGGGACATTATGTTGGTCAGGAAAAACTTGAATTTTTTAGGACAGAAACACACTTTCTCAACAAAGTATGTTTGTAACCAAGCATAAGGGGTTATTTAAAAAAATCCAAGCAGGTGGGCAGCTATGATGCTACAGACCATGATGCGAAGGATCTCCCTCTGTGAACTGGCTAATTCGAAGGGAGCAAAAATGCCCAGAATATTCATTCCCAAAGTAGAGGGAGGGCCCGCGGAGAGGGAAATTACACAGCCTCCCCTACAGGAAGGAGAACAAACCCCCAGAACTGCACCAGGCAGATTCTGAAGAAAAATGCCTATTCCTCAAACTACAAGTAATAGTTTTAGTATTTTACAAATTCTACCAGGCTTCCTCTATAAAAACTACCCACATCAAATACATGTTGCTGGAAGGGAATCCACACATAAAGGAAGGCACTCCACGTGGCTTACATCAGCCAAGAGAGATCAGGGCATGTCCAAACTGCTTCAGTGAGAGTCCAGTCAATGCATCTCCCAAGGACGCCTATCCTTCCACTTCAGTGTAAACTTCTCTCTACTGGGCATGAAGCTCACCAGTTTGGAGGCAGGTCCTGCATTCAGACAAACATCCCGATCTATAGGAGAGAGCCGCTTTCAGCGTCCTCAGAGTCAGCAGCTGTAAAACGGCCTCCCCAGCGTGGCATGGAAGGGAGCGTATTGTCGGGATCTGCTAAGGGGGGAGCCCAGTTCTATGTTTCCCTGTCAGTACTCTGGATAAAGGAAAGACCTGTTGCACAAGAAACCCCTTTTCAACTGCGCGGGGTAAAACTGCCTCTACTTTCCTCACCCCTGAATTTGAAAAGCAGGATTCCTGTGTTAATCCATATGGTAGACAGGGCTGAGGTCATGGCACCATCTCTCACCACTCCAACACTCTAGTGCTCAAATTCAGTGGTGGGGCAGAAGCTCCCAGGACAGGAGAGGAGAAGCACATGGCACCAGACCCCGTGAAGGAACGCTGAGCCTGGACAATCATCTCTGGGCATGGACAGCACCCCTGGGCACGGATAAGCATCCCTGGGCACGGACAAGCACCCCTGGGCACAGACAAG
>JAQQAC010009376.1:24033481-24077197 GCA_029783875.1 Phataginus tricuspis | reverse complement strand
GGATAAGCATCCCTGGGCACGGACAAGCACCCCTGGGCACAGACAAGCGCCCCTGGGCATGGATAAGCATCCCCGGGCACAGACAAGCACCCCATATCCACAGCCTTCACAGCATGGTAAGGAGTTACAATCTGAACACCACATTAAGGGGGATATTCAAAATGTGACTCTTGCTTTCAAGATGCATTTAGTTGTTTTATGATTAAGCACACATGGCTATAAATCTAAAGCAAGAGCTTTATAAAATGTGAAAAGAGAAAAAATGGGAAAAATCCAGTCAGCCTGCAAAGTTCTCAAAGTCCACGCATACAGCATTTGCTTAGAACTCAAAATGCATTTCTGCAGCACATCTGCTATAAACCTAAGCTCTGGTGGACTGACGGATAAACAAAAGGATCACGGAACCCAGCACTGTGTATGTCTATTCCACATGGAGGCAGATGTCAGGCAGGCCCTCACACCCACCTAGGCCATATCAGCCATGGGTATCAGGCTAAAAATCCTCCCAGAATAGCTTGAGAAAATTCACTCCCACCAGGTGGTTTGGCTAAAGCTATACAGCAAAAATGAACTGCATTTTCAGTTGTTTTAAAGGAAGAAACATGTACTGAGGTGTTTCATCAAAAAATTTACTCAACTGGATACTTTCAGATTTCTTTCTGACAAAATATGTAACACATTTTATAATATATAAAGAAGCTCTCCATTTTCAGAGCAGTTATCAAAATATATGGTCTTAGGAGTTTGAATTTCAGGCTGACTTTCAGAGAACTAGATGGCAAATGAGTTCAACCACTGGGAACCCGTCCACACCCTAGACGCACAGAGCTGCTGGCCCAGCTGTCCGACGCAGGAATTAACTGGGTCAATGTAAACTGGGAACGTAAATGACCCGGAGTACTGGGCAAATAACAGGGCCCCGTGTCCATAACAAAAACACCTGCTGCAAGGACGAGGACAGGGCAGCAACTCTGAGTCTACCTTATGCAGAATGACACACTTTGAGGAGCACAATTTGTGTCACCTAGATGATGGGCCTTGCTGGCTTCTGAGCCACCTCTGTTTCTCTGGCAAAATGTGTCCAGTCTTCTGAGTTAGGGTATCTGGATGGCATCTGTCTCCACACTCACTACAAATAAGGCCTCACATGATGGAGGGAGACCTACTGGCTTACGATTGGTGCCTTTGCCTACAGGCTTCCAGAGGTCCAGGGAAGCTGCCATCCTCTCACTGCACAGAGAAGAGAATACAGTCTCACTGCATTTCCACGTGGCTCCTGTCCTGGAAGAAGGCACACGATCAAAGGCAGTGAATCCTGATCCTTTTGTGTCATCGCTCTCTCTGAGAACCAGCCAGGGTTCAGAACTGCAGAGTTTAAAGTCTTCCGTGATGCTCCACTCTGTTATTTCCTTTTAGGCAGGCACCCCACTTGACGGCAGGGCTCAAGTAAAATCTGGGTCTATTTCCAACACAGTTCTAGAAGCCACTTGATATGATGAGCCTGCAAAAGTGGATCCTGATCCCGGCAGCCGGCCAGCTCCCTACCCCTGACATCAGATGTAACATCACTCTGCAGAGCAGCCACCACCTAGCATGTGGACTGCCGTAAGGAAAGCAGGCGGCAGAGGACGCACATGAATAGATGGCTGGGAACACAGGAGCCAACATGCGGCTGAGGCAGTGTCTGGTGTCTCTGCATACATGAGGGATCTCCTGGGACTGTACAGACGGGCACTGCCGGCATGACTGTCCCTAGCCCAGGCTCTCGGTCTGGCCTGGGTCAGGGTGCCTCTGGTGCCTGCATACGAGGCACACCCACCAATTCTCTCTCCCAAACCTTAAACTGCTCCTCCCCAGTCCAGAGCCAAAGGTCAAATATGCCCCACTTCAAGGACCTGGCCTACCCTACTGAGTATTCCTAGCCTCATATCTGAGACCCTTTAACCTCCGACACAATCAATCAAAACTTTTTTTTATTTAGTTTGGAGAGCTCAGCTAGGTGACAGGTCAAAAGCTACCCTCCCTGAACTCTGGTTGGGGAGGAACTTGGCAATAGCCCCTTGGCATCCTAAAGGGACAATATTTGCATCTAAATAATAATAAAGTGCACTGGACTTAGTCGGCAGGATTTCATGCAATGAAGTGACTATATTTGTGTGGGGTACGGAGATGCGAGAGGAGGCTACCAGGGCCATCACCACTGCCTGCACAGAGGCCCAGGTGCCAGGACACCTCTCCTGGACTCAGCTTCTTTTCTTTGAATACAGATGTTTCTTACTAGCTGCAAGTTCATTCTGCCCTGCTTGTTTTCTGTAAGAGTTCACACAGCAATGCCAGAGAGACTCTAGGCTGGGTGGGACTACGGCTGTGTTATAAAGTGTAGGAGTCAAATGCATCCTGGGGCTTGCTTGCAAGCATGGGAGCTTTAAGCCCAACACTGAAACTATGATAAGCCAACAAAACTGATCTGACTCTTGTGCTTCCAAATTTTCCTACCCGGTAAGAGCTGGGATTACAACCCTTTAAAACTGGGCGTCCTAGAAACACAGAGCTTAGAGGAATCTTGCAATCAGCCACTTGCCCCCAAGAAAAATAATGTGCACATAAGTAGGCTAGAGCACAGGTACTGATTCCCACTTGGTGACCTTCCTGGGGGAAGAGCCCGCAGAGAACTCCAGGGAGAACAATGACAGCCCCAACAGTTGCATGTGTAGGGGTGATGCCTGCCCAGCAGGAATCTTCTTTTCTCATGACCCCTGGGCCAGTGTCACACTGTCCTGAGCTTCCCATCAATCCAAAAGAACAAAGCTGGCATGCTGGCCCCCACTCCAAGAACAGAGAATCCAGAATGGAGGAAACCTTTCCTTTGAGAACTAGTGGGAACATCAGGGCGCAGTGGCCCATTTAATGGTACCACAGCAGGCTGCATCATATTCAATTACCAGGGACCAAGAAGAAGGACTAATTATTCAGTTCACAGATTGCCCAGGCCCCAGCTTCCCCCTCTGCCCCTCCTCCTCCTGGCAGCCTGCACTTTCTCATGCTTCAAGTAGGGAGGAGTGAGGTAAATAAAAGACACGAAACACCAGTCAGCATGTCTGGTAAGTGGTTTGGGAAGGAGTGAAAATCAAACCATTCATCAAAGGAAGCTTTTAGAATAATCACAGCTTTCTATATTCCAAGGCTCTTTCCATCGATTTCCACATTCCATGATTCCCCTGATTCCATTACCATAGATTACAAAGAAATGGGTCTAATTTTCCTAAGACGACATTCACTGCTTCATGTACTATTTAATGAGCACTTCCTATGTGCAAAATACTGTGCTGGGGCCAAGGGATACAAACCAGCTTAGGAAAACCTTGGCTTACAAGAGGGGGCAAACACACAAGGCCGCCATGCTGTCGGAGGGATGTCTGTGCCAGCCACACAGCATCCACGCACTGGGCCGCCCAAGGGCACCTGAGGGACTCCACAAAGGATGCGTGGTCTGCCGCCCCAGGCAGCCCCAGGGAGGACCCAGCCCTAAACAGAGCCTTTTGAGAAACAACAGAAGAGGTGAAGGCAAGGTTCTTCTTTTCAATTAAAAAAAGTCCTGCAGGAACTAAAAGTAACACACAGCCAGACTAGACACACACACATAGCTTTTCATCAGAACGCCAACACTAAACCCATCACTTCCTGGTGAAAAAAAAATTTCTTTTTTCATTGTCATTACTCCAGTGAGCAAGACTCCAGGGAGAATGATGGAGGAGCACTAGTATGGGTCACTTTTAAGGCAGCAAGGTAGAGGAAAATCAGGACGACAAAACGGGGCCACCATTACTTTATTAAAGGAAACAATACTGCTTCATTACATACCTACCTTCTTCCCCCCAAATTCTCGAATCCTATTTAGAATCAAGGGAGGGAGAAAAAGGAGGAGAAGGAAAGTGAAGCAAGTGGGAATGAGCATGAGGTTACAAAAGGGAAGGCCTTGGGTAGGACTCTGGGAAGACAGGGGACTAGAAAGCACCAGGAATCTGGCTCCCCACCTAGAAAGAGGAATGCGCCAGCAGAGTCTGTGTGATGTAGCTAGCCTGGAACACTGGAGTCTGTTGAAGACTTGCAACTTCCAGGAAGATCTCAAATTGCAGGTAGGTCAATATCAGCTCTTAGCACAGTTCTTCGCCCACTCCCAGCACCTGTTTCTGGAGCAGCACAGCTTGTGGGAGCCAGGGTGAGCACAAAGCACTGTGTTCTCCAAACCTCAGGGATCTGTGCTCTGATTGCTGATTGTGGCTTCTGGGCACAGACGCAGTCAAAGAGACCAGCAGTCACTGTTGCAAGCACTTCATCTCTGGATAAACTCACCTCCAGCGGACTTAACAGGCTGGCAGCCCCTTTCCCCCTTCATTTTTTATCCGTTGTCCTTTGGGGAGCCAGACATTCAAGGACATTAAAAAACAACTGCATAGAAATGACAGCCTCTTCAACAACTGGTGTTGGCAAAACTGGACAGCTACATACAAGAAAATGAAACTGGATTATTATCTAACTCCATATACAAAGTAAACTCGAAATGGATCAAAGACCTGAACTTAAGTCATGAAACCATAACATTCTTAGAAGAAAACAGGCAAAAATCTCTTGAATATAAACATGAGCAACTTTTTCCTGAACACATCTCTTCGGGCAAGGGAAACAAAAGTAAAAATGAACAAATGGGACTATATCAAACTAAAAAGCTTCTGTGCAGCAAAGGACACCATCAGCAGAAAAAGGCATCCGTCAGTTTGGGAGAATATATTCGCAAACAACATATCCAATGAGGGGTTAACATCCAAAATATATAAAGAACTCATATGCCTCAACACCCAAAAACCAAATAACAAGATTAAAAAATGGGTGGAGGATCTGCACAGACAATTCTCCAAAGAAGAAATTAAGATGGCCAAGAGGCACATGAAAAGATGCTCCAAACATCACTAATTATCAGGGAAACGCAAATTAAAACCACAATGAGATACTACCTCATACCAGTTAGGATGGCCAACATCAGAAAAGACAAGGAACAACAAATGCTGGCGAGGATGTGGAGAAAGGGGAACCCTCCTACACTGCTGGTGGGACTATAAATTAGTTCAACCATTGTGGAAAGCAATATGGAGGTGCCTCAAAAACTAAAACAGAAATACCATTTGAGCCAGGAACTCCAATCTTAGGAATTTACACAAAGAAAATAAGATCACAGATTAAAAAAGATATATGCACGCCTATGTTTACTGCAACACCATTTACAATAGCCAAGATATGGAAGCAACAATAAAGAAGAGCTGGTACATATACACAATGGAATACTATTCAGCCATAAGACAAAAACAAATCCTACCATTTGCAACAACACGTATGGAGCTAGAGGGTATTAGGCTCTGTGAAATAAGCCAGGTGGAGAAAGACAAGTACCAAATGATTTCACTCATTTATGAAGTATTAACAACAAAGCAAAACTGAGAGAACAAAACAGCAACAGATTCACAAACTCCAAGAAGGGACTAGCGGTTGCCAAAGGGAAGAGGCTGGGGGCTGGGGAGAGTGGGTAGGGAGGGAGGGAGCAGGGGATTAATGGACATGTGATTAGCACACATAATGTAGGGGGGTTACAGGGAAGGCAGTACAGCACAGAGAAGACAAGTAGTGACTCTATAGCATCTTACTATGCTGATGGACAGTGACTGCAATGGGGTTGGGGGGGACTTGATAATATGAGTGAATGTAGTAACCACAATGTTGCTCATGTGAAACCTTCATAAGATTGTTAATCTATACCTTAATAAAAAAATTTACAAAATAAAATAAAATAATAAATAAAAAAACTGCATACACAGGGAAAATTAGAAAGTGAATGTTCATGCCCAGCAAAAGGCTCAGAAAAGACTTTAGAAGACCTTAACTTTATAGTTCAAGCTGAACCTCAGTACAGAGACAGCCTCCAACAATCAAAACACAAACAAAAAGAATAAATAGCAACAAAACACACACACACACACAAAAAAAAAAACAACAAAACACACACACACAAAAAAAAAAAAACAGCAAAACCCTGCAGAAGGGGGAAAATCTGATTTCCAGATTTACCACATTATGAAACTTAAATCCAGTACTGAACAAAAAAAAATTACAAGGTGCACAAAGAAAAGGGAAAGTATGGCTCATTCAAAGGGAAAAAAATCAGAAGAAACTATTCCTAAAAAGACCTAGTGCTGAATAAACTAGAAAAAGACTTTAAAATAACTGTCTTAAAAATGCCCATAGAAATAAAGAAAGATGTGGAGATAGTCAAGAAAACAACATGTGAACAAAATGGAAAACAACAAAGAAAGAGATAAAAACCTAAAAAGAAATCCTGGATCTGAAATGTACAATGCTTGACATGAAAAATTCACTAGAGGGATTCAAAGACAAGTCTGAGTAAGCAGAAAGAAGACCCAGTGGACTAGATGGAGCAACAGAAATCATCCCAGCTGGGCAAAGGAGAGAGAGAAGACCAAAGAGAAGCAAGGCGGGCCTAAGGGGCCTGTAGGACACCAGCAAGCAGACCAGCATACACATCACAGGAGCCCAGAAGCAGCGAGGGAAAAGGAGCAGAGCGAGTATTTTATGAAATGTCTGAAAACTTTCCAAATCTGAGTAGGCATGAATATAAACATCCAAGAAGCTCAAAAGACTCCAAAAAGATGAACTCAGAAAGACCCACATCAAGACATATAATCCAACTTTCAAAAGATAAGGACAGAATCTTGAGAGCAGCTAGAGAAGCATATCGTCCATACAAAGGATCCACAATAAGAGTATCGGATTTCTCGGCAAAAACTCTGGAGCCAGAAGCAGTGGGCCTATCTATTCAAAGTACTAAAAGAAGAAAAGTCATCACCTAAGAATTCTATATCCAGGGTAACAGTCCTTCACAAGTGAAGGAGAAATTAAGATATTTCCAGATAAACAAAAGTTGAGTGAGAGTTCAAATGAAAGGACACTAGACTGTAACTCAAAGTGGTATAGAAAAACAAAGATCTCGATAAAGGTAAAGACAAGAGCAATCATAAAAGTGAGTGTTAGTGTAACAATAGTTTGTCACCATACTCTTTATTTTCTACATGATTTAAGAAACTAATACAGTTAAAAAAAACTATTAGTATAAAAACTTAGTATTACTGTAACTTTGGTTTGTAAACACAAATCTTGTTTTATACATAATCTATGATACTAACACACTTAAACGTGTTTAATGCATTAGTATATGTTTTGGGACACACAAAATACAAAGATGTAATTTGTGACATCAACAACTAAAAAAGGTAGGGACAGAATTGTGAAAGAGCAGTTTTTGCATGTTATTGAAGTTAAGCTGGCATAAATTCAAATTAGAGTGTTAAAACTTTAGGATGTTAAAAATAACCTTAGGGTAACCACAAAGAAAACAGCTACAGAAATATACACAGAAAGAGAATTGAGAGGAATGTTAACATCTCACTACAAAAAATCAACTAAACACAAAAGGAAAAGTAATGCAGGAATTGAGGTACAAAAAGCTGTAGAGCATATAGAAAACTAATAGCACAATAACATAAGTAAGTCCCTTCTTATCTGTAATTATTTTCAATGTAAACTCTCCAATCAAAAAAAAGAGACTGGCAGAATGGATAAAAACACATGACCCAACTATAGGCTGTCTACAAGAGACTCGCACAGGATCCAAAAACGCAAACAGATTGAAAGTAAAAAAATGGAAAAAGACATTCCATATAAATAATAAGCAAAAGAGAACAAGGATAGCTATACTAATATCAGACCAAGTAGATTTTAAATCAAAAAAGGTTACAAGAAACAAAGCAGGACATTATATACTAATAAATGGCTCAATACAGCAAAAATGTATTACAATTAAAAACATTTACACACCTAATGACAGACCATCAAAATACATAAAGCAAAAACTGACAGAAGTGAAAGAAGAAATAGTTTCACAATAATAGTTAGGAGACTTCTATATGCCACTTACAATAATGGATATAATGACCGGACAGAAGACAAGTAAGGGATGAGAGGACATAACACAATAACCAACTAGATTTACCAGAGACAAACAGGATAATCTTAACCACCACTAACATCTACACATTTTTCTCAGGTACACATGGGGCATATTCCAGAACAGACCATATGATAGGTCACAAATTAAGTCTCAACAGATTTACAAAAGTAGATATACAAAGCAGCTTCTCTGATCACAACAAGATGAACCTAGAAATCAATAATAAAAAACTGGAAAATGTGAAAAACCATAGAAATGGATGAAAGAAGACATTACAAAGGAAATTAGAAAATACTTAAATATGAATGAAAACAAAAACACATGTGGCACAGCAGAAGCAGTGGCAAGGGAGAATATTCATTATAAAACAAGAGGTCTCAAATCTAGAACCTAAATTTACAACTTAAGAAACTAGAAGAAAAAAAAAACGAAACCCAAAGTTAGCAGAAGGAAGGAAATAAAGATTAGGGCAGAGAGAAACAGAATAGAGACTAGAAAACCAACAGAGAAAAATCAATGAAACCCAGGGTTGGTTCTTCAGAAAAATTATCAAAATTAACAACCTTTAGCTAGATGGTCAAAGAAAAAAGATTCAAATTATTAAAATCAGAAATAAAAAAGGGGACACTATTGATACCACAGAAATAAAAAGATTATAAGAGAGTAGTATGAACAACTAACTGTACACCCAAAAAATGGATAACCTAGATGAAATGGACAAACTCCTGGAAACACAGCATCTACCAAGACTAAATCACAAAGAAAAAAACTGGAGTAAACCAATAACAAGTAAGGGAACTGAGTCAGTAATCAAATATCTCCTAACAAAGAAAAGTCCTGGTCCTGACCACTTCACTGGTGAATTCTACCAAACATTTAATGAAGACTTAATACCAATGCTTATCAAACTTCTCAGTAAGCTGAAAGGAGCAAACGCTTCCTAACGCATTCTACAAGGACAGCATAACCCTGATACCAAAGAAGATAATGACACTATTAGAAAACTCCAATATCACTTATGACCACTGACACAAAAATCCTCAGCAGTACATTAAAAGGATTATGCACCATAACCAAATGTGATTTATTCCTGGAATGCAAGGAAGGCCCAACATACAAAATCAATCAATATAATATGCCATATCAGCAAAATGAAGGGGAATAAAAACACATCACCTCAATTGATGCAGAAAAAGCGTTTGACAAAACTCAACAACCTCTCATAAGAACACTCAATAAAATAAGAAGAGAAGGACACTACCACAACATAATAAAGGCCATATATGAAAAACCCACAGCAAACATCATACTTAATGGTGAAAGACTGAAAGCTTTTCCTCTATCAGTAACAAGGCAAGAATGCTCACTTACACCAGTTCTATTCAACATAGTCCTGGAAGTTCTAGCCAGAACAATTAGGCAAGAAAAAGAAATTAAAAGTATGCAAACTGGAAATGAAGAAGTAAAAAATTATCTCTATTTGTAGATAGTATGATTTTATATGTAGAAAACACTAAAGACTCAACAAAAAAGCTGTTAGAATTAATGAATTCAGCAAAGCAACAGGATACAGAATCAACAAACAAAAATGTTGCATTTCTATACACAATGAACATTTGAAAAGTAAATTATAAAAACAATTCTATTTACAATAGCATCAAAAAGAATAAAATACTTAGGAATTAACTAGGGAGCTAAGAGACTTGTACAATGAAAACATAATATATTGCTAATAGAAATTATTAAAGAAGATATAAATAAATGGAAAAACATTCCATGTTCAAAGAGTGGATGATTTAATATTGCTAAAATGTCAGTATTACCTCAAGTGATCTACAAACTAAATGCAATCTCTATCAAAATCCCAATGCATTTTTTGCAGAAACAGAGAAACCTACCTAACAGCTAACATTATCTTGAAAAAGAAACAAAACTAAAGGACTTACACTTACAGATTTCAAATCTTACTACAGAGCTACAGTCATCAAAACAGTATGGTATTGGCAAAAAGACATATAGACCAATGGAACAGAATAGAGAGCCCAGAAATAAACCCCTGCATAGGGTCAAAAGATTTTTGATAAGCGTGCCCAAGACCATTCAGTGGAAAAGGAAATTATTCAACAAATGGTGTTGGAAAAACTGGATATCCACATGCAAAAGAATGAAATTGGACCTTTACCTAACACCATACACAAAAATTAATTCAAAATGGATCAAGAACTTAAATGTTACCTAAACAATAAAACTCTTAGAAGAAAACATAAGACAAAGCTTCACAACATTGGATTTGGCAATGACTTTTTGGATATGACACTAAAGACACAGATAAAAAAGAAAAACCATGATAAAATAGGCAGTTAGTTAGACATAAGCAGGAGAAAAGGGCCAGTCCGTCGCCAAGGAAGACTCCTTCCTGGCCAACCCCTAAGCCCTCCTTAGTTCCTAGTTCCACAGTAAAGGATGCCCAGCTTATCAGGAGGCCCAGACAATCAAGGACACCTAGACTGTCAAGAGGCCCAACTCCACAGGAGCTTCCCTGATTACACAGCATGCGCAAAGTCCAAAGACATTGTCCAAAAGTAACCCTACCTCACTAAAATAACATCTAAATCTAATTAGCATTGATGTTTTGGCCCTACTGTAGGATTTGCTTAGTAAGGTGTCTTGTGCACTGAGAGAAAACTTATATAACTGGAAGGGAAGAAGTGGGGGCAGAGGAAGGACGGAAGGAGGGAGGGTGGGAGGAAGAAACTTGTCTATCAGATGACATAAGATGCAGGGCAGGATTTCCTGCCATATTAAGAAAAAATAAAAGCCAACCTAACCCACTGCTTCTGGTTTCTAAACAGCCTGCTTTCCACCCTTCTTGAGAGTGTACTTACGCTTTGCTTAATAAACTCCTGTTGTTTAAAACTGTCTTAAGTCTGTCTATTGATTGAATTATTTCCTTAGAGAAGACAAGAATCAGGGAAACACAACATGTTCCACCAGTAACAGACCAATTAGACTTCATAAAAATAAAAACATTTTGTGTATTTTTTGATGAACACTACCCATAGCATAAAAAGGCAACCTATAGAATGGTAGAAATATTTGCAGATCACATATCTGATAAGGGATTAATATATAGAATATATAGAGAACTTCTAAAACTCAAAACAAAAAAGACAACCTGGTTCAAAAATGGGCGGAGGACTTGAAAAGATATTCCTCCAAAGAAGATATTATGAATGGCCAATAAGCACATCAAAAGATGCTCAACATGTGAATCACTAGGGAAATGCAAATTAAAACTACCATGAGATAGCACCTCATACCGATTAAGATGCTACTATCAAAAAAATAGAAACAAGTGTTGGTGAAGACACACAGAATTCTGGAACCCTTGTGCATGGTTGGTGGGAATGGAAATGGTATGGCCACTGTGGAAAACAATATAGCAGTTCCTCGAAAATTTTTAAATAGAATTATCACATAGTCTATCAATTCCACTTCTGGGTATATACCCAAAAGAACTGAAAGCAAAGAGAGGTCTGCACACCCATGTTCATAGCAGCATTATTCACAGCAGCTAAAATAAGGAAGCAACTCAAGTGTTCTGACAGATGAATGCATAAGTAAAATGTAGCATTTACATACAATGGAATATTATACAGCCTTAAAAGGGAAGGGAATTCTGCAATAAGCTACAACATGGATGAACCTTTGAAATAAACCAGTCACAAAAACAAATAGTATATGATTCCACTTACCTTAGGTACTCAGAACAGTCAGAATCATGAAGACAGACAGAAGGTACAATGGTGGTTGTCAGGGGCTGAGGGGAAAGGAAGATTAAGGAGCTATTGTTTAATAGGTATAGAGTTTCAGTTTTAGAAGATGGAAAGAGTTATAAGGATGGATGGTGATATGGTTGCACAACACTGTGAATATATTTATTACTACTGAACTGTATGCTTAAAAACAGTAAAATGATGCTTTAAGACAGTAAATTTTATGTCTATTTTACCACTCAAAAAAAAAGAAAAAAAGAGAAGGCCTCTTAAAGTGAGTTTACACTATCACATTTATTTTTCTAAGGCACAGAATCATAGAGTTTAGTAGCGGGCACAAGGGGACCATACATTCTGGCATTTTTTACAGAGAGCTCTGTGGTGGTCAGGAGGCCCTTCAGAACTGAGGCTAAGTTAGAAATGAGAAACTTGCCCTAAAAAAAAAAAAAAGAAAAGAAAATTCCTGGAAGAAAAGGCACAAGTCATAGATACTTCAAATATTAACAGGATCTGTGTGCCAGCACACCAAAAGCATCAGTCCCACTAAGGACCACTGCAGTGACTTCAGAATGTGGCTAAGTGACCCAGAGGTTTCCATTTAAGATTTGATTCTTAAACCAATCAACCTTCAAGGGCCTCATTGCAATGATTTTCTAAGCAATCTGCAAGCAAATGAATGCTTTTGCTAAACAATTTAAATCACAATTATTCAGGTTTTCACAGTGTGAAATTCTTTTAAAGACACACAAAACACAAATGTTAAATCACTCAAGGCAGTTTGGGCAGTTCCTTCTTTTTCAGCAGTCTCACCCTTAACCTATCTTTGTAAATTACTCCCACCAGGGTTTGTCAAAGTGGAGGGAATTATCAAACCAAAAACGTTAAATTAGTAGGAAAAATCAGCAAACACCCAGACAATGCAGACCCAGGCACTAGTACAGCCTTGATGGCCATTTTTAGCCACACTTCACACCTCTTAGAGAAGGAAGGAGATGTACTCCTATCATAAATAATCTATTTCCCAGAACTGATTAAAGGAGATAATCCACAAGTTGTACTGAGCGCTGGAGAGGTTAGTAACAGGTTCACTGAACCAAAGTGGTAAAAGAAAAAAGGCTCAACTCATTCTTTCTGCCCATCCAGAGGCATACCCCTGCCTCAGTACAAACTGCTTTCTTTTATGTCAACACATACATCAATTGCCCTTTTTCCTCCTGACTTTACTTACCAAATGAAGCCTTTCCCACACACCAGAGGCTGGAAAAAATGGCCTGAAAACTTAGTAAATGCAGCAAGCTCTAAAGCCTTAGCTCACCTGCTCAGCTGCTGCTTCAGAGAATGCCTGGAGAACAGACAAGATGTTAAGAAAAACACCAGGGAGGCAAAAACTAGCTGTATAAGGCCTTCAGATCAATACCACCCTTTACATAAATTCTCCCAAAACAACCTGTGAGCCAGGAAGGTGTCGTCACAATATGGGTGCAGAGAGAGTGGAAAGTAAATATGGACTAAGAGAAAGGACAGACCAGGAGCAGAGGTATTAACAGTGCCGATCACACACCTGGCAGAAGTGCCTCCCTGAACAGCAAGGCCACTGTTCTCTAAAAGGATAAAAGGCAATGGACCCCACTCATGACAAGGCCAACAAACAGCCCAGGACAGCAAGGGAGAAAACACTGCTGTCTGTGTGATCATTCCCTCTTCCTGCCACAAGTCAACTCAATTCATCATGTCCTTATTAGAGCATCTCTCTACCATGCCTGTGCTAAACAGAAAAATTATCCTGACACTGGTGAAAACAGCAAGGGAGACTTCATTCAGGACTACTGTGATAGGGGTCAGGGCCACGGCAGAAGGGAGCCAGGGAGCTCCACCCCAAGCACGGCCAGGGCTCCTCACTCACCCCGTCAGGCCTGTCACCTGCTCGCGCGCATTCCCTACCCACAGCTGGGACCGTCCCCGCCCCCTCCACCAACAGAATGTGCCCCTTTAACATCTATCAAAATCCTAATTCACTTCAAGATCTGGTTCTAATCCCAAAGCCAATGAAGCCTTCCCAGACCCCTATTTACCCCTGACTTCCTCATCCTTGATGAGTCCACAGGATACTCACTATGCAGCACTTGCCAGATTATTTTTAGAGCAGTTGGCCCCATCTGAATTATATGCTCCTTGAGGGCAGGGATCCTGTCTTGGGCCCCCCTACATCCTTCACAACACCTAGAAGAGTGCCTTCCCCTGGTCTTTATGTTCACAATTTCATGGGAGACACCTTTTCCTCCTTTACCATAAAAATCAAAAGTTCTTTCAAATCAGCTAATAAAACACCACAGACTTAAAACTCGTAAGAATGATCTGTCAGAAAGTATGATTAAGTATTACATGGACATTTCCCATTGTATCTACAAGTCAGGAAGAGAAAAAAATACTAAGAGAGCTCCAGTCTTGAAAGATCTGATAGTAATTTTTTCCTAGGCTTATATACATTTTCCAAATTTCCTGCAATAAACATAATTAAGTTTTATAAATAAAGAAAATGTCACTTTAAAACATTTTAATGGAACATATAATGTTACAGGAATTTAGAGGAGAGAAGGCTGATATTTATGTGAGTAGGAACAAGGTGGCCATGGAGAAAGCGGAGCCAGTACTACCGCGGCAGGCCATCAGGGGTGAAACAGGACTAGGAAGGGAGGGGGAGGGGAGAGAAGGAAGACAGTGGGGGCAGGGAGAAGAATCTTGAAAGCCACAACTGAGGCTACTATTTACTGAGAACCTGCTGGATCCCCGGCTCTTTACCAGCACACTCTCATCAAATGCTTGCAGCCACCCAGTGAGGTATTATCATCCCCATTTTAAAGACGACAAAACTGAAAACTAAAGTGCCTGCCTGAAGTCACACATCTAGTTAAGTGATGTCATCTGTGCTCTTTCCAATACTCTACTAGGAATTTTTCAGCTGATTCTGTGTTACCAGAGGGATCCATGGATCCATGGCCCCAGGCCCAGCGCAGTCCTTCTGAGGACAGAAGCAGTCAAGAGATACTAGGCTGCTTGGCTCTGAAGACAGAGGAGGAGGCCACAAGCCAAGGAGTGTGGCTGGAAAATACAAGGAAACAGGACTTCCCCCTAGAGCTTCTATGAAGAATTGTCAACCACTGACTTTAGCTTAGTGGTACTCATGTCAGACTCGTGAACTAGAGAATTATAAGATAGTACATTGGATTGTTTTAAGCCATTAGTGTGTAGTAATTTGTTATGGCAGCAATAGAAAATTAATGAAGAACTCTTTAGTTGGAAAATACAATTATTTATATGTGAAAAGAGAATACTCATTCTTACCAATCCTTCATCAACCATGCTCAGCCAGGAGAACAAGGTCATAAAACCCTAAAGCTCAATCTTGAAATGCACATGCCAAGTGGTACACATGCATCATGCTTTAAGAAGTCTCCAGTGCCTGCTCCTCATACACCCTTCACAGCCTCACCAGACAAAAAAGCTGTGATTTGGGAGACAAACTACTCACCAAATACAAGACCACAACTGCTCGCCCTGCCAGTACTACCACTGACACGTAAGGGCCAAGTATAAAAAGGCCCATGCAGGCCTTCTAAAATGCCTGTTTCTTCTCCAGCCTTAGTCAACCCAGACTATAAATACAGCTTATTACGGAGCACAACAATTACACGTGACACCAGCAAAAGCTGTGGCAGCATCTCCCAAACGCCAGCCAGGGCAAGAGACAGTCTCTCTCCAGAGGAGCTGAAAATAGCCCTGAAGTTACCTGCCTGGCCCCATTCTGAAACACTGAAGGAACATCAAACAGCAAGGCGGGTGGCTTCCCCTGGATACCCTCCCAGGGGCTGTTTGCTCACTTGAGATGGCTCGGGGAGCACAAGCTCAGGACTGAGGCCAGGGGGAAAGGCCACGCCCAATTCAGTTATTTTCAGGAAAGCAAGTTTTCAGTAGAATTCTACAGCCATCCGTGGTTTTCAACATCACCTCGTGGATGCTGGCAAAGTTTACTCAGGAGGAAAATGCTTAATTCTACATGCTGTACATTAACTACTAAATTTAGTACACTCTAAAATTTGACTTGTTTTTGAACTTAGAAAACTACCCACAGTAAGTTTTTAAATAACAAGCAAACCTTATGTATATAATTACTTTTAAGAACGTGTGTATATACTTCCCTCTTTCCTTGTCTTCCATTTCTTTCATCTCATCACCTGACATCCTGCTTGGCATATTTGATCAACAGACTGATTAAAGCCATTCCCCTTTCCACCATCCTTGTCCTACATCTGCCCCAAACAGAATACTGAGCAAAAGGTTCATTAGTATCTTCATGTACAGCAGCCTGCCCTTCATTTCTATCCTTCCTGGTGCTCAGAACAATATGGCCAGTCATTCTGGTCTTACGTTTTCTCAAAGGGAAAAAGAAATATGTAACCACAATGTACAGAGCTCTCCCAGGACAGACCTGTAAGACGAAGGAAGTTAACACGCTTTACCAGGGACCCCTTTCCACTCCAGACCTTCATTTTCTAACACCAAGATTAACAGGAGCTAAGGATCAAAAGGCCCCATGGATTCTGACATAATAAAGATAATGAAAGAAAAATTCACAGAATGTTAGGAAATGTTTCTCAACCAGCTAACAGCAAGTTAAGCATCCTCAGGTCACATGACACAACTTTTCAGCTAAATAATGGAATTATACATCCAGACGTCCAAAAGCACAACCAATTCCCATTCCTCTATTTCTCATTTTAATCAGATTGTTGGTAACAAATATATAAATAGAAAAAGGAGCAAGATGCAAATCCAGAGAAACACTAGTACAGATAGTTATGTTTAAAATTCACACATTAAAAGCCATTTTGCTTTCTCAGGTGGTTGGAAGTCTAAACATTTCTTAAACCTGCTGTCCAGAGTCTTGACTGAAGCCATGGGATATTTTTCTCAAATTTCAGTCATTTAAGATGAAGGCTTTCCTTGGTGTGTGATCTGCTCATGTGACTTCATGCACCACTTCCCCTTTCACTATCTGTTGCTTTTTCCAAAATTCTATCTCAAACTCACCCCAGAGATGCACGGATGATACAACATTCGAAAATCCATCAACATCATCCATCACATCAATAAAAAGAAGAACAAAACCACATGATCATCTCCATAGATGCTGAAAAAGCATTTGACAAAATTCAGCATCCATTTTTGATTAAAACTCTCAACAGAATGGGTATAGATGGCAAGTACCTCAACATAATAAAGGCCATCTATGACAAACCCACAGCCAACATTATACTTAACAGCAAGAAGCTGAAAGCTTTTCCTTTACAATCGGGAACAAGACAAGGATGCCCACTCTCCCCACTTCTATTCAACATAGCACTGGAAGTCCTAGCCACAGCAATCAGACAACACAAAGAAATAAAAGGCATCTAGATGGGCAAGGAAGAAGTTAAACTGTCCCTGTTCCCAGATAACATGATATTGTACATAAAAAACCCTAAAGAATCCTCTCCAAAACTACTAGATCTAATATCTGAATTCAACAAAGTTGTGGGATACAAAATTAATACGCAGAAATCTGTGGCATTCCTATACATTAACAATGACCTAGCAGAGAGAGAAATCAGGCAAACAATTCCATTCACAGTTGCATCAAAAAGGATAAAATACCTAGGAATAAACCTAACCAAGGAAGTGAAAGGCCTATACTCTGAAACTACAAGACACTCATGAGACAAATTAAAGAAGATACCAATAAATGGAAACACATACCGTGCTCATGGATAGGAAGAATTAATATTGTCAAAATGGCCATTCTGCCTAAAGCAATCTACAGATTCCATGCAATTCCTATTAAAATACCAACAGCATGTTTCAACGAACTAAAGAAAATCATTCTAAAATTCATATGGAATCACAAAAGACCCCGAATAGCCAAAGCAATCCTGAGAAGGAGGAATAAAGCTGGGGGGGATTATGCTCCCCAACTTCAAGCTCTACTACAAAGCCACAGTCCTCAAGACAATTTGGTACTGGCATAAGAACAGACCCATAGACCAATGGAACAGACTAGAGAGCCCTGATATAAACCCAACCATATATGGGCAATTAATATATGATAAAGGAGCCAAGGACATACAATGGGGAAATGACAGCCTCTTCAACAGCTGGTGTTGGCAAAACTGGACAGCTACATGCAAGAGAATGAAACTGGATTATTGTTTAACTTCATACACAAAAGTAAACTCAAAATGGATCAAGGACCTGAATGTAAGTCATGAAACCATAAGACTCTTAGAAGACAACATAGGCAAAAATCTCCTGAATATAAGCATGAGCGACTTCTTCCTGAACACATCTCCTCTAGCAAGGGAAACAAAAGCAAAAATGAACTCATGGACTACATCAAATTAAAAAGTTTCTCTATGGCAAAGGACACCATCAACAGAACAAAAAGGTATCCTACAGTATGGGAGAATATATTTGTAAATAACATATCAAAATATATGTTAACATCCAAAATATATAAAGAATTTACATGCCTCAACACCCAAAAAGCAAATAACCCAATTAAAAAATGAGCAGAGGATATGAAGAGACAGTTCTCCAAAGAAGAGATTCAGATGGCCAACAGACACATGAAAAGATGCTCCACATCACTAATCATCAGGGAAATGCAGATTAAAACCACAGTGAGATATCACCTCACACCAGTAAGGATGGCCACTTAGTCCAAAAGACTAAGAACAACAAATGCTGGCAAGGGTGCGGAGAAAGGGGAACCCTCCTACACTGCTCGTGGGAATGTAAGCTAGTTCAACCATTGTGGAAAGCAATATGGAGGTTCCTCAAAAAACTAAAAACAGAAATACCATTTGACCCAGGAATCCCACTCCTTGGAATCTACCCAAAGAATACAACTTCTCAGATTCAAAAAGACATATGCACCCCTATGTTTACTGCAGCACTTTTTACAATAGCCAAGATATGGAAGCAACCTAAGTGTCCATCAGTAGATGAATGGATAAAGAAGAGGTGGTACATATACACAATGGAATACTATTCAGCCACAAGAAGGAAACAAATCCTGCCATTTGCAACAACATGGATGGAGCTGGAGGGTATTATGCTCAGTGAAATAAGCCAGGCAGAGAAAGACAAATGCCAAATGATTTCCCTCATTTGTGGAGAATAACAACACAGCAAAACTGAAGGAACCAAATAGCAGCAGACTCAGAGACTCCAAGAAGGAACTAGTGGTTACGAAAGGGGAGGGGTGTGGGAGGGTGGGTGGGGAAGGTGGGAGAAGGGGATTCAGGGGTATTATGTTTAGTACACATGGTGTGGGGGGTCATGGGGAAAACAGTGTAGCACAGAGAAGGCAAACAGTGAATCTGTGGCATCTTACTACACTGATGGACAGTGACTGCATTGGGGTATGGGTGGGGACTGGATAATATGGGTAAATGTACCGACCACATTGTTTTTTCATGTGAAACCTTCATAAGAGTGTATATCAATAATACCTTAATAAAAAACAGTCACACATGTCTATAAATTGTCTTAATGTTCATTGAAAATCTACATATAATGTTTATCATTAGTCTTTCCAATAGTTTAGCAAAGAGCCACTGTCACTCTTAATTAAAATATCTGAACAACTTATTCTTGGAGTGACTACAACTTCCTGATTCATGGGTACACCCCAATATCCTACCTACATTAGATGCTTCTGATGCTACATACTACAAAGCACAACTGGGTTTCAAAACTTTTTATTATACTATTAGGAGGTAACAGGGAAACAAAATTTTACTTATTTAAAAAGAAACATCATGTGCTAGTGATGTAGAACAACTGCCGAATTCTCAGATTTTGTTGTTGGGAGTATAAATCCCACTTTGGAAAACAGTACTTCATGTATGAACTAAAATTTGCAGGTACAACACTATAATACCACATCTCAAGTTGTCTCACTGTTTTAATACTGAACCACAAAAACTCCAGTGGCCACACAAAATTAATTACAATCAGTGTCCTGTCGTTTCTTTTAATCTACTGTTCGCCTGTGAAGATGCAAACTATGCCCAAAGCAAGCCCAAGATTGCATATCACGATGACCTTTCTTCCACAACTAATGTGTACAGCCACATCAACAGGTATGAATCTAGATGTATGGTATTTAACCTCCAAGTAAAATACAGTGCTTATAAAAGTAAAACAAAAGCCTCAACAGTTACTGCAGCCAAGCATCTGGAATCTAGACCAACAAAATATTTGGCAGGGGAAGAGTATTTTATCACTGACATTGTTTAGAATAGCAGGCACATAGCAATTTAAAAATAAAAAAGGAGGCTGACTTTTCATTGCTTTATCATTGTTTTAAATTCTCTACAGACAACAGATCCCTTTATTACCTGCAAAGGGGAAGGGGGAGGATTACTCCCTTCTCCCTAGTCTTGGTTAATCACTCTGCCAATAGGGGCTAAAAAGAATAAGTAATGAAAGTATGTGACTTTGAAGTTTACAATATGTTTTACAAACATTTGAAATTTCTTTATGACCCGATACTTCTACTTCTAGATATTTATCCGGTAAAAACATCCAAGCATGTGCCCAAAGACACATGTACAAAATGTTAATGGTATCAATATTTGTATAAATGAGTAATTAGAAAAAAAATCAATAACTAAATAAGGTATAAGGATACAAGTGAACATTGTATAGCAATTAAAAGGAATAAACTAGAGTTCTATGATTTATCTATAATATTCCGATTTTTAAATTCACATATTGTGTAATTCAGATTTAATATTTTTCATAGTACAATAACGAAAGATATAAAATAACCAGATTATTTAGCCACCATCAATTCTCAGCAGGCCTACAGCTGCTATGTACACAGGTCTCTGCTACTATCTTGTTGCCACAATCACTGTAGGATACAGATGAGCTCAATCCAAAAGCTGGGAACAAAGGTCTGAGGATCTGACTTTGTGCCTTAAAATCAGTTCCTAGAGATGACAGCCCTGAGCTGTAGCCCAAAGGCACTCACCAGTCCTCTAAGCACCGGCAGCAGCTGCTCCCGAGACAAGCAGGGCTGGAATTACCTAACCCTCCCAGGGCACCACTGGAATAGCCAACAGAATTCTCAGAGGATTGCCCAGCTGCTATCCTGAGCCCACAGCTTTCTCTAAGGACAGCACCTCCCAGAAACCCCGGCGCACCCCAGGCCAATCCTACACCCAGGACTGGCTTGGAGCCACGTCAGTACAGGAGGGTACGGCCCCAGATGGATGAAATACAGGTTCAAGCCACATCAACCCACTCCTCCACTGCAGGTTCTCTCCCCAGCTGCTCTTCTCCCAGGACATTATAAAGCCAAGCAACTGTCCCACTAAAACACCAAAAGGAAACGCTCCTTCAGCAGAATTTGTGAAGACTGAGTTGCTGTAATTCATTGTTTCTGAAAGTGGTGTCTGTGGAGCCTCATACTGCTACGTGCCAGAGGATCCCGTAGTTCAGTCAGTTTGGGAAATGTTGCCTGATACACGTATATTCTTACTCCCACTCCACATAACGCATAACGGAATTTATCCTGTTAAAGGCTCAGCAAAGTACTGGAGGGAAGAAATCTGCTTTACTCTAAGCCAGGGTTTCCCAAACTTACTTGACAAAGGAAGCTTCTTCCTACCTTAGAAGGGCCGTTTCCCACACTGGTTCATCTTAAGAATCACTCAGAACTACTGTTCCAACTGTAGTCTGAGTAATTCCAGGCCTCACTCTGGCCTCGATCAAGATCTCCAAGGGAAGCGTCACATCACTTCACCAGCACCACAGGTGACTATTTGGAAAACACAAACTAGCACTTGGTCAGAAACACCATATTCTGTTAAAAATGTTTCTAATGGCTTCCAGGTCAATTCACTGACTGCGTCACTCCCATAAGCGTTATTATCCCCTTACAATACCAAGGACATGAAGAGCACAGCCCCTGTCCTGGCCTTGAACACACCATCGGCAACAGTTTTTTCATCCTTCAGGTTTCTTTGCTAAGTTAACCATAATTATAGTGATGACAACAACTGAGCTCTTACATGTGTTATCCACCCACAGTTTTCACTAAAACCTTATGAGAAAAGCACTAGTACTTTCCCCAGGCTGAGGAAGTGAGGAGGCAGGCTAAGGAAGTTTAAGTGATTTGTCCCAAGTCAGTTTCTCAGCGTCAGCCCTACTGACATTCTGGCCTGGACAGTTCCTGGTCGCGGGGGAGGGAGGCTGTCCTGGGCCCCGCAGGATGCTCGGCAGAGTTCCTGCCTCCACCTAGTGGGTGCCAGTGGCCCCTCCCCTCCAGTAATGCCAAGTACAAATGCCTCCAGACCTTGCCAAATGTCCCCTGGGGCAGTCATTAGGAGTCCCGGCCCTAAGTGATAGTGAGGGTCAGAGCAGGGGGGCGGAACTTGCCACTCCAGGCCTCCACCAGCCTGCCTCCTACGAGCATCCACAATGCCACCCTTTGCGCTCATCAGCCGGGCGGCCAGCAGGCCCTGGCGGGGCTCTTGCTCTGTCTCACAGCCTGTCAGCACGAAGAAGGACCTGGAGAAGCTCACCAAATGCCAAAGTGAGATACAGGTGGACCACGTGCCAGGGATTTCTGGCACAGACGAATCCTCAATACAAGTAACGCCGGTGTGTGTCTTTCTTCCTGGTCTGCCAAAGGCTCTAGTTGTATCCATGGAAAGATTTTGAATCTGTTAACTTAAAAATGAGTCACAGAAAAAGCATTCTGCCTACAATGCCAAACCTAGTTTATACAACACCTGGGAAGGATCATTTTTTAACACACTCTCTTCCTATGAAAAAATTATCTTCAGTAACAATTTTCTTTATTATGGAATTAGACTGTTTTCTTGATTTGTTCTTTAGTAGTAAAACAATTATTTTTAAAATGATAAATTTCAGCTTTATAGCTTTCAGCTTTGCAAATTTAGTAAAATTTTCAAGTATGAACTAAAATTTGTAGTTACCAAAAAAATATTACACCTCAAAGTTTGCACTATTTCACTGTTCCAATTTTTAAATGGAAACAAAAACTCCAAGTGGTCACACAGAATGACAGAATTATAAACCTCAATAATGTTCATTTCAAATCTACTGTTTAAATGCAGAAATATGTAGTACCATGAGAGTCAGATGCACAAAAAATGTCCAAAGCAAGCCTGAACAAATTCCAAACTCTTAAAAGTCCTTTCTCAAAATGAATGCATGTAGCTGAGTCTGCAGGTGTTGGGAGTCTGATTTAATTAGCAGTCTGATTTAACTTCCCTGTAGTATACAATGTCTAGTAAAGGATAAGCCATCAAAAAGTGCTCCTTTTGAAGCTTATATATTATTAAAACTCAAGCTACCATAGCAATTATTTAAAACACACACCAACCAAAGATTTTTGGAGGAGGACTATGCTATCACTGACAGTGTTTATAATTACAAGCACAATTCTAGACTTCCAGACTTTGCAGACGAACTTTGGATGGTTTTATTATTGTTATTAAATTCCCTCCAAATAAGGCTGCCTCATCACCTGCTCCAAAGCAGACTTCTCCCACCATCCAATCTTTGGCAGCCCAGGGTCTGCCTAACAGGGTTAAAATGGTACTCATAAGCCCATAAAGTAGATGGGTGCAGGAGAGTAACAGAAAGTCACCAGAAAATCATCATGTAAGAAAACACACCAATGAAGTAGTCAGATCTCCTGGTCCACTTCTAGTCTGCTTCCAGGTCACCGTGTGGGTCAAGACAAGCTATGAAACCTCCAGGCAGCGCAGGAGGGAGGGTGTTAGGACCCTGGCTTTGAATGCTGACTGCTGACTCTGTGGCCCTGAGAGTGACTCAGTCTCTCTGGGCCTGTCAGTTTCCTCACCCTCAAGACAGAGGTGTAGTAGCATCTGCCCCATGTGCTCGTTTGAGGTACAAAAGGAAAGTACCATTAAGAGCTCTACGTATAACAGTTAATGTACCTGGACAGTATCTTGAAATTGTTCAATCTGTGTGATGAATATATAGGGACTCATTATACTATTCTCTTAATTTTGTATATTTTTTTAATTTTTAAAATAAATGTCTGAACTAACTGTTATCATTAGGTTTCTTATATATAAAGCACAGGTGAAATAAAGATCCCTAAGTCACTTTGGACTGGACTCTAAGACCCCATTCTATATCCCAGACTGGAAAGGGGGCTTAATTCCCAGGCATAAATAAGAAGTGAGGCTGAAAGGGCAGGACATTCCAGGGTAAGCTCCACCCACCAGTCATCTCTGAGCATGGCCACTGCAAAATCGATGCCTTATGCACATATGCTTCAATGATCTGATGTCAGACTGACTCTAGGCATTCACTACAAAGTACAAACAAAAAATGAGTCCAGCACTTCCAGATTCAAGCCCTCAGCGATCTGAAAAGGGTGCTCAGCCGAGGAAATAAAACCTGAGTCTTCCTACACTTGAGGGATCAGAGACCAACAAAAGTCATAACAGTGATGAGGACTGTTCCTGAATGAGGGAAATAACCAAAAAATGCTCTATGAATTGAATGCAATACACTCCACAACTGATTCTAAGGCTTTCTGGGGGGGGGATTTTTACATTCAAATGATGGAAGAATGGGTACCATAATCATTTGCTGACTGTAGAAATAAATAAGTAAAACGTCTCAGCAAAACAGATTATACACCAGGGAAATCACTTATAAACAGACAAACACACCCCCCATTGAGCTAGAATGTAATGTCAGCCTGAATATACAACACATTCGTGGTTATGTAAAATTTTAAAGACAGTCGAAGTAGTTCAGACAGACCAAAAACATGGACAGAGTAGTTTAGCAGCTTGGGAAATGGCATGATTTGATGTGAGAAAACATCAGAAGAGGCATGCTATGTTTCTGATAGACCACACTGACCCCAATTAAGTCACCTTCTAAAAAACGACAAACCATACATCTCTTGTCCAGCTCCCTCAGAGCAGCGTCTTCCTATCCCCAAAACAACACAAACATAAAGGCAATTTTGAAGAGCCAGAGCAGATGTTTCAACTTTGACATCATCCAACACTATAATTCCTTAATATTAAAACATACAACTACACCATACTCTATTAGATTCACATCCGCCTGGTATCCAAAATTCGTTTTCCCAGTATAACCTAACCAAAAATGTGACAGTTTAAGAGGTTCAAAACATCCCATCACAAAGTACCCCCCACACACTCTACTGACTCGTTGGCATCCCTCACTGGGCGGCAGGAGCTGCTGCACGTGACAGCTTAAGCGCGAAGCGTGCCTCAACCTGAGGGGACAGCCGTAGCCCCCTTCCTGTGTGTGGAAACGAGGCTTCAAAATCTTCAACAGAAAGCCCCACCCACTGCTGGCCCAAATCAACTCTTCTCTGCCAGGGTGATACAGGGCTGGGATGGAGAGGACAGATAAGCCAGAGAGAGTTCTCAGTAAGAGAAAGCAACATCCGTGCATTTGAGGCTTCTGTACACTTTTCCTTCTTTTCCCACACGCTTCCTTTGTTCCCTAGGGTCTAATAAGCCTCTAAATCAGCTCACATACCAAGCTTCACCGTGAGGAGGAAGTGTGGACTTACAGAGTATGAGCGGCAGAGCTCCTGCAGTTATAAGGCAGCTGAGTCCACAAGTCCTCCCAGCAGCTCACTTCCTCACTCCCCCAGGATCAAACTGCCAGTTGCTAGGTCCCTGGAGAAAGACATCTTTCTCTGTAATACAGTCTGGCTCCATTTCTGACGTCTGCTGACAGCTTTCAAGCCCTACCACTTCGCCCTTCCCTTTCTGCCCCACACCGGGCCAGCTGGTAAGAAAGCCACGTGCAGGAGTGTCAAACCACCCAAGCCCAGGCAGGCAGGCAAGGAAGCCCTCAGCCATGCTCTCCCTCTAAACACAAAGCCAAGGCAGTCTCCTCTCCCTGCCCTCACACAACCTCTTGGTGGTTCCTGGAAGCCTGCGCTGTGCTCCCCCACAATACTTCTTACGTGAGGAATGCACCTTTCTGGGCAGGTGGCGCCATCAGTCTGTGACATATGAACCAAGCTCTGGGCAGCGTCCATCCCACCTCTGTACAGTGGTCACAGCATTTCCAAGGGAAAGACCCTGTGAGCTCCTTTTCACTTCAATCCAATTTTTATCTAAGGCAGCCACTCGGCTCACCAACGCCTCCCTTGACCTTAGCCATGAGAAACTTCTCACTAATAAAGCAAGTTGAGTGTGGTTACAAACAAGTTAGCATTCATTAGGAAGCAGGAGGCCCCCAAGCTGGTGCCCGTGCCACCACTGACTAACAGTCTTATTTCCCACACCTATAAAGCAAGAGGAGTCACACCGGCTCCCTACCTAGTAAAACCATGGTGAGGATGAAAAGGGGCAGGGCAGGCTCTGCACACTGAACACTGTGATGCCTACACTCACAGGTCCTGGAGGCGGCACATCCTGCCGGGTCCAGCCCCCTCCGCCGCCCCCAGCTCAGCTCAGCTCTTCTGGCTCCTCCTGGGTCCCTTCTGTCACTCTCTCAGCTTTTGTAGGGAGCTACTACTAGTTCACTAAAGCAAAACATCAAAACCCTCCTACCTGTTCTCAAGTGGGTGTACACATACACCCCACCCCCCAGCAACCCCTTCTGGGGAGTTACCCATATATATATGTTAACACCAAGCAAAGTCTCTTCTTCAAGGCAGTGAAACACTGAATATCATACATCTTATCACACGCACCAAGGCCAACATCTGAGGTCCCCTTCCAACTCCTGAGACCTTTGGAAGAAGAGATTATTTTGGTCACACCAGAGAGAATCCACTTACAAAGGAAAGCAATTTCTCCTGAACAACACTTGAAACAAGGAAAAATCTCAGAAGCCAAGCAGATGTCCATTTTGAAAGATCTAAACAGTCATCTCCAGACTAGTTATCCTAGTATCAGAGTTGGGATAAAGTGTACAAAAAATACTCTTCCAACTCTAAGGTAATTCCCCAGTACTCACAAACTTTTTGTCATCAAATTTTAAAGAACAAAAACACACTTTAAAGTGTTGAGAAGCCAGGTTCTTGATGTATGGCTCCAGGTGGAAGGGATGGAGGTAAATATAGTTGCAGCTTCCAGCACTGGCTGAGGTGGGGCAAGCCATTACTCGGCCTCCCAGGCATCAGTTGCCTCGCTGTGACACTGAGCAAAGGTCAGCCCACACCTTGACTGTTAGTGTCTGTGTTCCTTCTACATGTCCAAGTGGACACATGGGTCAATTCCTGGAAAGAGCTGACTGTTGTAAATCACACACACTCCACCTGCCTGGAACATCTTCATGAGCTCTAACATTACCCACAGGAACCCGAGGGTGGGGGGGGAACAGCCAAAAATCAAATATAATTCTCCAATTATGCAAACTCTTCAGTTATCTGGCCTCCTTGGAAAAAATGTCATTCAACATCAAAGTTATCAAGGAATCACTGTCTGATGAACCATATGAAAGACTATGATCATTCAGACTTGCATATCTGAAGATTTTTGAGGAAATATCTGACAAAGTGGGCCTATAATGCAAACGATAAAACTCAAGCTTTCACCTAGAAGTTAGAACTCTGAAACACTCATAATCTGCCACCATAACTCTGAAGCTTCCCAATAATTAAAAGTTTTCTAATGAGATCAGTGGTGAATCAAATGTAATTTTAGATAGATAAACAGATGAAATGTCAACATTTGGAAGTTCTGCATAACTTAGTAAACAATCAATATTTGGCAAGGGAGCCAACAATACTCAATGGAGAAGACAGTCTCTTCAATAAATGGTGCTGGAAAAATTGGATATTCACATGTAAAAGAATGAAATTCGACCCCTATCTTACACCAGTCACAAAAATTCTTAGTGGACTAAAGACTTATAAATATAAGACCTGAAACCATAAAACCCCCTAAAGAAAACATAGGAAAAAAGCTCCTTGACACAGGTCTCAGCAATGATTTTTTGGATATGATACCTAAAGCATAAGCATTGGAATCCAAAAGAAACAAGTAGGACTACATCAAACTAAAAGGCTTCTGCACAGCAAAAGAAACCATCAACATATGAAGCAACCTAAATGTCCATCAATAGATGAATGGATAAAGAAGACGTGGTACCTATGCACAATGGAATATTACTCCATTAATAGCCATAAGAAGAAAAGAAATCCTGCCATTTGCAGCTACATGGATGGATCTGGAGAGTATTATGCTTAGTGAAATAAGCCAGGCAGAGAAAAGACAAATACCAAATGACTTCACTCAGTTGTGGGGTATAAAAATAAAGCAAAAAAGAAGGAAAAAAATAGAAGTAGATTCATAGACACTGAAAAGGGACTAGTGGTTACCAAACAGGAGTGGTTGGAGGGTAGAGGGAGGGAGAAGGGGATTAAGGGGCACAATATTTCACAATCACAAAATATGGAGGTCATGGGGATAGTAGTACAGCACAGATAACACAATTAATGACTCTATAATATCTTACTATGTTGACAGACAGTGATCTATATGGAGGGGGTGAGGACTTGATAATATGGGTAAGTGTTGAACCACTGTGTTGTGTAACTGAAACTATCGTAAGATTGTATACCAATGATACTTTAATAAAAAAAAATCAACAAAGTGAAAAGACAACATATGGAATGGGAAAAAAATTATAGATATTATATATGAGAAAGGATTAACATACAAAATATATAAAGAACTAAAAAGCAAAAAAAAAAAAAATACAACTGAAAAATGGGCAAAGGACCTGAACATTTTTCCAAAGACATATACAGATGGCTAACCCACACATGAAAAGATGTTCCACTCACTAATCATCAGGGAAATGATACCTGTTAGAATGGCTGTCATCAAAAGATAACAAATGCTGAGGAGGATGTGGAGAGGGAATCCCAGTGCACTGCTGGTGGGAATGTGAGTGCAGCCGCTGTGGAAAACAGGGTGGAGGCTCCTCAAAAACTAAAAACAGAAATACCACCAATCCAGCAATTCTACTTCTGGGGATATATCTAAAGAAAACAAAAACACTATGTCAAAGAGATATTGGCACCCCCATGTTCAAAGCAGCATTACTTAAATAGCCAAGACATGACAACAATAAGAGTCCACTGATGGATGAATGGATAAAGAAGTTATGACATATATATAGACACACAGATACACAGACAGACACATAGATAAATAAAATAGGATATTATTCAGCCATTTAAAAAAGGAGATCCTTCTGTCTGTGGCAACATGGATGGATCCTGAGGACACCATGCTAAGTGAGATGTGACTGAGAAAGACACATACTGTGGAATGTGGACTTATGTGGCATTTTTTTTTTTAATGTAACTCATACAAAAAGAGATCAGATTTGTGGTTACCAGAGGTGGGGATGGGAGGAGGGAGGAATTGTATGAAGGTGGTCAAAAGGTACCCACTTCCAGTTCCAAGAGAAATAAGTACCGGGGATGGGATGTACAACATGGCCATCATTAGATCACTGTGTGTTTGTCTGAAAGGAAAGTAAATCCCATTAAGTTCTCATCACAAGGAAAAAAACCTTTTCATTTTTTCTTTTTGTATCTATATGAGATGATAGATGTTAACTATTTTGTGGTAATCATTTAACAATACATGTAAGTAGTCATTATTCTGTATACCTTAAACTTAACACAGT
Source organism: Phataginus tricuspis (assembly GCA_029783875.1). NCBI lineage: Eukaryota > Metazoa > Chordata > Mammalia > Pholidota > Manidae > Phataginus > Phataginus tricuspis. The sequence goes on along the minus strand of JAQQAC010009376.1, from coordinate 24,047,587 downwards.
GCTGTATATGTCAGTTATATCTGAATAAAACTAGAAAAACAAATAAAATCTTTAAGAAAGAAAAATACTCCTTCCTTTTCAACCCACATGTTTAACTACATCTGTTCTTCATATTCTTCAACCCAAACAACGTGTCACAAAAGACTGACCACAGAAGACCATATGAGATTCTAGCTGCCTTCTAATTAAAAAGAAATCAGAGACATAATAAAAATGTAAAATACTACTCTTTTCATGAAACATTTTGTTTTGGAAATTTTGTTTAATTTTTATAAAAAATGTTCTTTATGTTAATAACAGAATGAATATATTATAGTGTTATTTTAAAATATATTTTTAATTATCAAATTTACTATCTAGTATGATAAATATCCATAGGCAAAATCCATTTAGGGTGTTCGGTAATATACTTATTGAGATATACCTCACTTATATACTAAAATATACCACTTAATAATTCAGTGTTTTTTAGTATATTCACAAGGTTGTACAATCATCAGCATCACCCAATTCCAGAATATTTTATCTTAAAAAGAAACCCCAGGCCCACTCCCAAAATACCCTCTTCCAGCCCCTGGCACCTGCTAAGCTACTTTCTGTCTCTATGGATTTGTCTACTCTAGGTATTTCACGGGAATGGAATCACACTACATGTGGCCTTTTGTGACTGTCTTCTTTCATTCAGCATGTCCTCAAGGGTCACACTTGTAGCATATGTCAAACTTCACTCCTTTTCATGGCAACTAACATTCCATGTGCACAGACATACCACATCATCCCTCCATCCACTGATGGGCATTTGGGTTATTCCCACTTTTTCACTATCATGAACAATGTTAAGGACATTTGTGTACAAGTTTTTGTATGAACATATGCTTCCAATTCTCTTCATCATATACATAGGTGTGGAATTGCAGATCATATGGTAGCTCTATGTTTACCTTTTCAAACTGCTAAACTCTTTCCCACAGTGGCTGCAGGCTGCACCATTTTACATTCCCACCACAATGCATGAGGGTTTCAGTAATCTTTAACACTGGATGTGGGGTCCTGAGAGCTAAGAACTGTGTGTAGGCTGAGCAGACGCTCAGATTAAGACAGTCCCTTCTTTAGTGAGGGCCCAATGTACCGAGCTCAGACTCGGAGACAAGGTCCAAAGCACCCACACAGGGCTTCGGAGGAGCTCCCCCACATCTGGAGCTCTCCTTCCAGCGTTTTCTATGCCTTGGTGACTGCAGCTCTGACACCATGGCCTGGCCCACCTCTCCCTTCTCTGACCTCTCCTTCAGCGTCATCCTCATCTCCTCTCAGCTTTCCTTACACAACCGCCTGCCACAGACATCAACAGGCAAACCGCACTTCCCTTCCCATGCTGACTCCACGCCTCTCCGTGCTCCTGTCATAGTCAGAGAACTTGTTTCTTCACCTACAAATACAACTCCTCTCCATTACTTGTAAGGTTCAGGGCTGCTCCAGAATTTCAAGGGCAGATCCCTGTAACTGAGGTTTGCAATACTTACTACATTTGTGAAGCAGCAAACACCAAAGCCTAACCATACTGAAACCAAGTCCCAAGATGGTTTTTGGAGAGAGTAGTGTCTCCTGAATTTCAGCACCTTAAACAAATTCAAACATCATTCAAAACGTAGAATACTAAAACACAATGACCCTTTAGGAGTACAAACATGGAATTAAGTATATGGTTTACAGCAACAACCCAAAAATAATTTCTTTGTATAAATTTTAACTGGAATAAATGTATTAAAAAGTTGCATGGTTTATGTGGTGGAACAGTGACGCCAAAGATGCCCATGTCCTAATCTCCAGAATCTAGGAATACATTATTACCTTCTATGGCCACAGGGAATTAATGTTGTAGATAGAATTCAAGTCATTAATCAGCAGACTTTAAAACAGGGAATTAAGCCTACATTTTACAGATGGGTCTAGTGTAATCACAAGGATCCTCAAAAGTGAAGAGGGAGGCAGAAGTGGAAATCACACCGAGGAGATTTAAGCAAGGACTCAACCCGCAGTTACTGTCTTTGAAGATGGGGGGGGGGGGGGGTAAGGAATGTGAGCCACTCCAGGAGAGAGAGCGGGCAAGGGCCCAGGCTCCCCTCGGGCTTCCAGGAAGGACCCAGCCCTACCCATGGCTGGATTTCTGCACACTGGGACCCTTGGCCACTTCTGCCCCACAGTATTGTGTGGTTATAAGCCACTAAGTTTGTGGTAATTTGCTGTGGCAGTAATAGAAAACTAAAGCAATTTAAATCCTTTTTTTCTTCTTTCTGGAAATTATACTTTTAAGGTTCCTGCCCTCCCAACTCCTGTGGCCCAGCACAGACCTATTCACACTCTTCCCCTTAAGATTTCCAGATTTCCAACTTCCTCTCTTACAGTTTGAACTCTTATTCTTTAAGCCCTTTTTCTGGCAGATAACATCAAAGTGCCTGCTTAGTATCACTTCCTAACAGGTGCTGACAATATGCTTTTGTCTCCTTTTCATCCTGATTTTAACAATCCAAACCTCTTCCATGGGCAACAACTTTACTATTTGCCAGCATTTTTGTCAGCATTATCTTTAGCATATTTGCCTATTTTTCAGAGTCTCATATGTTAGGACCTCTAGTATGCTGTGACTATAAATCGTTTCAGAATGCTTATCTGACAAACCACAGAACAATTATGACCACCAAAGCTGCACCATCATTCAACGGGACACGTTCAATTGACTCGATCATGAAACAGCAGCCCCTGCAACTGCAGAGCCTCTCAGCACAATCTCTTGGTTGCAAGTGTCATTTGTCACTAGTCTCCATGTCGCAAGACATATTTATAGCACTAAAAGTGAATGTGCACTCATTTATCGCAAAGATGGATAGAGGTAAAACCTCCCATGACTGGCTATGGGGTCAACAGAGTACTCTATTAAAACATTTACATTGGTCCCACATCTTCTTAAGTGTGTAAGCTTTTCATCTTAAACTTTCTCTCTACAACCTTTCAGGTCACCTCTCCTCGCTGTTACCTGCTGTACTTTTTCTCTCTTTAAGTAACTTTAAATAAAACTTTTACTCTGCTTCAAAAATAAATAAATAAATAAAGCATTTACATTGGTTGGTCAACTTCTCATACAGCAAGCTTCTTTCCCTGTTCCTCTGCTAGGAGACATCTATATTCCTACTGAGAAACTGGAAGGATCAGCTACCCAGGAACAATGTCAAATACATTAAAAATTAATAAGAAAAACAAATTAACCCCATGGCAATATTCCACCTCTGGTGTCATAAGCTATATGATATGTACACACAAAGCTGCCCTACAACTTCTAAGACCCAGCATTTATTCTAAAAAGGAAAAAGCCAAAAATTAAATCATTCAGTATGTGCAGAGTTCTGTGGGCAAAAGAAAAGCAGAGGGACTTTAAGGGAAACTTTAATTTTATAAGCTGTGCTTCCTGCTATAAATATTAAAAACATCTAATTAAGTACTATTCCCAACTAGTTGCCAATCAAAAAAATGTATAAAATGACAAAATCAACCACATGTACACCATTTTCCTTGAATAAATACTTTCTTCTATGCAATCACCATGAAAAAATGAAGCTGTTACTTGCATAGGGCACTTTAGAGAACATGCCAATACAGTTATAAAGAGGTATCTGCCTCCTCTTCCCATATACACTGTAGTACCCACACAGACACTGGAATGGAGTAGAGTACACCACCCGTGCACTGGCTGTGACTGGGTTGGGTGGGGGGCACACTGACCCACTCTGCTCTGCCCTTCATCACCCATCTGAATAATCTGCCTTGTTGGGAAGCAAGGAACCCATTACCAACGACTGTAGTGAGGGCTACTGGGCACTTACTATGTGCCAGGATTAGGCCTCACATCCCTAAAAGGTAGGTTTCATTATCCCTACCTTTGTAAATTAATGAAGGCACAGGATGTAACCTGTCATGCAAAACCACACCCAGTGAGAAGCAAAGCCAGGATTCAAACTCAAGTTGGCCCCACTCAGGCTTGTCCTCTGATACTTATGTAAGTTTTATGACATTTTATTATACACTTAAAATTATTCCTGGATTTAAAAATCCTTTCAGTTGATAAGTTGGCAGAGGAAATAAAGACATGAATAAAAATAACCCTAATTTTAAGCAGTGTGTTTTAATTCTCTGTGAGATGAGATACACAGTTAACTAACACATAATGAACACACAGGAGGAAGGCAGAGCAGGAAAGGATGATTCCCGGCAAAATCACGAGCCAGCGTGAGCAAAGGCACATGGGCAAACAGGCCAGGGAACATTCAGGGCATGACAAACGGAACAGAGAGAAGGGGCTCAGCACTGAATGGAGACACACCCCATGGCCCTGCATGCCGTGGGAGGCACGGGGACCTGTACCGGGGCCTCACAGTGCGTGGTCTGAGGTTGGTGAAGAGAAGGAGGGTAACCCCAGACAGACTCTGGAAGATTAATCACTGCAGAGAATCAAGTCAAGGTACAGCACACACATTGCTAACAAGGGAAATTCCTCTTCCACCTGACAGAAGACAATGAAGCAGTCTGAATGGGGCGGCTCCCTGCTGCCGCCATGTCCTCCTCCTTCGACCCTGGAGGACCCCATCCCCTTCCTCCTCCAGGTTGGCTCTTTAAATTATTTTGAGTCTTTTCTTTCTATACTAGCTCCATCCTCTGAGCTTTCAAACCACATAAGGATCTGCCATTTAGGAAAAAAAACAAAACATGCCTTTTTACTATCAAATCTCACAAATGCCTGTGGTCTCTGCCCTCACTGGTGCCCTGGGTCACCTTGAATGCAGCAATTTAGCTTTTGTTCTCATTGAGTTTGTTAAGGAAAATATCAAACCACCAGCAACAACTCAGCACATGCAGTGGCATTTACTCCATCTTCATCAATTTGCCTAACTAAATACCCAATCCTGTTGCCCCTCCTCTTCATCTTGAGGTTCTTGCTTCCTGTGACTTCGGTGGCTGCTTCTCCTGGTTCCTGTCCTCCTGGCTCTCTGACCATCCTTCTCTATTTTTCGCTCCTCCACTTGCCTTCCAAACACAGCGCTGCATCTGCAGTCCTGTCCTAGGCCCTCCATCCTACACTCCAAACGCCAGTGCCACGGGAAACTTCCAACATTTCTGCCCTGCCCTGAGCCTCAGCCCACATGTAAAACCTGTCACCAACTGGTACAGATTTGGTGTGAAAAGGGCAGCATAGACATTTTGAAAGGCAGGTACAGGTGAGACTGTGGAGGCCTCATGTGCCAGGGACAGTGTGTAAAGGTCACTGAAAAGGGAAGTGACTTGCTCAAAAAAGTGTTTGCAGAAGGTTAGCCTGGCAAGACTGTGACGGGTGGCTCTAAGAGAAGTGACAGAGGCAAGCCATCCAGCCATGGGAGGTAACGGCAAGAACCAGCATGGCCACCGTAGAAACAGAAACAAAGGGGAGGTTTGGGAGAGTCCAAGTTGAAAGAACAAAGAAGCACCAGCTGTCCAGCTCCCCTCATGTCCACGGCCAGTCACTGAAGAGGTATAACATTCCTCCTGTGTCCCCACAGTGTGCCGGGCGGTGGCATTGCCGCCATCATCTATACTTAGTCCCTGGCTTTGGAGGGACACGTGGGCTAAGTGGGGAAGACAGGAAAGGAAACCAAGCCTTTTTTTAAAAAACCTCTTATAACAGCAAGTGAAATAGCAACCTAATAGACAATCAATACTGAACAGGATTTAAGACCCAGATCAGGCGGGAAAGACTGGACCACAGGGAGGAACAGTAGTAACAGGGAGAGTATGAAGCAATTCACAGCACCTGGCCAAGTCTCTGCACTAACTTCACAGCAACAAAAACAGAGCAGAAGGACTTCTGGGAAGATGCCGGCGTGAGCAGGGCAGCAGAAATCTCCTTCCAAAACCATTATGTATTTATGAAAATACAACAAATACAACTATTCCTAAAAGAGAGACCAGAAGATATTGAGATACGGAGCTGCAACCCGGCTGGACCCCAGCGCTCCCCCACCCCGGCGCACCAGCGGGAGGAGAGGATTCAGAACCGGGAGGGAGTGGAAGTACAGGGCCGCGAAATAACCAGCCCTGGTGATCTGCGCGGGGAGCGCTGACACACATCACACGGTGTATCGGAGATTGGACAGACGGAGGGCGCAGGATCTGAGCCAGAAAAGCACCCAGGTCCTTGCAGCCGGCTCCCGGGGAAAAAGAATAGTGCTTTTTCCTTAGCGCTCTTAAAGAGACAAGGGATCATCCCAGCACGCTCAGCCCAGCAGGCTGGGAGTCCTGGGGAGTTTCGGACACCTTGGCTGGCGACTGGGAAAGAGGAGCCGCACTCAGACTTCCCACAGAGATCAGCAGCCTCCCATTCGTTCCCGCCCCGGCCAGAGCTACAATGGGCCCTGCCGATCGGTGCAGCTGCGGCTGCGGAATAATGGAGCAACAGCGCCACCTACTTCATCCTCACAGAATCCACTTCCGGGGCACATTTTTTTTCTTTCTTTTCCTTCTTTCTTCTTTTATTCTCTTTTCTTTATTCTCTTTTATCTTTTTTCCTTTTTTCCATTTTTTTCTTTTATTCTTTTTTTTTTTCTTCTTAAAAGATTTAAAGAGCCCAGCTGACATACGTGGCACCTACCAGCAACCACTTCTATCGCCATGAAAAGACAGAGGAATATGGTACAAACAAACCTCTCCCAGACCAAGACAACACCAGAGAGGAAAACGGAAGGGATGGAAATGCACAACTTTCCTGAAAAAGAATTCAGAATAAAAGTCATAACCATACTGATGGATCTACAGAGAAATACTCAAGAGCTGAGGGAGGAAGTGAGGGAAGTGAGGAAAGACAATGCAGAATTGAGACAAGGGATTGACAGGCTTAGCAGCAGACTGGATGAGATGCAAGAGACTGTTAATGGAATAGAAATCAGAGAACAGGAATACAGAGAAGCTGAGGCAGAGAGAGATAAAAGGATGTCTAAGAATGAAAGAATATTAAGAGAACTGTGTGACCAATCCAAACGGAACAATATTTGCATTATAGGAGTACCAGAGGAAGAAGAGAGAGAAAAAGGGGTAGAAAGTGTCTTTGAAGAAATAATTGCTGAAAACTTTCCCACGCTGGTAAAGGAAATAGTCTTGCAGTCCACGGTAGCCCACAGAACTCCCAACACAAGGGACCCAAGGAAGACAACACCAAGACACATAATAATTCAGATGGCAAAGGTCAAAGATAAAGACAGAGTATTAAAGGCAGCTAGAGAGAGAAAAAAGATCACCTACAAAGGAAAACCCATCAGACTATCATCAGACTTCTCAACAGAAACCTTACAGGCGAGAAGAGAATGGCATGATATATTTAACGTAATGAAACAAAAGGGCCTCAAACCAAAAATATTGAATCCAGCACGATTATCATTTAAATATGACAGAGAGATTAAACAATTTCCAGAGAAGCAAAAGTTGAGAGAATTTGCCTCCCATAAACCACCACTACAGGATATCTTAAACGGACTGATCTAGAGGGAAACACCACTAAGGCTAAAAAGATGTCACCAGAGAAAACAAAATCATAGCAAAGAAAGCAGACCATCCAAGTACTAACTAAAGGCAAAGAATAAAACACTTAATATATAAAGAATAGAGGAGGAAGAATTAAGAAGGGAGAGAAATAAAGAAACATCAGACGGTGTTCACAATAACTTAACAAGAAAGTTAACTTAGATTGTTAGATAGTAAAGAAGCAACCCTTGAACCTTTGGTAATGACGAATCTAAAGCCAGCAATGGCAATAAGTACATATCGATAATCACTGTAAATGTAAATGGACTGAATCCACGAATCAAAAGACACAGAGTAATAGAATGGATAAAAAACCAAGACCCATCTATATGCTGCTTACAAGAGACTCACCTCAAACCCAAAGATATACACAGACTAAAAGTGAAGGGATGGAAAAAGATATTTCATGCAACTAATAGGGAGAAAAAAGCAGGAGGTGTAGTAGTTGTATCAGACAAAATAGACTTCAAAGCAAAAAATGTCACAAGAGATAAAGAAGGACATTATATAATGATAAAAGGGTCAGTCCAACAAAAAGATATAACCATTATAAATACATATGCACCCAACACAGGAGCACCGGCATATATGAAACAAATACTAACAGAATTAAAGGTGGAAATAGAATGCAATGCATTCATTTTACGAGACTTGAACACACCACTCACTCCAAAGGACAGACCAACCACACAGAGAATAACTAAAGACACAGAGGCACTGAACAACACACAAGAATAGATGGACCTAACAGACATCGACAGAACTCTACACCCAAAAGCAACAGGATACACATTCTTCTCAAGTGCACATGGAACATTTCCCAGAATAGATCACATACTAGACCACAAAACGAACCTCAATTAATTCAAATATTGAAATCCTACCAACCAACTTCTCAGATCACAAAGGTATAAAACTAGAAATAAATTTTAGATAGAAATCAAAAAGGCTCACAAATACATGGAGACTTAACAACATTCTCCTAATTAATCAATGGGTTAACGACCAAATAAAAACAGAAATCAAAGAATATATGGAGACTAATGACAACAACAACACAAAACCACAACTTCTGTGGGATGCAGCAAAGGCAGTCGTAAGAGGAAAGTATACTGCAATCCAGGCCTATTTAAAGAAGGAAGAACATTCTCAAATGAACAGTCTAAAAACACAATTACTGAAATTGGAAAAAGAAGAACAAATGAAGCCCAAAGTCACCAGAAGGAGACATAATAAAGATGAGAGAAGAAATAAATAAAATTGAGAAGAATAAAACAATACAAAACGTCAATGAAACGAAGAGCTGGTTCTTTGAAAAAATAAACAAAATAGATAAACCCCTAGCCAGACTCATTAAGAGAAAAAGAGAATCTACACACATAAACAGAATCAGAAATGAGAAAGAAAAAATAACGACGGTCTGCACAGAAATACAAAGAATTATGAGAGAATATTATGAGAATCTAGATGCTAACAAGCTGCAAAACCTAGAAGAAATGGACAACTTCTTAGAGAAATACAACCTTCCAAGACTGACCAAACAAGAAACAGAAAAACTAAACAGACCAATCACCAGCAATGAAATTGAATCGGTAATCAAAAAACTACCCAAGAACAAAACCCACAGACCAGATGGATTCACCTCTGAATTCTACCAGACATATAGAGAAGAAATAACACCCATTCTCCTTAAAGTTTTCCAAAAAATAGAAGAGGAGGAAATACTTCCAAACTCATTCTATGAAGCCAGCATCACTCTAATAGCAAAACCTGGCAAAGACCTCACCAAAAAAGAAAATTACAGACCAATATCCCTGATGAACATAGATGCAAAAATACTCAACAAATTATTAGCAAATCGAATTCAAACATACATCAAGAGGATTATACACCATGATCAAGTGGGATTCATCCCAGGGATGCAAGGATGGAACAACATTCGAAAATCCATCAACATCATCCACCACATCAACAAAAAGAAGAACAAAAACCACATGATCATCTCCATAGATGCTGAAAAAGGATTTGACAAAATTCAGCATCCATTCATGATTAAAACTCTCAACAAAATGGGTACAGAGGGCAAGTACCTCAACATCATAAAGGCCATATATGACAAACCCACAGCTAACATCATACTTAACAGCGAGAAGTTGAAAGCTTTTCCTTTAAGATCGAGAACAAGACAAGAATGCCCTCTCTCCTGGCTTTTATTCAACATGGTACTGGAGCCACGGCAATCAGACAACACAAAGAAACAAAAGGCATCCAGATCAGCAACAAAGAAGTCAAACTGTCCTTGTTTGCAGATGACATGATATTGTACATAAAAAACCCTAAAGAATCCACTCCAAAACTATTAGATCTAATATCTGAATTCAGCAAAGTTGCAAGACACAAAATTAATACACAGAAATCTGTTGCTTTCCTATACACTAACGATGAACTAACAGAAAGAGAAATCAGAAAAACAATTCCATTCACAATTGCATCAAAAAGAATAAAATACCTAGGAATAAACCTAACCAACAAAGTGAAAGACATACCCTGAAAACTACAAGATACTCAGGAGAGAAATTAAGGAGGACACTAATAAATGGAAATTCATCCCATGCTCTTGTCTAGGAAGAATTAATATTGTCAAAATGGCCATCCTGCCTAAAGCAATCTACAGATTCAATGCAATCCCTATCAAAATACCAACAGCATTTTTCAATGAACTAGACCAAATATTCTGAAATTCATATGGAACCACAAAAGACTCCCCGAATAGCCAAAGCAATCCTGAGAAGGAAGAATAAGCAGGGGGGAATACACTCCCTGACTTCAAGCTCTACTACAAAGCTACCGTAATCAAAACCATTTGGTACTGGCACAAGAACAGACCCATAGACCAATGGAACAGAATACAGAGCCCAGATATAAACCCAAGCATATATGGTCAATTAATATACAATAAAGGAGCCATGGATATTCAATGGGGAAATGACAGCCTCTTCAGCAGCTGGTGTACACAAAACTGGACAGCTACATGTAAGAGAATGAAACTGGATTACTGTCTAACCCCATACACAAAAGTAAACTCAAAATGGATCAAAGACCTGAATGTAAGTCATGAAACCATAAAACGCTTAGAAAAAATATGGGCAAAAATTTCCTGGACATTAACATGAGCAACTTCTTCATGAAAATGTCTCCCCAGGCATGGGAAACAAAAGCAAAAATGAATGAATGGGACTATATCAAACTAAAAAGCTTCTGTACAGCAAGGGATACCATCAGTAGAACAAAAAGATATCCTACAGTATGGGAGAATATATTCATTAATGACATATCCAATAACGGGTTGACATCCAAATTATATAAAGAGCTCACGCACCTCAACAAACAAAAAGCAAATAAGCCAATTAAAAAATGGACAGAGGAGCTAAACAGACACTTTTCCAAAGAAGAAATTCAGATGGCCAATAGGGACATGAAAAGATGCTCCACATCACTAATCATCAGAGAAATGCAAATTAAAACCACAATGAGATATCATCTCACACCAGTGAGGATGGCCGCCATCCAAAGGACAAACAACAACAAATGCTGGCGAGGATGTGGAGAAAGGGGAACCCTCCTACACTGCTGGTGGGAATGTAAATTAGTACAACCATTGTGGAAAGAAGTATGGAGGTTCCTCAAAAAACTCAAAATAGAAATACCATTTGACCTAGGAATTCCACTTTTAGGAATTTACCCTAAGAAAGCAGCAGCCCAGTTTGAAAAAGACATATGCACCCCTATGTTATCGCAGCAGTATTTACAATAGCCAAGAAATGGAAGCAACCTAAGTGTCCATCAGTAGATGAGTGGATAAAGAAGATGTGCTACATATACACAATGGATATCATTCAGCCATCAGAAGAAAACAAATCCTACCATTTGCAATAACATGGTTGGAGCTAGAGGGTATTATGCTCAGTGAAATAAGCCAGGCGGAGAAGGACAAGTATCAAATGATTTCACTCATGTGTGGAGTATAGGAACAACGAAAAAACTGAAGGAAGAAAACAGCAGCAGATTCACAGAACCCAAGAATAGACTAACAGTTACCAAAGGGAAAGGGACTGGGGAAAATGGGTGGGAAGGGAGGGATAAGGGGGAAAAGGGGCTATTACAATTAGCACACATAATGTAGCAGGGGTGGGATGGGGTAGGTGGATATGGGGAAGGCAGTATAATACAGAGAAGACAAGTAGTGATTCTATAACATCCTTCTACGCTGATGGACAGTGACTGCAATGGGGTATGTGGTGGGAACTTGATAATAGGGGGAGTCTAGTAACCATAATGTTGCTCATGTAATTGTATATTAATAATAGCAAAAAAAAAATCCCACTGAGGCTCAAAGGCTCAGCTTGAGCCCTGCCCCTCCTACTCTGAGCCCAGGGTCTCCCCCTCAGTGGGTCAGGTGGCCTGCACCACTCACTCAACACTACCATGGGCTGCCCCTCATACCACTCTACAGCTACATCAAACTCAGAATTGGATAGAAAGCCCGGCACAGTGCCAGGCACTGAATGGGTGCTCAATAAATGTTAATCCATTTGCCTCAGCCACGTTCTCACAGATTAAAGAGTTGTTTTGTAATTTTGTATTGTGTATTTTATTTCCCACAGAAACTCTCTACTCTCTGGTAAGTACTGTTATTCCCATCCATACACAGCCCTACATTCTGCATATGTTCAGTACTTGTTGAAGTAAAAAATATCTTATAATCATCCATTCTAAAGTTTGGGAATTTCATCTCCCTGCTAGTAGTCATATGCTCTACCAGATAAATGTTTTAGTATAGTTCCATTTTAACCACTATTTTTTAATTTAAGAGTAATAACTCTTAAAAAATGCAGGCAAGTAAACAAATGAAAAGATGCCCAGATCACACATCCTCAGAGAAACGCGTATTAAAACAAGATACCATATATACCTCTTAAAGTGGCCACATACGAACAATAGCACAAAAAGCTGGCAAGGATGTGGAGCAGCAGGAAGTCTCATTTATCGTGGGTGGGAACGCAAATTGGGACAGCCACTTGGAAGACGGTTTGGTGATTTCTTAAAAAACTCAAGATATCCTTACCATCCGATACCATCCGATAGTACCATACTTCTTAGTATTTACTCAAAGAAGCTGAAAACTTAGGTCCACACAAATATTTACATTCAGACATTTATAGCACTTTTGTTCACAATTACTAAATTTGGGAACAACCAAGATGTCCTTCACTAAGTTAACGGATAAACTGGTACATTCAGCACTAAAAAGAAATGAGCTATCAGCCATGAAAAGACATAGAGGAGGAACTTAACATTACCAAATAAAAGAAACCAATCTGAAAAGGCTAAACGTATTTTATAATTCCAACTACATAACATTCTGGAAAAGGCCAAACCATTGAAACAGTAAAAAGATGAGTGGCTACCAGGAGCTGGAGTGCAGGGGCAAACAGGAGTGTAGAGGATTTTCAGGGCAGTGAAACTGCTCTGTATGACACAACAGTGGTGGGTGTATGTCACTATACATTTGTCCAACCCCACAGAACATAAAAAGCGAAGCCTAAGGTAACCATGGCCTTCCGGTGATGATGATGTAGGCTCGTCAATTATAACAAATGCACCACTCTGGGGCGGGATGTTGATCATAAGGCTGTGCATGTGTATGGAGAGAGGGAGTATTGGAAATCTCTGTATCTTCCTCTCAGTTTTGTTATGAACCTACAACTGCTCTTTTAAAAAAACTGTAAAAACAAAAATAAATAAATGAAACAAGCCACTTTCTTTCAAGAAGCCTCTGAACTTAACATCTTTTTCAAAGTACACGATAGCATCCTAACAAAAGTGTGAAAGAAAAAAGGCTCTCTTTTGTCCCAAATGTAAAATAAGCACCTGCTTTCAATGCCAGACTGGAGTTGCTGACCACAGACAGATGGTAAATCCAGCAGCAGATCTGCCAGCCTTGTGAACAACAGGCCACTGTGCACAGATGGGCCTTTGGTATCAGAGAGGGCAGTGGCACTGAAGCCCAGGGCAGGAACACAAGGGCCCCTGTTCCTCACCCGTGAAGAGCTGAGGAGCTCCAGACTGGCAGTCCCAGGAACCAGGTTTCTCTACTACCCAACACAACAGGCGGCGTGTGCAGAACCACAGGCAGAGAGAATGCTGGCGAGAGCTCCCAACAGGCCTGCCAGATGAGTTCCAGCCCTGCTCCACAGGGGGCCCCTGGAAAGAGATCCCCCCAGTGTCAACCCAAGACAGCCAAGTACCCACCACACTCAGGGTTGCTTTATTTTTGTCCTAAACAGGCAGAAAGAAGAGACAAACAAAAGATTATGTGTCGACGATACCTGAAAGCCTTCTTGTGTGAACACACAGCTCTAAAGTGCTCCTCTACCCGAAACACTGTTCCCAGGCGCCAGTTTAGAGGGGAAATCGGTACAACTTTTGGGGGTGACAGGCAAAAGGGGG
>JAQQAC010009376.1:24000067-24032981 GCA_029783875.1 Phataginus tricuspis | reverse complement strand
AATAGAAAATCCAAACATTAACCCAAACACCTACAGTCAATTAATATTTGATAAAGGAGCCCTGGATATACAATGGGGAGATGACAGCCTCTTCAGCAGCTGGTCTTGGAAAAACTGGACAGCTACATGTAAGAAAATGAAACTGGACTACTGTCTAACCCCATACACAAAGGTAAACTCAAGGTGGATCAAAGACCTGAATGTAAGTCATGAAACCATAAAACTCTTAGAAAAAAACATAGGCAAAAATCTCTTGGACATAAACATGAGTGACTTCTTCATGAACATATCCCCCCGGGCAAGGGAAACAAAAGCAAAAATGAACAAATGGGACTATATCAAGTTGAAAAGCTTCTGTACAGCAAAGGACACCATCAGTAGAACAAAAAGACATCCTACAGTGTGGGAGAATATATTCATAAATGACATCCGATAAGGGGTTGACATCCAAATTATATAAAGAGCTCATGCACTTCAACAAACAAAAAGCAAATAACCCAATTAAAAAATGGGCAGAGGATCTGAACAGACACTTCTCTAAAGAAGAAATTCAGATGGCCAACAGGCACATGAAAAGATGCTCCACATCGCTGGTCATCAGAGAGATGCAGATTAAAACCACAATGAGATATCACCTCACACCAGTGAGGATGGCCAACATCCAAAACACAAACAACACCAAATGTTGGCGAGGATGTGGAGAGAGGGGAACCCTCCTACATTGCTGGTGGGAATGCAAATTAGTTCAACCATTGTGGAAAGCAGTATGGAGGTTCCTCAAAAAAACTCAAAATAGAATTACCATTTGACCCAGGAATCCCACTCACAGACTCACAGAACCCAAGAATGGACTCACAGACTCACAGACTCACAGAACCCAAGAACGGACTAATAGTTACCAAAGGGAAAGGGACTGGGGAAGAAGGGCAGGAAGGGAGGGATAAGAGGGTAAAAGGGGCATTACGATTAGCAGATGTAATGTTGGGGGGGCATGGGGAAGGCTGTACAACTCAGAGAAGACAAGTAGTGATTCTATAGCATCTCACTATGCTGATGGACAGTGACTGTAATGGGGTTGGTGGGGGAGACCTGATGAAGGGGGTACTTTAATAACCATAATATTGCACATGTAATTGTAGATTAATGATACCAAAATAAATTACAAAAAATAAATAAATAAAATAAAATGGTTCCTAAAAGGCATCTCTCACAGAAGATACCCCAAGGGCAAGGAGTTGACATGGTAACATCATATCCATAGTAGGTCAGTTAAAAGCCTTTCCGTGGAGACTTTACATTGACAACGGACAGCTTAGCTACCCTGAAACTTGTCCATTCCCTTTACTCCAAGGAGTCTAAGCATGGAACTTGAAGTGACAGCCCTAGATCCGTGCAGACCATAAGTCACCTCGAGCCACAAGTGGCTATCTACATTTAAATTATTTAAAATTACATAAAACTTAAAATCATTCCTTGGTAACACTAGCCACATTTCAGGTACTCAAGAGCGTCACGAGGGTGATGACTAACATACTGGACAACAGTGACATAGAACATGTCCATCACCACAGAAAACCCTGGAACTCCAATAGGATAAACAATGTTTAACTAATAAAAAAATGAAAGTGCAGCCTAAGCTTCCAGGTTAGGGTCCAAACCAAAGTATCGCATGGCCTATACAGCAACCGCTGAAAACCTCAAATTCTTTCATCACTTAATATAGACATCACCAAAAATTTTTAATGAACATGAAGAAAGTATGCATCTAAGTGATACCCTTTGAAGCTGAAATCCACAAGTTAAATTTAGTTCCATGATAAGCCCACTGCACAAAAAAACTTGCTGCACTATTCTTTGAAACTGAATTCTGAGCCACCTCATTTAAAAAAATAAAAATAAAAAAGGTCATTTCTTAAACTTAGATCCAAATCAGTATTAAAAGTGTGTGATCACTCAACTTACACATGAAGCTCCAAATCACATGCTGCTTTCTACAAAATAATCAATTCATTCTCAAAAGGCAAATGACTGCCACCATCCCATCAAGAAAGCATATATGTAACAAGCTAAAATGAAATTCTGTAATATTTTTAGAAAGCCAGTGAATTTAGGTGCACTCAGTGCATGTATGCGTGCAAGCTGATATCTGTGCATGCATCTACACATGTGGATACATGGCAGAAAAATAGAACAATTCTGCATTTACTAACCACACTACAACAGAGCGTCTTCATCCACCTAAGATACATCAATTCTCTACTTCCCAGGTTAAACGTGAACAAGGAATTCAATAATCCAAACAGAAGAGAATCTCTGTTCCCATCCCCTACAACGTAGAAATGTCTTCTATGTGGTTTTGTAATACATTAATAATTTTGTATCATATATTGCCCTAATCATTTTTAACTTTTTTTGAAATAATTTTCAGATCACCAAAGAAAAAAACAGTTCAGAGAGTTCCCATATACGCTTTAACCAATTCTAAGGTTAATAACGCCTTACATACAGTAACTAGTCAGGATTCAAGATGGAGGCATGAGAGGTGACATGGAGAGCTCCTCCCCAAACCGCAAATGGTACAAAAATATACTTAATACAACTAACCTTAAAACAGCAACAAGAAAGAAGGCTGAACCAGACTGCAAACAGACCTCACGAACAGAGCAGACCTCACAAAACAGGGTAAGTAGAAGAGCCTTAATCCGGTGGGACCCAAGCCCTTCCCCCACCCCAGCTCGCCAGCGGGAGGAAAAGAAACAGAGCCGGGGGAGGGGGTGGAAGCCTGGGACTGCTGGACACCCAGCCCTGGAGGACTGCTTTGCAACCAGAAACCTACTCTGTGTGGAGCTCTGGAGGTTGGGGAGCTCGGACAGGCAGAGTGCCTGAGAGCCTGACATTCTGATCGTTTGTGGAGGGGGGGAACCACACCCGCCGCTCTGTGTCAGAGGAAAGGCAGGGAGTCTGAGAGGCTTCCTAGCAGCGAGAGGGCAGCTGAAGGGGCAGGGTTTGCACAGACCTTGCTGTGCGGGAGAAGGGAGAGCTGGACATGGTTGTCTGGGCGTGCTGTGCCCAGCAGGTTCAGAAGTTTGAGGAGCTTCAGTGGCTCCATTCCCCTAGCTGGCTGCTCAGCTCCAAGGCCCCCCACTGTGACATGCAGCCTGCTGAGCCTTCCTCCTGGCCTGACAGCACCAGCTGCCAAACCTGCAGTCACTATGCTGGCATCAGGCCAGCCAGAGGGAGGCCCCGCAAACATCAGCTAGAGATGCCAAGCACAGAAGCTTATACCTCTGTGCTCGGCCCACTGGCTGTGATACTGGAGACAGGCACCGCACACAGCAATCAGGAAACAGATCTTTTCTCCCACCGGGCACCACATCTACTCCCCAACTAACCCAACCTCACTCTGAGGACTGAGCAGCTCCAGAGACTGGAGCTTCTGGGCACTAGAGGGCACCACATAGAAATATGAAAGGTCAAAAGAACCTGGTTCAGATCAAAATCTCACAAACCTCACGAAAAAGGACCAAATGAAACTGAACTCACCAATCTTCCTCAGGGTTCAAAATAAAAATCATAAAAATGCTAATGGAGGTAAAGAAAATCATTCAAGAACTGAGGAACGAATTTAAGATGGAAAAACAATTATTAAGAAATGCCACATGTAAAATGAAACATATAATGTATGGATTTAAAAGCAGATTAGATGTACTAGAAGAGACGGTAAATGGAATAGAAATTAAAGAAGAGGAATACAAAGAAGCTATGACACAGGGAGAAAAAAGAATCTCTAAGAATGAAAGAATATTGAGAAAAATGTACGACCAATCCAAATGGAACAATATTCGCATTATAGGGGCACCAGAAAAAGAAGAGAGAGGAAAAAGGATAGAAAATGTCGTTGACGAGGTAATTGCTAAAAAATTCCCCAATTTGGGGAAGAAGACAGTCTCTCAAGCCATGGAGGTGCACAGATGTCCCAACACAAGGGACCCAAGGAAGACAACATCAAGACATATAATAATTAAAATGGAAAAGGTCAAGAATAAAGACAGACTTTTAAAAGCACCTACAGAGAGAAAAAGATCATATGCAAAGGAAAACCCATCAGGCTATCATCAGACTTCTCAACAGAAATCTTACAGGCCAGAAGGGAGTGGCATGACGTATTTAATGCAATGAAGCAGAAGGGCCTAGAACCAAGAATACTCTGCCTGGCAAGGTTATCATTTAAATTTGAAGGAGGGATTACAATTTTCAGATAAGCAGAAGCTAAGAGAATTTCCCTCCCACAAACCACCTCTACAATGCATTTTAAGGGACTCCTACAGAAGACAGTATTCCTAAAGCAGAATAGATGTCACGCAAGGGATAGACAAAGAGTACAGAATATGATTCATAACATACAAAGAATGGATGTGGGGAATCACGGGGAAAACAGTGTAGTACACAGAAGGCAAACAGTGAATCTGTGTCATTTTACTACACTGATGAACAGTGACTAAATTGGGGTATGAGTGGGGACTTGATAATATGGGTAAATGTAGTGACCACATTGGTTTTTCACGTGAAACCTTCATAAGAGTGTATATAAATAATACATTAGGCTTGCTTGCTTCTTCAGGAGCAGAGGAGAGAGACAGCCCTGGACTGCAATTTGGGTTCCGGGAAGATGGCGGCGTGAACAGAGCACCAGAATTTTCCTCCCAACATTATATTTATCCACGAAAACACAGCAAATGCAACTGTTCCTAAAAGAGAGACCAGAACACACAGGAAAGCGCACACCGTGCAGACACACCTGAGGGGACTCGGCAGCTGGTGAGGCGGCTTTAAAGGGCCGTGCGGAGCGGCGGAGCCACAGCTCTGGAATAGTGGAGCCAGCGCCACCTACAGCATTCACACAGAAACCACTCCCATCATAAAGAGCCCAGCGGACATACGTGACAACTACCAACAACCAATCCTATAGTCATGAGAAGACAGAGGAATATGATACAGACAAAGTTTCACACAAACACCACCCCTGAGAGAGAATCTGAGGAATGGACACGCACAGTCTTCCTGGAAAAGCATTCAGAATAAAAGTCATAGCCATGCTGACAGATCTACAGAAAAATGTGCAAGAGCTGAGGGAGGAAACGAGTAAAGACAAAGCAGAAATGAGACAAGCCATCGATGGGCTTAACAGCAGACTGGATGAGGTTCAAGACACTATCAATGAAATACAAAACAGGGAACAGGAATACAAAGAAGCTGAGGCAGAGAGAGATAAAAGGATCTCTAAGAATAAAAAAATATTAAGAGAACTGTGTGACCAATCCAAACGGGGCAATATCCGCATTATAGGAGTACCAGAGGAAGAAGAGAGACAAAAAGGGATAGAAAGTGTCTTGTAAGAAATAATTGCTGAAAACTTTCCCACACTGGGGAAGGAAATAGTCTCGCATTCCACGGAAGCCCACAGATCACCCAACACAAGGGACCCAAGGAAGACAACACCAAGACACATAATAATTAAGATGGCAAAGATCAAAGATAAAGACAGAGTATTAAAGGCAGCTAGAGAGAGAAAAAAGATCACCTACAAAGGAAAACCCATCACACTGTAATCAGACTTCTCAACAGAAACCTTACAGGCCAGAAGAGAATGGCATGATATATTGAACGTAATGAAACAGAAAGGCGTCGAACCAAGAATACTGAATCCAGCACGATTATCATTTAAATATGACGGAGGGATTAAACAATTTCAAGACAAGCGAAAGTTGACAGAGTTTGCCTCTCATAAACCACAACTACAGGATATCTTAAATGGACTGCTCTAGAGGGAAGCACCGCTAAGGCTAAAAAGATGTCACCAGAGAAAATAAAATCATAGCAAAGAAAGCAGACCATCCAACTACTAACTAAAGGCAAAGGATAAAACACCTAATATATAAAGAAAGGAGGAGGAAGAATAGGAAAGGAGAGATAAAGAAACATCAGACGGCGTTCACAATAACTTAACAAGAAAGTTAACTTAGATTCTTAGATAGTAAAGAAGCAACCGTTGAACCTTTGGTAACCACGAATCTAAAGCCGGCAATGGCACTAAGTACATATCTATCAATAATCACCCTAAATGTAAACGGACTGAATGCACCAATCAAAAGACACAGAGTAACAGAGTGGACAAAAAAGCAAGACCCATCTATATGCTGCTTACAAGAGACTCACCTCAAACCCAAAGATATACACAGACTAAAAGTGAAGGGATGGAAAAAGATATTTCACGCAAACAACAAAGAGAAAAAAGCAGGTGTTGCAGTACTTGTATCAGATAAAATAGACTTCAAAACGAAGAAAGTAGCAAGAGATAAAGAAGGACATTACATAATGATAAAGGGGTCAGTCCAACAAGAAGATATAACCATTATAAATATATATGCACCCAACACAGGAGCGTCAGCATATGTGAAACAAATACTAACAGAAGTGAAGGAGGAAACAGACAGCAATGCAATTATTTTAGGAGACTTTAACACACCACTCACTCCAAATGATAGATCAACCAGGCAGAGGATAAGTAAAGACACAGAGGCACTGAACAACACACTAGAACAGATGGACCTAACAGATATTTACAGAACTCTGCACCCAAAAGCAGCAGGATACACATTTTTCTCAAGTGCACATGGAACATTTTCCAGAATAGACCACATACTAGGCCACAAAAAGAACCTCAGTAAATTCAAAATTATTGAAATCCTACCAACCAACTTCTCAGATCACAAAGGTATAAAACTAGAAATAAATTTTAGAAAGAAATCAAAAAGGCTCACAAATACATGGAGACTTAACAACATTTTCCTATTTAATCAATGGGTTTATGACCAAATCAAAACAGAAATCAAAGAATATATGGAGACAAATGACAAAAACAACACAAAGCCACAACTTCTATGGGATGCAGTGAAGAAGGTTCTAAGAGGAAAGTATATTGCAATCCAGGCCCATTTAAAGAAGGAAGAACATTCCCGAATGAACAGTCTAAAGACACAATTATTGAAATTGGAAAAAGAAGAACAAATGAGGCCCAAAGTCACTAGATGGAGAGACATAATAAAGATTAGAGAAGAAATAAATAAAATTGAAAGAAAAAAACAATAGAAAAAAATCAATGAAACCAAAAGCTGGTTCTTTGAAAAAATAAACAAAATAGATAAACCCCTAGCCAGACTCATTAACAGAAAAAGAGAATCTACACACATAAACAGAATCACAAATGAGAAAGGAAAAATAACGACAGACCCCACAGAAATACAAAGAATTATAAGAGAATATTACGAGCATCTATATGCTAACAAGCTCGAAAACCTAGAAGAAATGGACAACTTCTTAGAGAAATACAGCCTTCCAAGACTGACCAAGCAGGAAACAGAAAAAATAAACAGACCAATCACCAGCAACGAAATTGAAGCAGTAACCAAAAAACTACCCAAGAACAAAACCCCAGACCTAATGGATTCACCTCTGAATTCTACCAGACATATAGAGAAGAAATAACACCCATTCTCCTTAAAGTTTTCCAAAAAATAGAAGAGGAGGGAATACTTCCAAACTCTTTCTATGAAGCCAGCATCACTCTAATACCAAAACCAGGCAAAGACCTCACCAAAAAAGAAAATTACAGACCAACATCCCTGATGAACATAGATGCAAAAATACTCAACAAAATATTAGCAAACCGAATTCAAAAATACATCAAGAGGATCATACACCATGATCAAGTGGGATTCATCCCAGGGATGCAAGGATGGTACAACATTCGAAAATCCATTAACATCATCCATCACATCAATAAAAAGAAGAACAAAAACCACATGTTCATCTCCATAGATACTGAAAAAGCATTTGACAAAATTCAGCATCCATTCATAATTAAAACTCTCAGCAGAATTGGTATAGACGGCAAGTACCTCAACATCATAAAGGCCATATATGACAAACCCACAGCTAACATCATACTTAATAGCAAGAAGCTGAAAGCTTTTCATCTAAGATCAGGAACAAGACTCACTGTTATTCAACATAGAGTGCTCACTGTTATTCAACATAGTACTGGAGGTCCTAGCCACGGCAATCAGACAAAACAAAGACATACAAGGCATCCAGATTGGTAAAGAAGTCAAATTGTCACTATTTGCAGATGATATGATACTGTATATAAAAAACCCTAAAGACTCCACTCCAAAACTACTAGAACTAACATCTGAATTCAGCAAAGTTGCAGGATATAAAATTAACACACAGAAATCTGTTGCTTTCCTATACACTAATGATGAGCTAACAGAAAGAGAAATCAGAAAAACAATTCCATTCACAATTGCATCAAAAAGAATAAAATACCTAGGAATAACCCTAACGAAGGAAGTGAAAGACCTGTACTCTGAAAACTACAAGACACTCCTAGGAGAAATTAAGGAAGACACTAACAAATGGAAATGCATCCCATGCTCTTGGCTAGGAAGAATAAATGTTGTCAAAATGGCAATACTACCTAAAGCAATCTACAGATTCAATGCAAAAAAAAACTACCAACAAATTTCTTCAATGAACTGGAACAAATAATTCTAAAATCCATATGGAACCAGAAAAGACCCCGAATAGCCAAAGCAGTCCTCAGAAGGAGGAATAAAACAGGGGGAATTATGCTCCCTGACTTCAAGCTCTACTACAAAGCCACAGTAATGAAGACAATTTGGTACTGGCACAAAAACAGACCCACAGACCAGTGGAACAGAACAGAAAATCCAAACATTAGCCCAAACATTTACAGCCAATCAATATTTGATAAAGGAGCCTTGGATATACAATGGGGAGATGACGGCCTCTTCAGCAGCTGGGTTTGGAAATACTGGACAGCTACATGTAAGAGAATGAAACTGGACTACTGTCTAACCCCATACACAAAGGTAAACTCAAGGTGGATCAAAGACCTGAATGTAAGTCATGAAACCATAAAACTCTTAGAAGAAAACATAGGCAAAGATCTCTTGGACATACACATGAGCGACTTCTTCATGAACATATCCCCCTGGGCAAGGGAAACAAAAGCAAAAATGAACAAATAGGACTATATCAAATTGAAAAGCTTCTGTACAGCAAAGGACACCATCAGTAGAACAAAAAGACATCCTACAATATGGGAAAATATATTCATAAATGATGTATCTGATAACAGGTTGACATCCAAAATATACAAAGAACTCACACACCTTAACAAACAAAAAGCAAATAATCCAATTAAGAAATGGGCAGAGGACATGAATAGACACTTCTCCAAAGCAGAAATTCAGATGGCCAACAGGCACATGAAAAGATGCTCCACATCACTAATCATCAGAGAAATGCAGATTAAAACCACAATGAGATATCACCTCACACCAGTGAGGATGGCCAACATCCAAAACACAAACAACAACAAATATTGGCAAGGATGTGGAGAAAAGGGAACCCTCCTACACTGCTGGTGGGAATGCAAATTAGTTCAACCATTGTGGAAAGCAGTATGGAGGTTCCTCAAAAAACTCAAAATAGGAATACCATTTGACCCAGGAATCCCACTCCTAGGAATTTACCCTAAGAACGCAGCAGCCCAGTTTCAAAAAGACATATGCACACCTATGTTTATTGCAGCACTATTTACAATAGCCAAGAAATGGAAGCAACCTAAGTGTCCATCAGCAGATGAATGGATAAAGAAGATGTGGTACATATACACAATGGAATATTATTCAGCCATAAGAAAAAAACAAATTCTACCATTTGCAACAACATGGATGGAGCTAGAGGGTATTATGCTCAGTGAAATAAGCCAAGCCAAAAAAGATAAGTATCAAATGATCTTACTCATATGTGGAGTATAAAAACAAAGAAAAAAACTGATGGAACAAAACAGCAGCAGACTCACACAACCCAAGAACGGACTAATAGTTACCAAAGGGAAAGGGACTGTGGAAGAAGGGTGGGAAGGGAGGGATAAGAGGGTGAAAGGGGCATTACGATTAGCAGACATAAGGTGGGGGTGGGCACGGGGAGGACTGTACAACTCAGAGAAGACAAGTAGGGATTCTCATCTCACTACACTAATGGACAGTGACTGTAATAGGGTTGGTGGGGGGGACCTGATGAAGGGGGTAGTTTAATCACCACAATATTGCTCATGTAATTGTAGGTTAATGATACCAAAGAAAATTGCAATAAATAAATAAATAAAGAAAATGTATTAAAAAAAAATAATAATACATTAGTAAAAAAAAATCGTGGAGGAAGAAAAAGGAGGGAAATAAAAGAATCTACAGGTTGTGTTTGTAATAGCATACAAAGTAAGTTGAATTTGAATGTTAGATAGTAAGGGAACTACCCTTGAACCTTTGGTAACCACGAATCTAAAGCCTGCAATGGCAGTAAGTACGTACCTATCGATAATCACACTAAATGTAAATTGTCTGAATGCACCAATCAAAAGACATAGCGTCACTGACTGGATAAAAAAACAAGACCCATTTATATGCTGCCTACAAGGGACTCACTTCAAACCCAAAGACATACACAGACTGAAAGTAAAGGGATGAAAATATTTCATACCATAGGGAGAAAAAAGCAGGAGTTAACACTACTTCTGTCAGACAAAAATAGATGTCAAAACAACGAAAGTAACAAGAGACAAAGGACATTGCATAATAATAAAAGGGTCAGTCCAACAAGAGGACATAACTATTATAAATATTGATGCACCCAATAGAGGATCACCTACATATGTGAAACAAATACTAACAGAATTAAAGGGGGAAAAAGAATGCAATGCATTCATTATTGGAGACTTCAACATACCACTCACTCCAAAGGACAGATCAACCAGACAGAAAATAAGTAGAGACAGAGGGACTCAACAACATATTAGAACAGATGGACCTAACAGATATCTACAGAACACTCCATCCTAAAGCAACAGGATACATATTCTTCTCAAGTGCGCACAGAAAATTTTCAAGAATAGATCATATAGTAAGCCACAAAAAAAACCTCAGTAAATTCAAAAGGATTGAAATTGTACCCAACAGCTTCTCACATCACAAAGATATGAAACTAGGAATAAATTACACAAAGAAAACAAAAAAGCCCACAAACACATGGAGGCTTAATAACATGCTCCTAAATAATCAATGGATCAATGACCAAATTAAAAACAGAGATCAAGCAATATATGGAGATAAATGACAACAATAATTCAACAACGCAAAATCTCTGGGACGCAGATATGGATGTGCTAAGAGGGAAATATACTGCAATACAGGCCTACCTCAGGAAAGAAGAATAATCCGAAAAGAACAGTCTAAACTCACAATTGATGAAACTAGAAAAGGAAGAACAAATGAGGACCAAAGTCAGTAGAAGAAGAGACATAGTAAAGATTAAAGCAGAAATAAATAAGTTGAGAAGAATAAAACAATAGAAAGAATCAATGAAAGCAGGAGCTGCTTCTTCAAGAAAATAACCAAAATAGACAAACCCCTAGACAGACTTATCAGGAAAAAAAAAGAGTCGACACACATAAAAAGAATCAGAAATGAGAGGAAAAATCACTACGGACAGAACAGAAACACAAAGAATTATGAGAGAATACTATGAAAATTTACATGGTAACAAACAGGATAACCTAGAAGAAATGGACAACTTTCTAGAAAAATACAACCTTAAAGGCTGACCCAGGGAGAAACAGAAAATCTGAATAAACCAATTATCAGCAAGAAATTGAACTGGTAATCAAAAAACTACATAAGAACAAAAAGCCTGGTCCAGATGATTTCACTGCTGAATTTTATCAGACAAAAAAGAAAATTACAGACCAATATCCTTGATGAACATAGATGCAAAAATACTCAACAAAATCTTAGCAAACCAAATTCAAAAATACATCAAAAAGGTCATCCATCATGATCAAGTGGGATTCATCCCAGGGATGCAAGGATGGTACATTAGAAAATCCGTCAACATCATCCACTACATGAACAAAAATAAGGACAAAAACCACATGATCATCTCCATAGATGCTGAAAAAGCATCTGACAAAATTCAACACCGATTCATGATAAAAACTCTCAACAAAATGGGTAGTAGGCAAATACCTCAACGTAATAAAGGCCATATATGGCAAACCCACAGCCAATATTATACTTAACAGCGAGAAGCTGAAAGCTTTTCCTTTAAGATCGGGAACAAGACAAGGATGCCCACTCTCCCCACTTCTATTCAACATAGTTCTGGAGGTCCTAGCCACGGCAATCAGACAACACAAAGAAATAAAAGGAATCCAGATTGGCAAGAAACAAGTCAAACTGTCCCTGTTTGCACATGACATTATATTGTGAACATAAAAAACCCTAAAGAATCCACTGCAAAACTACTAGATCTAATATCTGAATTCAGCATAGTTACAGGATACAAATTAATATACAGAAATCTGTTGCATTCCTAATCACTAACGGTGAACTAGCAGAAAGAGAAATCAGAAAAACAATTCCATTCACAAATGCATCAAAAAGAATAAAATACCTAGGAATAAACCTAACCAAGGAAGTGAAAGACATATACCCTGAAAACTACAAGACACTCATGAGAGAAATTAAAGAAGATACCAACAAATGGAAACACATCCCATGCTCATGGATGGGAAGAATTAATATTGTTAAAATGGCCATCCTGCCTAAAGCAATCTACAGATTCAATGCAATCCCTATCAAAATACCAACAGCATTCTTCAATGAACTAGAGCAAAGAGTTCTAAAATTCATATGGAACCACAAAAGACCCAGAATAGCCAAAGCAATCCAGAGAAGGAAGAATAAAGTGGGGGGAATTATGCTCCCTGACTTCAAGCTCTACTACAAAGCCACAGTAATCATGACCATTTGGTACTGGCACAAGAACAGAACCATAGACCAATGGAACAGACTAGAGAACCCAGATATAAACCCAAGCATATATGGTCAATTAATATATGATAATGGAGCCATGGACATACAAAGGGAAAATGACAGCCTCTTCAACAGCTGGTGTTGGCAAAACTGGACCGCTAAGTCAGAGAATGAAACTGGATTATTGTCTAACCCCATACGCAAAAGTAAACTCAAAATGGATCAAAGACCTGAATATAAGTCATGAAACCATAAAACTCTTAGATAAAAACATAGGCAAAAATCTCTTGGACATAAACATGAGCGACTTCTTCATGAACATATCTCCCTGAGCAAGGGAAACAAAAGCAAAAATGAACAATTGGGACTATATCAAGCTGAAAAGCTTCCATACAGCAAAGGACACCATCAGTAGAACAAAAAGACATCCTACAGATGGGAGAATATATTCATAAATGGCATATCCAATAAGGGGTTGACATCCAAATTATATAAAGAGCTCCCACACCTCAACAAACAAAAAGCAAATAAGCAAATTAAGAAATGGGCAGAGGACACGAATAGACACTTCTCCAAAGAAGAAATTCAGATGGCCAATAGGCACATGAAAAGATTCTCCACATCGCTAATCATCAGAGAAATGCAGATTAAAACCACAATGAGATATCATCTCACACCAGTGAGGATGGCCAACATCCAAAACACAAACAACAACAAATGTTGGCGAGGATGTGGAGAAAAGGGAACCCTCCTACACTGCTGGTGGGAATGCAAATTAGTTCAACCATTGTGGAAAGCAGTATGGAGGTTCCTCAAAAAACTCAAAATAGAAATACCATTTGACCCAGGAATTCCACTCCTAGGAATTTACCCTAAGAACGCAGCAGCCCAGTTTGAAAAAGATATATGCACCCCTATGTTTATCACAGCACTATTTATTTACAATAGCCAAGAAATGGAAGCAACCTAAGTGTCCATCAGTAGATAAATGGATAAAATGTGATACATATACACAATGGAATATTATTCAGCCATAAGAAGAAAACAAATCCTACCATTTGCAACAACATGGATGGAGCTATAGGTTATTATTTTCAGTGAAATAAGCCAGGCAGAGAAACACAAGTACCAAATGAGTTCATTCTTATGTAGAGTATAAGAACAAAGAAAAAACTGAAGGAACAAAACAACAGCAGACTCACAGAACCCAAGAATGGACTAACAGATACCAAAGGGAAAGGGACTGGGGAAGATGGGTGGGAAGTGAGGAATAAGGGGGAAAAAGGGGCATTACAATTAGCACACATAATGTAGCGGTGGGTGGGCATACGGGGAAGGCGGTATAACACAGAGAAGACAAGTAATGATTCTATAGCATCTTACTACACTGATGGACAGTGACTGTAATAGGGTATGTGGTAGGGAGTTGATAATGGGGGGATTCTAGTAACCATAATGTTCATGTAATTGTACATTAATGACAGCAAAATAAAATAAATAAATAAAAATATTAACTAAAGATTTTATTTAGTTTAATAATCATTTTCTTTTCACACAGTATTATACTTCACTGAAAATTTCTAAGCACACAAAAGGTTAGGGGCAATACAGAACTGACAACCTCAAAACCAGTTAAGTTAACCAAGAATATGTCAATCCGCACTAGGTAATGCAGTAGCAGGTCATCTTGACAGTAACAGCATGCAAATGAGAGAATTTTCACTCTGATAACTTATTCTTCTGTGACTTTTATTTTGAAGATTATCATAATTTCAA
Organism: Phataginus tricuspis; assembly: GCA_029783875.1. NCBI lineage: Eukaryota > Metazoa > Chordata > Mammalia > Pholidota > Manidae > Phataginus > Phataginus tricuspis. Next base: position 24,018,246 of record JAQQAC010009376.1, on the reverse strand, counting down.
TTGGTAGGACGACGCACAGAAATGTCTTCTCATTTGTTAATCACAGAACAAATCTATCTAGGCTTTATTTTGACTTTATATTAATGCTGCAATTAAAAAAGGCAACCACTCTTTGCTATGCAGGACTTCAAATCATGAGGACAAGTTAAACATAAATATGTGAGTGTGTGCCACACACTCATGTGTATGTGTATATATATATATATATATATACATATATATATACACACTTCCTTTTCTAGTGGAATATCAAATTTAATGATACTCTTGCTTTCAATTTCAAATGTCCTTCATCGAAGACAACCAATGTCCTCCAGGAAAGATGATCTTCTTACCTACACTCCATAAAGTTCACCAGCTCACAAGTCTGAAATAAAACTGTTGTTAAGTATGTAGACCAATGATAAAAATCTTTCACCTGCATTTGGAATTTTCCACAAAGTACTAATGTTCAAAGTTCAACTTGATGTAAAATACATTTGTTTACGTTGACTGACCATTAAACATATCGTAATCAGTTAGTTTCAAAAGCATATACATGGTGGTCTTGGATTTAAACCAGCACTAGAAGAACTCACAACAGACAATTTCCACATTTTGACAGCAAGTGCCCAGTTCTCAGTCAGAACCATTTCCCAAATCAGATTTATATAGTCTTTGTTTTGGTAAAGACCTCAATTTCTAAAAGAAGATGTTTTTTAAAACTGTAATAATTATGAGAATTAATAGGCTAATGTATAAAGAATCCAAATATTTTAGGAAAACATTAACACACTACGTGGAAAAAAGGAAATATAAAAACACAGTTCACAGAAATAAAATGCCTAATGAGCATACTAATACAGGTAATATTCTTACTAAAAGCTTTCGTGTAAGAATTCAAAATTCTTTAGAAATATGTCATCTGCTAACATTTTATACCATTATGAGCATGACTCAAAGATTATCCTAACGGTATTATCTACTATATAGACCCCCCACTACCACAACACATTTTTTAATTAGTTAAATGCATAGCATTATTTTTAACCAATTAAAAAATATGTCTAGTGATCAGAAAATAACTTTTTGGTACATCTAATTACCTGTGGGGCAGATAGGATGTGAAATTCAGTCAATTTTCTGTTATTGGCACTGATGTAGAACAATGCTAGCTTGAATAATTTAAAGACAGGAATAACCAAAAGGAAACTACTGTTAAACTTAGAGCACTTGAATCTTACCTCTGCAGGCCTCTTTCCTTGCTCTGATGGATTGTGAATTGCAGGTGAGGGAGAAAAGACCAGAAGTCATATGAGAAATGAGATGAAAAGATCCCAAACCACCCAGAAGTGATGCTTAACACACACTCTCACCAAGTAAGTTGTCTATAAATCAGGATCCTTCCATCACCTCTTTGATACTAATCTGGGCATGATATATCTTTTCACATTACTAATATCAGGAAATTATATCTGTAACAGGAATATCTTAAAATGAATTTTGGAAAAACTATACAATTGAGAAAGATTGTATAAACCTGTCTAGACCCCAAAATTTTACCCTCTCTCCTCACTTCTCCAATTTCCATTCACTAAAACAGCAGTCACCTAGTCTCCAAGAAGGGTCAAGCCTGAACCCTCCAACCCTCCCTCTCTCTCACACCCTAGGGCACAGAACTGTATCACTGCTTCACGTGTTCCCTCTACAGTGGCTCCATAGCTCCTCAGTGCCAGCTGGGCAGGGACACAGGCTCTTTGAAGAGCCTTTGCTCTGAGGTAGCACATTCTTACAACATCCGCAGTGTCAGGACCGGGTGAGGGTGGCTGGCAGCAGTAGGGCTCTACAACTTCTTTTCCAACACAACCATCCCACACCCAGACTTCCCCACTAAAGTAATGAAACGATCTCACTGGCTCCAGCCTTTTCCTATTCCCATCCAGCTCTCATGTCTCTAACATATTAATCTTCCTGGGTCCACTCTGATTCAGGGGGCCTAATACCCTAAAACCTGACACTCACTAACTTGGCTTTCAGGGCCCTATATCACATGACCTCACTGGGCTTCAGTAAAGTTTCAGTTTGGGAAGATGGAAAAGTTCTTTCTTAAGATGGTGGTGGTGATGGCTGCACAACAAACGTGAATTACCTAATGGCTCTGAATAGTACATTTAAAAATGGTAAATTTTATGTTTTACCAAAATTTTTACCAACATTAAAAACACACACAGCCGTCTACAATGAGATAGTTCTACAGAGGTACAATAGCTCTGGATTTTTCAAGTTCAGCCTGAACTAGGATTTTCAAATGCCATCTAGGAGTTTAGACTGGACAGACTAGATAGAAAAAGGCCCCAAGAACAACCTGATTCATGCAGTAGCTAGTTACAGAACAGGTCTGTAGACAGGTGGGACAGGACAAGGGGAAGGAGAACCACCAGGTGAGTGAGAGGACATATAACCATCTTGCATGGAGCTGTCAGTCACACTGCAGAGCAAAAGTGGTGCAGGACCATGGCTTGCCATGGCAGGCAAAGTCTGAAGCAAAGCTGATCTCTTAAGGATTACCTATGATCCTCCCAGAATACGAGACCAGAGAGCCTGAGGGGCCAGTAGGTGACAGTCTTAGTCCATTCAGGCTGCTATAACAAAATATCTCAGGCCAGGTGGCGTATAAACAATGAAATTTACTTCTCACAGTTCTGGAGGCTGGAAGTCCATAGATCAGGGTGCCAGCATGGTGGGGTTGGGCCCTTTTTAAGGTTGTAGGAATCTGTGTCTTCACCTGGTGGAGGGCACTAAGGAGCTCTGTGGGGGCACTTGGTGGAGTGCATGAATCCCTTTCATGAGGGCTCTACCCTCATGACCTAAGCACCTCCCAAAGCACCTCCTGATACCATTACGCTGGGGGTTATGATTTCAGTATACGAATGGGGGTGGGAAGCACAAACTTCCAGACCACAACGGAGGCCATCTCCCATTAGCTGACCTCTGTCTCTGGTGGATGTCATGAGACAGATTCTCATGGCCTCCTGGGTTCTGGTGAAGTACGGGCCTTTCAGCACACTCCTTCACCCAACTCCAAATAGAGGTCCAGAAGATAAACCCACTTAGCTGCAATCTGGACTTTGCTTCTGGACAGCAGGGCACCCCATGAACCGCACCATCACCAGCCCCTTTTATTTCAGGGTCACCCTTTGAACTGTTGGACAAGGATTACACTGGCACGTCTGGCTTATTCTACTTTTCTGTGTTGGTAATCAACCTTCCAAATCTAGAATTGGTTTGTTGTATCTTTACGGATGCAATAGGTCAGGCCTTGGCCTGGCCTTGCTCTGTGTGAGCTTAAAGGAGTCGCAAATGGTGCCCCATTCTCCTGAAAGACCACGGCTACAAACCAAGTGGAAATCTTTACGTGTGAGCAGGATGAAGACAACTGTCAGCTGCCAAAATTCACCTTTTTAACTTGATTTGTCCTTATGTCCCAGTAGTCTTGTCTTCCTCCATAACCCCACCATCCCTGAGAACAGAGACATGTCCTTCTTTCCTTTGTAATTTCTCCAGCTCCAGACAGAAGCCTTCTGCACTGGCAGTACTCAACATACTGAACATTTCACATTATATTGTTTTGTCCCCGAACTACAAGCATATAACCTGATGCTCTTTAATTTCACAGAAGCAGCAAGCAAAATCATGTGATTTTTTTTTAAAGAGAAAAACTTGCTTCAAGTCACATTTTCAGGCACTGTGATTTCCGATGTTACTGTAATTCTCTGCAAAAGACAATATTAAACCCATATTTTTTTAAGGGGGAAGAAAGCTCTTTTCCAAACCAAGAGAAAAATTATTTCTAAAAAGGAAATATCCTGCCAGAAATTAAGTGCTCAAAGAATGATGAGGACTTATCAAAAGAACACAGCTTGAAAAGGAACAATTTGAAGAGGCTCCCACCAAGCAAATCTGAAGCAATTTGAGCAACAAAAAATTAGAAAAAATATCGACTCATTGAATCCAGGACTCCATACTGATAATACATAACTGGGGAGAAGGAAGGGCTCCTACTTACAATGGAACATCTACTAAAAATACAGAAGGAACTAAAAGATTATCAGTAGAGCCTGAAACTAGAGAGTGAAAGTTTGGAAGATATAGGATACTTACAAAGTCTCAATCTCCCCACAAATGACTTATTCTTATTAATTAAAACTACATTATACCAAAGAAACCAGAATAATACTATCCCTTAACTACATGATAACATTAGCATGACCAGTACTGGAACGACAGACAACATGTGCTTCCTTGTATGGTGCACTGCGTCTATGGTATTCCTACCAAAAATGATGAATCTAATGAGGAAAAAACATCAAACACAAACTGAGGGACATTTAACAAAATAACAGCCCTGTGCTCTTCAAAATAGCCAAGATGGAGAGGCTTAAAGATGGTGGGGAGAGACGTAAGACACAAACCTCCTCCCAAAACCATATATAATATGAAAATATAGCAGATACATCTAATCCTGAAAGAGCAACAGGAAAGAAGGCTGAGGCAGACTGCCTACACCTGAGGAAAACAGCAGACCTCAAAGAAAAGGGTAAAGCACCAAAGTCATGACCCAGAGGGACTCAAGCCTTTCCCCAACCCCAGCTCACAGGAGAGAGTAAAAGAAATGGAGTGGGGAGGTGGTGGAGGTCTAGGACTACTGAACACCCAGTCCTGAATATCTGCTCTGGGAGCACAAACCTCCATTACATGGTGCTCTGGAGATTAGTGGGGCTGGAAACCTAAGACAGGTGGAATACTTGGAGAGAATGAGATTCCAGCTGCTTAAGAAGAGGTACCCACAACTGCTCTGGGACAAAAGAAAGGCAGGCAGTCTGAAAGACTTCCTAACAGTGAAAGGGCCGCTAAAAGGGCAAGGACTACACAGAGCTTGCTGCTCAGGAGAAAGGACAGGTGGACAAAATTGTTCGGGTGCACTCTACCCATTAGGTTGAGAACTTTCAGGAGCTTCAGGCGCTCCACCCACCTGACAGGCTATGCAGCAACGAGGCCCCAACTGCAATACGCAGCCTTCCTCCCAACCAGCACAACATCACAAACTGGCTGCCCCCGCCATTGTGCCAGGCCAACCAGAGAGCCACACACCTATGGCAGCGACAAATGGAAAACATTGTGGTTTCTCCCTGAGCGCCTGACCAACTGGCCCTGGCAGTGGAAACAGGCACTGGAACCAGGAAGTAGGAAACAGCTGCTTCCTTCCAACAGGCACTAGCGCCCTCGCCTACAATCTGCCATCACTCCAATAGCTGAGCAGCTCCAGAGAGTAGAGTTTCTGGGCACTAGAGGGTGCCACATACAAATATGAAATGTCAAAGGAACTTGGTTCAAACCAAAATCGCACAAACACCAGAAAGACAGCCAAGTGAAACTGAACTCAACCACATTCCTGAAAGAGATTTCAAAAAGAAATCATAAACGTGCTGACGGACCTACAGAAAAATATTCAGGAACTCAGGGAAGAATTCAAGAATGAGATCCGTACAAACGTTGAAGAGTACAGTATCTGAAATGAAACATACAACAGAAGAATTTAAAAGTAGATTAGATAAAATAGAAGAGATGGTTAATAAAATTGAAAATAGAGAAGAGGAATATGAAGAAGGTGAGGTACAGAGAGAAAAAGGGATCTCTAACAATGAAAGAATATTGAGAGAATGGTGTGACCAATCCAAATGGAACAATATTCGAATTATACAAGTACCAGAAGAAGAACAGAGAGGAAACAGGATAGAAAGTGTCTTTGAGGAGGTAACTGCTGAGAACTTCCACAATATGGGGAAGGAGATAGTCTCTCAGGCCATGGAGGTGCACAGATCTCCCAACACAAGGGATGAAGTAAGAAAACACCAAGACATATAATAATTAAAATGGCAAAGCTCAAGGATAAGGACAGACTTTTAAAAGCAGTCAGAGAGAGAAAAAAGATCACATACAAAAGGAAAACCTACCAGGCTATCACCACACTTCTCAAAAGAAACCTTACAGGCCAGAAGGGAGCGGCATTATAAATATTTAATAAAACAAAGCAGAAAGGCCTCAAACCAAGACTACTCTACCTGGCAAGATTATCATTTAAATTTGAAGGAGGAATTAAACAGTTTCCAAATAAGCAAAAGCTGAGAGAATTTACCTCCCACAAATTCTCTACAGTGTATTTTGGAGGGACTGCTATAGACGGCAGTGTTCCTAAGGCTAAATAGTTGTCACCAGAGGAAATAAAACCACAGTAAAAAAAGTAGACCAATTAATTACTAAGCAGATGCAAAATCAAATCAACTACACCCAAAGTTAGTCAAGGATAGACAAAGAGTACAGAATATGATACATAATATATAAAGAATGGAGAAGGAAAAGAAGGAAAAAATAAAAGGAACATTTACATTTGTGTTTGTAATGGCATACTAAATGAGTTAACTTAGACCATAAAATAGTAAGGAAGCTACCCTTCAACCTTTGATAACCATGAATCTAAAGCCTGCAATGGCAATAAGTACATACCTATTGATAATCATTCTAAAGGTAAATGGTCTGAATGCACCAATCAAAAGACAAAGTCACTGAATGGATTAAAAAAGACCCATCTATATACTGCCTACAAGAGACTCACTTTAAACCCAAAGACATACATAGACTAAAAGCGAAGGGATGGGAAAAGATCATGCAACTAAATGGGAGAAAAAAGCAGGAATTGCACTACCTGTATCACATAAAATAGACTTCAAAACAAAGAAAGTAGGAAGAGACAAAGAATGACATTACATAATGATAAAGGAGTCAGTCCAACAAGAGGATAGAACCATTATAAATAACTATGCACAAACAAAGGAGCACCTACACATGCGAAAAAAATACTAACAGAATTAAAGGGGGAAACAGAATGCAATGAATTCATTTTAGGAGACTTCAACCACCACTCACTCCAAAGGACAGATCAACCCAGACAGAAAATAAGTAAGGACACAGAGGCACTGAACAACACACTAGAACATATGGACCTAACAGGAATCTACAAAACTCTATACCCAAAAGCAGCAGGATACACATTCTTCTCAAGTGCACATGGAACATTTTCCAGAATAGACCACATAGTAGGCCACAAAAAGAGCCTCAGTAAATTCAAAAAGGTTGAAATTGCACCAACCAACTTCTCAGATCACAAAGATATAAAACTAGAAATAAATTGTACAAAGAAAACAAAAAGGGTCACAAACACATGGAGGCTTAACAACATGCTCCTAAACAATCAATGGATCAATGACCAAATTAAAAACAGAGATCAAGCAATATATGGAAACAAAAGACAACAGCAGCACAACGCCCCAACTTCTGTGGGACGCAGCAAAGGCAGTTCTAAGAGGAAAGTATATTGCAATCCAGGCCTATTTAAAGAAGGAAGAACAATCCCAAATGAATAGTCTAAAGTCACAATCATTGAAACTGGAAAAAGAAGAACAAATGAGGCCCAAAATCAGCAGAAGGAGGGACATAATAAAGATCAGAGTAGAAATAAATAAAATTGAGAAAAATAAAACAATAGAAGAAATCAATGAAACCAAGAGCTGGTATGAGAAAATAAACAAAATAGATAAACCCCTAGCCAGACTTATTAAGAGAAAAAGAGCATCTACACGTATAAACAGAATCAGAAATGAGAAAGGAAAAATCACGACAGACATCACAGAAATACAAAGAATTATTAGAGAATACTATGAAAATCTATATGCTAACAAGCTGGATAACCTAGAAGAAATGGACAATTTTCTAGAAAAATACAACCTTCCAAGACTGGCCAAGGAAGAAACAGAAAATATCAACAGACCAATTACGAGCAATGAAACTGAATCAGTAATCAAAAAACTACCCAAGAACAAAACCCCCAGGACAGATGGATTCACTGCTTAATTTTATCAGACATACAGAGGGGATATAATACCTATTCTCCTTAAAGTTTTCCAAAAAATGGAAGAGGAGGGAATATTTCCAAACTCATTCTATGAAGCCAGCATCACTTTAATACCAAAACCAGGCAAAGACACCACAAAAAAAGAAAATTACAGACCAATATCCCTGATGAACACAGACACAAAAATACTCAACAAAATATGAGCAACCTAATGGGGTAAGTGGGGGGGACCTGATGAAGTGGGGAGTTTAGTAACCATATTGTTACACATGTAACTGTAAATTAATGATACCATAATAAAAAAAAAATTTTTAATTAGCAAACCGAATTCAAAAATACATCAAGAGGATCATATACCATGATCAAGTGGGATTCATCTCAGGGATGCAAGGATGGTACCACATTCGAAAATCCATCAACATCATCCACCACACCAACAAAAAGAAGGACAAAACCAACATGATCATCTCCATAGACGCTGAAAAAACATTCAACAAAATTCAACATCCATTCATGATAAAACTCACAACAAAATGGGTATAGATGGCAAGTACCTCAACATAATAAAGCCCATATATGACAAACCCACAGCAAACATTATACTTAACAGTGAGAAGCTGAAAGCTTTTCACCTAAGACTGGAACAAGACAGGGATGCCCACTCTCCCCACTTTTATTCAACATAGTACTGGACGTCCTAGCCACAGCAATCAGACTAAACAAAGAAAGACAAAGCACCCAGATTGGTAAAGAAGAGGTCAAACTGTCATTCTTTGCAGATGACATGATATTGTACATAAAAAACCCTAAAGACTCCACTCCAAAACTACTAGAACTAATATCTGAATTCAGCAAAGTTGCAGGATACAAAATTAACACACAGAAATCTGTTGCTTTCCTATACACTAACGATGAACTAGCAGAAAGAGAAATCAGGAAAACAATTCCATTCACAACTGCATCAAAAAGAATAAAATATCTAGGAATAAACCTAACCAAGGAAGTGAAAGACTAACACCCTGAAAACTACAAAACACTCTTAAGAGAAATTAAAGAGGACACTACTAAATGTAAATTCATCCCATGCTCTTGTGTAGGAAGAATTAATATTGTCAAAATGGCCATCCTGACTAAAGCAATCTACAGATTCAATGCAATCCCTATCAAAATACCAACAGCATTCTTCAATGAACTGGAAAATATAGCTCTAAAATTCATATAGAACCACATAAGACCCCAAATAGCCAAAGCAATCCTAAGAAGGAAGAATAAAGCTGGGGGCATTATGCTCCCCAACTTCAAGCTCTACTACAAAGCCACAGTACTCATTTCGTACTGGCACAAGAACAGACCCACAGACCAGTGGAACAGAATACAGAGTCCAGATATTAACCCAAACACATATGGTCAATTAATATATGATAAAGGAGCCATGGATATGCAATTGGGAAATGACAGCCTCTTCAACAGCTGGTGTTGACAAAACTGGACAGCTACATGTAAGAGAATGAAACTGGATCATTGTCTAACCCCATACACAAAAGTAAATACGAAATGGATCAAAGACCTGAATGTAAATCATGAAACCATAAAACTCTTCAATAAAAACATAGGCTTTGGAAATAAAGCTCCTTGAAAAACTGAAAAAAAAAAAAAAACATAGGCAAAAGTCTCCTGGACATAAACAGGAGCAACTTCTTCATGAACATATCTCCCCGGGCAAGGGAAACAAAAGCAAAAGTGAACAAGTGGGACTATATCAAGCTGAAAAGCTTCTGTACAGCAAAGGACACCATCAATAGAACAAAAAGGCATCCTACAGTATGGGAGAACATATTCATAAATGACATATCTGATAAAGGGTTGACATCCAAAATATATAAAGAGCTCACGCACCTCAACAAACAAAAAGCAAATAAGCCAATTAAAAAATGGGCAGAGGATCTGAACAGACACTTCTCCAAAGAAGAAATTCAGGTGGCCAACAGGCATATGAAAAGATGCTCCACATCGCTAATCATCAGAGAAATGCAAATTAAAACCACAATAAGGTATCACCTGACACAGCCACCATCCAAAAGAAAAACAACAACAAATGTTGGTGAGGATGTGGAGAAAGGGGAACCCTCCTACCCTGCTGGTGGGAACGTATATTAGTTCAACCACTGTGGAAAGCAGTATGGAGGTTCCTCAAAAAACTCAAAATAGAAATACCATTTGACCTAGGAATTCCACCCCTAGGAATTTACCCTAAGAATGCAGCAGCCCAGTTTGAAAGACATAAGCACCCCTATGTTTATCACAGCACTATTTACAATAGCCAAGAAATGGAAGCAACCTAAGTGTCCATCAGTAGATGAATGGATAAAGAAGAGGTGGTACATATACACAATGGATATTATTCAGCCATAAGAAGAAAACAAATCCAGACATTTGCAACAACATGGATGGAACTAGAGGGTATTATGCTCAGTGAAATAAGCCAGATGGAGAGTCAAGTATTAAATGATTTCACTCATCTGTGGAGTAGAAGAACAAAGCAAAAACTGAAGGAAGAAAACAGCAGCAAACTCACAGAACCCAAGAATGAAATAACAGTTATCAAAGGGAAAGGAACTGGGTAGGATGGGTGGGAAGGGAGGGATAAGGGGGAAAGGGGGGCATTACAATTAGCACACAATGTAGTAGGGGGGAGCACAGAGAAGGCAGTATAACACAGAGAAGACAAGTGATTCTATAGCATCTTACTATGCTGATGGACAGTGACTATAATGGGGTGTGTGGTGGGGACTTGATAATGGGGCGAGTCTAGTAACCATATTGTTGCTCATGTAATTGTACATTAATGATACCAAAAATAAAATAAATTAAATAAATTTAAAAAAGAAAAAGAAATAGCCCAAACCTTTTCTGGGCAATAAAAAGCATTTTGATGCTAGAAGAGAAAAATAATAATACTAATAATAAAATAAAAGTTGCTTTACGAAGTCAAACTGACATATAAAGTATCAATATTCTGACAAAGCTGAAGGTAAAGAGATTTCAAGGTTTTCCAATCCAGTATTTAAAAACAACCTTCCTGGCACAGCACTGTATGCCCAGAGTGCAAGTCTGCCATTGACCAATCCCTGAGATGGTCTCTTCTCTCAGCATATCCAAGAGACTCTCCAGGCATAGACCTGCTGACCTGAGGAAACTGCAGAACTGTGTTGTCAGACTCACTGAGCATTAGCGCTAGCACACTCCTTTCCTGTAAGCTAGCTGACCGCAAGGAGAGCTCCCAAATAAGCAAAGGAAGAGAGCAATAGAAAACAGCATAGGTGACTGAGAAAGGAAAGAATTGGGTTATCTTCTGAACTCTCTGAAACTGAATCTAGCTAGTTAGACTCTTTCTAGAAAGAAATGGGCACAAACAGCCCCCAATAACCTTCTTAGCGCTTCTTGAGCCCATTTTTCAGCCCATCAATTCCTCTCTATTTAATGCAGTATTTTAATGTAATAAAGCACATTTATGCATCATGCCTCAAAACCTTTCTTTGAGGAATTAAAGAAAGCAAAACCCTGGCATCATCCTTCGTCTGAGGGCACAGGCTGACATTCCTAGGCATGTGGCCCCCATGACACAGTCATCAGACTGCCTGGGTGGGCTCTACAATGCCCAGGAGTCAAGGAAAGTTTTTTCACTCATCCCACAGCTCACGGTATGGTATCATGATGTGACTGGAGAGATGCAACTCAGAAGACACTGATGGCTACAAAGAGTATTTCTATTTCAAATTCTACTGCCAACTAGTTTCCCATTCAATAGTCCTACAGCTCTGTGTAACTTTATCCCACCCAGTTTTAAATTTCCAGTTATCTGTCTGGTACTCCATTGAATACTGACTGCACCGATGCCCTTGTTAGTTTGAGCCCCTCAGGCTTCTAGCTTCTCTAGCTACAGAAAGTTCAAACAGTCTGTTGTAAATCTCCGAACACACGTCATATAATACAAGAAAGTCATCAATAGTACTATGCTTATAAGGACATGTGCTCATCTGATCCTTTCAGTTTATTAAGCATTTTAGCCTCATTTGATCCTCACTTCAGGTACCCCCAGGCATAAGGCAAGGCAGTATTTTTAAACACATTCTTTCTAAGCAGAGAGGAAAAGTGAGGCTCAGTGGGACAGAGGTTCCACAGCCAAGGACGGGCCACACCTGGAATGCAGGTCTCCTGATTACTGGGCTCCTGCTCTTTGGCCTCCACCACCCTTCAGACTAGAGACACTTCCTATGAACCCCCCTGGGGAAGAGTCCCGCCCTCAATCTACCCTCCCTGACCCACCCCCATTCTTCAGGAAAGACAGGATGGAATGATGGTGACTGTCAGAGCACAGAAAAGAAATGGTGTCCTCACCAGAGACTCCCCAACAACAAACTACTGAACACTTCAAGATGCCACAAAATGCTGCAGGGCAAGTGAACTATGCCTCCTTCCAGCTGCAGGCTGAAAATGATAGTGAAAGGATGAGAGGGGCTGACACCAATTGTCACTGCCCTGGACTTCCCTGGCTGCCTACATGTGGACTCATGAAAGAATCTGCACTTTGAAGTATGACAAGCATATCGTCAGTAGGTCTCTTGTGGAAAATACCAAACACTGCTTCCTTAAAGTCAGTCCAACATGACATGCTTGGAGGTAAATCTCTGACCCTGTGGGATTAAAACAGAATTCCAAAGCCACAGCCTCTCTTTATTTTTTTCCTTTTGGTTCTGCACTTTCCTGGATCGGAATGGATTTTAATCTTTGTGTTAGTTTCATCCAGCCAGAAATATGAAAGCAATTCATCTCCGTAAGATGACAGAGACAATCACCTTTGGGAAAAGGGCAAGACAATCTACCATCCCACAAAATTATTTATCTTCGCTCTCCGCTCAAAAAGCAGGTAGGAAAGTAAAAATCCTACTCATTATTGCTATCCAGAAGCATACAGGCAATGACTGAATCTCTTAAAACAAAGCAGGTATGCTCCAGGCACCAGGGGGGTCAGAGTCTAGACACTTATCACTCCCTAACAAGCTGTCACTGGGAAGATTCTACCAAGTGATGGTAGACTGAACCCCAGCTCTGCCACTAACTGGCTATGAAACCCTGAGCAAATTCCTTAACCTTTAAGTCTCAATGTCCTCTCCTATAAACTAGTTCTTCCTATTTTCAGTCCCAGGCGAGTTCACTATGGATTCAGTGTGACCAAAGAAACTGACAGCAAAACTGTTCTTGGGGTGAAAGGGTTATACCCAACTTTATTTCCAGGTGGCAGGTCAGTCACTAAAATCCTGTTCACTCAGAGCAAGTCTGTATGCAGCAAGCCGGTCTCTGTCTCTGGGCCCCTCTGTCTGCACAGCCGTCCTCTGGGCCTCTCTGCACAGTTGTCCTGCACAGCCATCCTCTGGGCCTCTGTCCTCGGTGCTGCCACCACTCCAGCCTCTGCTCTGCTCTCCTGCAGCCTTGCAGCCCTGCCACCCTGTCAAGCCCAGAGCACTGGGCGGAGCTCTTTATATAGAATCAACAGCCATGTATTGCCCACAGGTGTGCAGTGAGCTAATCAACCAGGGCCAGGTGAGAATCCTGGCCACAGGAACTCTCATTTTATCCCCAACAACATGAAGACTGAAAAAGGTAATTACAGGTCAGGTAATTAGCACAGCATTCAGCCCAAAGTTAACCCCCATCCACGACCTGGTACACCCCCAAGACAGAGTTTCCCTATTGTAAAATGAGGGTGCAGGGGCCCATGACCCCCAGATTCTAAACTCCAGAGGAAAGTAAGACAAGCAAGAGGAGCGAAGGGGTCCTCGTCAGGGCCTTAGAGGGCGGCTCTCAGCGCACATCTTCAGCCAAGCCTCTCCACGCTGCCAGCATGCAGTCAGTCTTGCTCACTCAGTGTCTTCACAAAGCTAGCAGGCAGCATGGCTAATAAATCTTAGTCTGGAATCAAAGTCCACAGATACAGTTTCACCCATCAGGGTAGAAAGGTGGGCTGAGACTCAAGAAAAGCAAATCAAAGATAGAGCTTGAATAGGTTAGAGATACCCAAAGAAACCAAGAGCAGTCACTTGGGCTAGTGCTGTAACAGGTACCAGACTTTAAGCTGCTCCTCTGTCTCCCCACCCCCGTCACAGAGATGTTCTTCCCCAGCTGTCCTTCCCGAACCTAGGATGAGCCTTTTAGGCTTCTTGCTTCTATAGCTATGGGAAGTTCAAACATGTAGGCATTTACTGTGTATCCTAGAACACATTTCACATTTAATACAAGAAAATCAACATGAGTGGGTATGTTCATAATTGTATGTGTTCATCTAGTACTTCTTGTTTTATCAAGCATTTTAGCCTCCTAAGGATGTAAGGCCACAACAAAGCCATTCATATGAAGAGACTAAACATACCTCGTTGTTAAACAGATTTCCATTAGCCGCAATTTCCTTTCTGTTTGGGTGTGTTTCTGTTGTCATGTGTTAAAGCCCTTTCATGAGTTTCATTTTTCAGAACATCGTCCTACCTGCTGCCTCTCAGGTTAAAATGCAAGCAAAATCAAAAAGTTTCACATCCACTGTACTTTCATCATTACAAGTCTCGCTCATTATCTACTTCCCTCCTGTTCCTCTCACATAGTAAATACACATGATGATGCTCTGACTCCAAATTCCTTAACTGTATGGCTTCAATCATTCATTCAAACAAGTATTTACAGAGTGTCTTCAAGGTAACAGGCACTATTCTAGGCACTTGGTTTGCATCAGTGAACAAAAAATGTTCTATGAAAACTTACGTGCTAGTAGGTAGAAAGTTATTATGTGTGTGTACATTTGTATAGCATATTATAGGTGATACACAGATGAAACACAGAGACATTAGTGCAGAGAACATACACCGGGATTGCTGAGGGTGGGAGATGTTAGATGGGGTGACTGGGAAGGCCTCCTAAGGAGGTGAGACTAGAACCAACCCTGAAGGTGGTGAGGGAGTTAGCCAACAAGACACAATGGGGAGCAGCATTCCAGGCAGAGAGACAAGCAAAGGTCCTGGGGTGAGTGCATGTCTGGTATGTTCAAGGAACAGCATGAAAGGAGGCCACTGTGGCTGGAACAGGCTGGCAAACAAGTGGTGAGGAAGGCAGGCAGTTCACGAAGGGCCTTGGAGTCCACTGTAGAGACTCCATTGTAAAAGTCAACTGTGAGGCTTTTACTCCAGGTGAAATAAGGAGTCACTGCAGGTTTGAGCAGAGGACTTGTGCGTTAAAAAGGTTTTGAAAGGATCTCGCTTTGGCTGCTATGTTGAGAACAGACTGTAATGGGTGAGGGTGGAAGCAGGGAGTCCAGTTAGGCTGTTTAGCTCAGAAGAGTGGTTTCACAAGTAGACAGGTTCTGGATGTATTTTGGAGATAGAGCGCCATGCTTTCCTAGCAGATTGGATACGGGATGACAAAGAAATGGGCTGTCAACAAGGGCAGATCTATACAGGATGAGAATGCTACCAATCATTTTGAGGCAAAACCCTACACTGACACAATGGTACAGATGTGACAGCTTTCCTGATTTATTTGGTCTCTCCTAACTTTAAATTCCCTATAGTTCATCCCTTTTTCTCTTCCCACAGAAATAATCCAATCAGGAAAGTCCAGTCTGTTGCGGACAGATGACGTTTCTTCTCAGAGAAACTGTAGCTCTGACAGCAATGACAGACACCTCACCTCAGAAGGCGACCCCAGACTAGCTCACGTATGATGGCTGGCCAAGCAACAATGGCAAATCTCCACGTGTCCCTACCAGCTGACTGTGTGACACTTCTCTCTGGCACTCTTCTCTCTCTGCCTCAATTCTTTGTCTTCAAGGATAACACTGCCATAGGGTTACTGTGGGCACTACATAACTAAACAGATGTCAAGCACTTAGAGCACACTGTAAACAATATAGAAGGGTCATGATTATTACTACCACTGCTGTTAAGTGTTTTTGTTATTTCTCAATCTGGGAATGATTGTGTGAGAATAACACCTAGGGAGCTGATGAGTCTAATGTAAACTTCAAAAGCATGGATGACCTATTGTTCAGGTACACTAAGCACACAAACAGGGCAAGGAGCTGCTGGGCGCAGGAAGCCCTAACTCAGCCACTGAAATCCTACATGACAAATATCACTCATGGTGTGTCGGGTCAGGGATAACGTGAATACATACCTCGTATTTCTGTGATTTAAAGAAACTAACCTATCACAGAAGCCCCTTGAACTTCTCTGAACCTTTCAATTCTGGTGGTCTGAGATGTCTTTCTGGATTTAAGAAAGGTAGTACTGGAGTACTTCAGCTGTTGTTATATACCAGAATCAAGAATTCTTCAGGAATTTTCAAATATTTACCAATCATCTAACAGTTAATGTAACTCAGAAGTTACATTATATATATCTGTATCTACATACTATTTAGTATATTTAGCTATACGCTATTTAACTCAAACAAATCTGTTCTCTTCTCCCAGCCTCTTACTGTATGAATTTCTACCAGAAATGCCACTGAACACAGGTGACACTTCCAAGACTTACCCAGCCAGTGATTCTTAACCTTAGCTGCATCTTAGAATTACCTGGAAAGCTTGAAACATATTAATACCAAGGCCCAGTTCTAGATCTCTGGTCTAACTAAAAGTAATGCCAAGAGCTGCTAGATAGGGAAATCCTGGAAGTATTACTTACTGAATTTGGGAGACAGACTAAACATTGTTTAAATAGTAAATTAGTATTTCTGGACTTAAACTAGCATCTTCACACTATCACCTGGGTTCTGCGGTGAGTGGACACTACAGCCTAGATTAGAAATTCTCCTGCCCTACAGTCTCTTAAACTATCCTAAACTACCAAAACAAGAGTTGGTGGTCTTCCAAACACTTTCACAAAAATGACTGATGACCAAAACTTGGATTTCTTTCACATGAAAGAACACACTACATTATTCTATTTTTCTCTGGCAAAATCTTTCTCGGCCTCAATGCCAAATAGCTGGTTACAATTACTTTTTTTTCTTCCTGTTTCCTTACTTTAGTCAGTAATAGTAAGTAGCCTGGCTCAAAGAAATGTGTATCTTCTTTTGTTTGTATGTTTTTTAATCCATTATTTAAAGCATAAAGCCTCTGCCTGATATTATTGCACAACATAAAGGAGAAATTATTTCTAAATGTTTTTGCCTGCCAACATTGCATAGGACTAATAGTTTTCTATAATAAACTTATTCACTCACTCATTCCTTTAAAATCAAATATTTGTTAAGTCTTCATTATACACAAAACACTTCTTTCAGGTGCTTGGGACCATCAAGACAGACCTGGCCTTAATATCCTCCTAGAGCCTTTAAATGCATAAATTTAAAAATAAAGTATAGCCATGGTTAAAAGACATCTAAAGAGTAGGTTAAGATAATGGAGTCTAACAACACTAGAAATGTCATATGGAACCCTGATTTACTAAAAGCGCCTCCTGTAAACCAGATGTTTTATTAGTCTCTTTATATATGGTACCCATTTAATAAAGCTGCTATCCTAAAGAGGTGACATTACTATTTAGAAGAAATTAAAGGAGTGCAAATAATGAGAGAATTCTTTCCTTTAGTAGAGTTTAAATTTGGCTCTCCACACTAGAGGAAATGCTCCATCCTAAACCTGACAAGAATGAATTATGACAGAGCTTGTGTCAATTCATTCACACGATAATTCTTTTCAGATTAGCTGAACTCCATCTACTGTGAGAAGATTTGGGGTTTAAAAAAAGAAAAATCGAGGATAACATTTTCAATTTCAAAATTTTTTAAGTTGAAAATTATGTAAACTGCATTTCAAGCATGATCTTGGACCTCCAAGCTTACTGATAAGATAGTACTAGTAAAGATAGTATAAGACCAGTAAGATAAACTAACATTACTAGGTGTACCATCAGTCCTTTAACTTCCTTTGCAAACACTAATGCAAACTAAAAGTCCCTCGCATCAATCAGAAATTCACAGGACTGTAATTCAACCCCAAGCAAAAACTGGGTTACTTAACCCAAAGGGGACTTCAAACCATTCTGATTAATAACCTAAAGAGATTTTTTTTTTAAGCATTCAGGTATAATTATGACTCCAGTAGCCCAGCACCACCACCCCAAAAAATCCTTTTTTGTTGTTGTTAACGGAAATGGGGGTAGGGCGCAGGCAACTGGGGTCA
>JAQQAC010009376.1:23969705-23995067 GCA_029783875.1 Phataginus tricuspis | reverse complement strand
CCCGGCGAGAAGAGGCGCGGCCGCGCGGAGGCGCCACCGCCCCGCCCCCTGCCCTGGAAGCGGAAGCGCGGCGGGCGGCGGAGGGAGGGCGGGGCGCGGCCGCGCTGTTCGGGGGCCCCGCCGGGGCTGCGAGCCGCGTGGGGCGGCTGGCGGGGTCCCCGGGGCCCGGGAGGCTGGGACGGCACGCGGGGCGCGGGGCGGGGAGGGAGGGACCTGTTTTCTTTTTCTTTTTCTTTGTTTCGTTTTTACGCTTTTGAAAGGAGGCGGGACTTTGATTCGGGAGCTCTCTGGGCTCGCCCGAGGGCCCGACGGTGACCTGGTCTTCAGCCCCGGAAGAAATCTCGAGGGCCCCTGGGCTGTTTTAGTGTCTTGAGTTCCTCGGCGGTGGAAGTGCGGTAGAAACGGGTAACCTAACTCACGCTTCCTGGCCTACTTTGAAGAGCCGCCCGGTTTGGTCGTGCTGGGCACACGGTCGGAGCTGAGGTCGGGACGAAAATGAAGGCGCGTGAAGGGCCCTGGCTTCTGGGAGACGCTTCAGTGAATGGCTGGTTCCCGTCCTTTTCCGCCGCCCCAGGCGGACCCAAATCTGGCCTGTCTGGGGAGAGTACAACGTGGCCGGAATAACCCCCGCCTTTTTCCAGATAATCGAAAGAGGAGTCATGCGAAGACTCGGAGGGAAAAAGTGATTTTGAACAGGAAAAAACGTGGCACACCTCTCCTAACTTTGTACGTGAGGAAGCTGAGGTCCAGCAAGATGAAGTGCCTGGATTGCCCAAGGTCTCAGTGCTAGTTAGTGACAAACGCAGGTATGGGGACATTTATCTGCGTCAGCAGTGTGCGGATGTCTTGACAGAGGCTTTATCAACATTAACTTCGTCCATTTCTTGGCATCTAGCCTTTGTTAAAACCCGTGGTGCCCCTCAGTAATGTCTGCACATTTTGCGTTCCTACTCAGGAAAGCTCCATGCTCGGAACTGCACTAATGCCATTTGTTGGGATAAGTGGCGGAGGTCCTTGGAAAATAAATGGCAGCAAAGGGCTGATGCTGGCAAGATGAGAAAGAAAACCTAAAAGAGAAGTTCTGGAGAATGGCAGCCCTGAAGAGGTGGGTAAATAGCAACAAGACAAAATAATGCTCTTTCTTAAAGCAGCTCTGACTCTCTTACTTCCCAAGAAAGTTTGGTTGGGATGTAAACTGCAAGTCAGGGAGCATGTATGCTAGATTTTCAGGGCTGCAGTGTGTGGATAAGATGGCTGGAAATTGAGACAGGGGTTACTGTATTGTCTGTTCTGATTGCTGTTTTGTAATTTGGGTGCTACCAGCACCCAATTACTGAAATAGGTGTATGGCATATCCAGTCAGGCATATTAAATGCTTTTATTAATTTAATTATAAAATGTGTAATATTTCTATCAATGATATGGTTTGAAGGGCTTCAGAGGAGAGAGAATGGCATCTAGGTGACAGTGTGGCTGTCTGCAGGCTACCTGTTCTGGCGGGTCACTAGGCAGTGTTACCTGGGTCTTCATGACTGGGTCAGGGTAGCCACAGACTCTTGCCAAGGATTAAGCAGCCGCTAGTCTTCAGAGACTTCTCTGTCTCCCCACCTCATCTTTGATTCCCTCTGTATTCCCCTTAAGGACACTCCTGTTGGACTTAATCAGAAGCACTATTTTTGGTCAACAGGCCTGGGGAGGGAAGATTAGTGCCAAAGCCTGGCCAGCAGTTTACCTGCGTGCCAACCAACCACCCCCCCTCCCCCCCCCACACACACACACACACTCACTCACTCACTCACTCACTCATTCCATTCACTCCTTAAACTCTTCCAAGCAGAGATGCCTCCAGCTAGACATGCAGTGACACTTTAGGAAAGGATGCAGAAACAATGCAATCCCAAGATAATGAAAGGTGTCATTTATTGAACACCTGTTGTAGGCCATGCACTTTACTAAGTCTTTTTTACATCTAAGCCCATGTTATGCTCATTTTACAAAGAAAGACACTTTAATTCTGATCATTAAACCTGGCTAAAGCCAGACTACTGAGAAATGGTCTAACTAGGAATTTGAACCCTGGTTCTGATTACAAGTCCGTAAGGTCCCCTCTCCATCCCAAACCCCCTTCCCCCACCTCCAGCAGCGCTGAACAAGAGGGGAGCAGGTAGCCGCCTAGAATCAAGAGAGAGGAAATCTGCAAAAGTTTTTGAGTAGAAAAGAGACTCTAGTGTTGCTTCTGTCCTGTTCCGAGTAACTCTTTAAGACTAGTTCTAAACTTGAAGAAGAGAGGAGAGCCTTGTTACTTCTGTGGTGCCCAGGCCTTCTAACCAGAGTATGTAGATGCTCAACAGAGTTGTGGAGAAGCTATGCAGAAATAACTGTACATTTAGCCATAGCGTGTCTGACATTGTATCACTTGGGAATCTAAATACAGGTGTGCCCCCTCTAGGGCAGAGCTCACCCAGGGCTTTGGCGG
The DNA here is from genome assembly GCA_029783875.1 of Phataginus tricuspis. Classification (NCBI taxonomy): domain Eukaryota; kingdom Metazoa; phylum Chordata; class Mammalia; order Pholidota; family Manidae; genus Phataginus; species Phataginus tricuspis. Next base: position 23,992,591 of record JAQQAC010009376.1, on the reverse strand, counting down.
GTGGGGGGCTGCCACCCAAGGTCTGGAACAGCCAGCCTTCCTAGAAGGCATCAGCCTGGATCTACTCATAACCTGCCCTGCTCTTTGAGCAGAAAGAATCATTTGGGAATTATTTCCTTAATCTTTCTCCATGATTACTATTTAAGAATGTGGTCATTTTAAAGAGGTAAGTATGGAACTTGGGTCAACTAGCTAAGTTAGTTCTCTTCAAATTTTTTAACACTAGTAGGCTTTTTTTCCAACAAAATTTTCAGTAGGACAATGTTTAAAACTTAAGTGATACTAGTATTAAGTTATTTATAAGATTATAAAATAATCTGTTTATAATTATCTATTTATAAAAACACATCCGTGAGAGCAGATTCCCTTAACTGAAGCAGGGGGAGTATAATTACAGTCTTACTTCAGCCACACTCACATTCATGAAATATGAGTCAACCATTTGTACAACTCTCTGAATCACACAGCCAACCTGTCATCAAAAGAAGGAAAATGTGTAGAGTTTCAGGAAAAAAAAACCCTGCTCGGAGCTTATAGCCCTTATTACCTGGTAGCCAATTTCCTGTGTCCTTCCTCAAATGTCTATTGAGCACCTCTGGAATAAGCAAGCCCTGCTGTATGGTCTCATCTGTGCTCTTCTGTCACCCTTGTATTTTCCAATGACCTCTCCAGGCATGGCTTCCCTTTATTACTTGATCTTAAGCAGTGTATGTGTGTTACCAGCTATTGGGGAAGTATTTACTTTGATAACCACTTGACCTTGACTGATACAGATAACTCATTATTTGATAAAACATTTCTTGAAAGTATACCAAGCTAGGCACCATAGGGATACAAAATTGAATAAGGTACAGTCCTCACCCTTGAGAAATTCATGGTTCAGTAAGGTAAACAGCCAAAAAAATAGGTTTTGAACAAGCCCAGTGATGTGATTATGGTCACACAGTGGTAAAATCGGAAGAATGCCAAGACTGCTACTTGTAATTACATACCTTTATCACCTGAATACACCCAAAGTTCCACATGAGAGGTTTATTCCTATGACGTAAAGAATTATACCTAGTGGTTCTGTCATAGAGAAAACTCCCTCAAGCAATTAAAGGTGACCAGTAGATTTAAATACCAATGCCAAGTCTTTGAGATCAGACTAACTGCCAAAACACCATGTTGAGACAGATTCTGAGGTCATGTTCCAGTTCAACAGGAAAGGACACTGCCACGAGAATGGGAGGAGGAGGTCGCACTTGTGCCACCTCTTTCCTGTTTATGGAAAATAATGAAGCAGAGAACAGCCACAGTCTCTCGTAATCTGGGCAAAGGCCCACTTGGAAACTAACTTACCAATCTCGCCACTGAGAATTCACCTGTCCTGTCCTCAGGTTACACAGAAGTCTAATCTCTCTTGCCAAACTATCGTGTTTATCCCTCCATGTTCATCAAGAATAGAAATGGCAAATATATGTGTGATTCCTGAAAACTAGGATGTACTTTAGATCAGGCAAATTCCAGCATCTCACAGGTCAGGCATAGGGCAGATCAAGAGAGGCTGTTGCTTCCTGCCAGTGTCTGTTCTCCTGCCTCGCTCAATTACAGAGCCCTAAATTTTGTGAGGACCAGCCGCATGCCCATCTCAAAGACAGTTGCTGGCCATGTGATTGCCAGCTTGGCCAATAAGATAACAAGTGTGATCTCCCAGGAAAGCTCTCTGAAGAGGCCTCCTCTTTTCTGCTTCTTGGAATGTGAACTTGATGGCTTTAATAATAGCATCACTTTTGAATACCAGGCCACCTTGAAGATGGAAGCCATGAGCTAAGATAACATTCCTGTACATTTCTTTCACATGTTGTATAAGCCACTATTATTTTTAATTCCCAAATTACATGCAGCCAAACCTGATCCTGATGTGTCCAGGATTTTATATTATTCTGTGATAGGGACTTATGTATTCATCTTGGCAGTGATTGGCCCCAGATACTAGGAAGTCTGACCTAGAACTGTGGAGTAGTCATATAACTTGGCTCCCCATAGGAGAATCCATGTTGGAATGGGAAGGTAAAGAGGGCAGGGTCTGGAGCCAATGTAGGCTCTTGTGGCAAAAGGAAGTTGTTCCTCCAAAAGGCATACTGGTCCCCATGGAAATTAAAAGCCTGATACATACATAGCACTCCTTCTATATTCTCAGAACTGGAGCCAAAAGTTCCATGAGCCAGAAACTCCACCAACATACCCAGGTAGATACACTGAAGATCCACCTGACCTGGACATTGATTCTTTCCTGTTCAAAATGTTTTTTCCGGACTTTCTCTCTACTGACTATTTGGAAAAGGGGTGAGTAGGTTGTCTCTGCCACCTTATACCCTTCCCAGTACAGGCAAGAAGTCTTTCGAGTCTAAGAAGGCTGGCACTGGGGGCACTGGCATGGGATCTACTGAATGTCTCCCAGGAGCCAGGCACCTCACAGACCTTTATCCTAGTCAGCTGGCCTCATTTCAGGCCCTGCTCCTAGCACAGCAAAACCCAAGAACATTCAAAAAGTAAAACAAGGATAGTTGATGAGTTGTGTTAGCTTACTGTCTCTGCCCCAGGATCCGGGGAGCACCAGGCAGAGCTTACTGAAGTGGGTAGTCCTGTCCCTCCCCCGCTTCAGCTTGTCCACAGCCTCTCACTGTCTTTAGAAGAAAACTTCCACCCTGCATGGAGTTCACACCAGCCTCTCAGAACTGCTCACGACTCTCTGCTTGCCACTCTGGCCTCTCACTACTCATGAGACCCCGTCCCAAAACACCCCTCCTCCTCCCCTACCTCAGCTCATGTGGGGATTGTTTTCATTAAAGTTTGGTTGATATACAATATTACACTGGTTTCAGGTGTACAACACAGTAATTAAACAATGACATACATTACAAAATGCTCACCTCTAAGTGTAGTTAACCATCTGTCACCACACAGATTTACCCAGTTCCACGTGTTCTTAATCCTGCTTTACCTTTCAAGGCCCAGCTCAAGCACTGCTTTTTCTCAGCCCCTTATGCTGGCGATTACAAACTCACACCAATTTTATCTAAAACCACTTACCTCTTCCTGCTTTTGCTGCTCTTATGATTAATGTTATATCATGCCTACTAAACTGTAAGGTCCTAAACAGCGCCCAGCTTGCCTCCCTGATGCTTTTCTGTTCTCACTACAGTGCCTGGCGTCTAGGGGGCACCCACGGAACTGCTCGTTGCCTGAATAAACAGATTAGACAAGTACCTAAGTATGTTTTCTTTTTTAATCCCCTCCATCTTCTGAAGTTTTCCCTCCTCTGTTTTCAGCAAGAGAAGGACAGGGAATGAATTAGGGGCATGGGAGGGGACCTGCACTGATGATTATGGAAAGCTAGAATTTTCACAGAAATTCCCTTTTATTATATGTTGAAATATTTAAGAAAATATGTTTCTCAGGATTAAAGATGGCGTGAGAGGAGAGACACAGTCTTCCTCCTAAAACTACATATAATATGAAAATATAAGGAATACAACTAATCCTGAAAAAGCAACAGGAAAGAGGACCGCGCCAGAATGCATACACCTGGAGAAAAGAGCAGACCTCACAGAACAGGGTAACGTACCAAAGCTGTGGCCTGGCGGAACCCAAGCCCTTTCCCCACCCCAGCTCGCAGGCAGGAGGAACAGAAATGGAGCAGGGAGGGAGTAGAGGCCTGGGACTGCTGAATACCTAATTCCGGAGATCTGCTCTGGGAGCACAAACCTACATTTCATGGTGTTTGCATGATACTCTCATGATTACGGGGCTGGAAAGCTAAGACATGCAGAATTCCTGGAGAGACTAAGATTCCAGCCACTTGTGGAAAGCAGGGACCCATATCCGGCTGCTCTGGGACAAGAGGAAGGTGGGCAGTCTGAGACACTTCCTAACAAGGAAGCCCTTAGCAGGAGGGCAGCTAAAGGGGCAAGTATTGCACAGAGCTTGCTGCTTATGAGAGAGGACAGGTGGACTCTCATATTTAAGGAGGAAAAAGAAATCTTCCTCCTTACACAATCCTCAGGTGCTCCAGCTCCCTGGCTACATACACAGCTCCAAGGACCCCCTCCATGATATGCAGTCTACTGCGCCTTTCTCCCAGTCAGCCCCACCTGGCTCACAAACCAGCAAACCCTACCCTGGTGTTAGCCCAACCTGACAGAAGATCTGTCTAAAGAAACTACAAACAGCATAGAGGCTTATACCTGTGTGCTTGGCCCACTGGTTCTGGCAGTGGAGACAGGCATAGCAGCCAGGAGACAGGAAACAGCTCTTTCCTCCCCCCAGGCACCAATACCACTCTCCTGCGACCCCCAACATTGCTTCAGGGGCTCAGCAGCTCCAGGAAGTAGAGCTTCTGGGCACTAGAGGGCGCCATATACAAATATGAAACACCAAAGGAACCTAGTTCAGAGTAAAATTATGACTACAACTCCTGAGAAGGATTTAAATGACATCAACCTCATGACTCTTCCTGAAAGGGAGTTCAAACTAAAAATCATTCACATGCTCATGGAGGTATGGAAAGATATTCAAGAACTCACGAATGAATGCCAGTCAGAGATCCAATTGTTGAAGAGCACAATGGAGGGTATTAAAAGCAGATGGGTACAGTGTAGGAGACGATAAATGAAATAGAAACTAGAGAAGAGGAATACAAAGAAGCTGAGGCAAAGAGACAGAAAGGATCTCTAAAAATGAAAGACTATTGAGAGAACTCTGTGACCAATCCAAATGAAACCAGAGGTTCCATTATAGGGGTACCATAAGAAGAAGAAGAGAGAAAAAGGGATAGAAAGTGTCTTTGAGGAGGTAATTGCCGAAAACTTCTCCAATCTGGGGAAGGAGATAGTCTCTCAGGCCATGGAGATGGACAGATCTCCCAACACAAGGGACCCAAGAAAGACAACACCAAGACATACACTAATTAAAATGGCAAAGATCAAGGATAAGGACAGACTATTAAAGGCAGCCAGAGAGAGAAATAAGATCACATACGAAGGAAAACCCATCAGGCTATCATCGGACTTCTTAGCAGAAACCTTATAGGCCAGAAGGGAGTGGCATGATGTATTTTATGCAATGAAACAGAAAGGCCTCGAAACAAGAATACTTTATCCAGCAAGGTTATCATTTAAATTTAAAGGAAGGATTAAACAATTTCCAGATAAGCAAAAGCTGAGAGAATTTACCTCCCACAAAATGTCTCTACAGTGTATTTTCAAGGGACTGCTATAGATGGAAGTGTTCCTAAGGCTTAATAGCTCTCACCAGAGGTAATAAAACCACAGTAAAGAAAGTAGAACAGTTAATTACTAAGCAAATGAAAAATTAAATTAACTATCCCCAAAGTCAATCAAGTGGCAGACAAAGAGTACAGAATATGATACCTAATATATAAAGAATGGAGGAGGAAGAAAAAAAAAGAACCTTCAGGTTGTGTTTGTAATAGCATATTAAGTGAGTTAAGTTAGACTCTTAGATAGTAAGGAAGATAACCTTGAACCTTTGGTAACCACGAATCTAAAGCCTGCAATGCCAATAAGTACATACCTATCCATAATCACCCTAAATGTAAATGGACTGAATGCACCAATCAAAAGACATAGAGTCACGAATGGCTAAAGAAGCACGACCCATCTATATGCTGCCTACAGGAGACTCACTTTAAACCCAAAGACATACACAGAATAAAAGTGGAGGGATGGAAAAAGATGTTTCATGCAACTAATGAAAAAAGCAGGAGTTGCGGTATTTGTATCAGACAAAATAGACTTGAAAACAAAGAAAGTCACAACAGACAAAGAAGGACATTACATAATGATAAAAGGGTCAATCCAACAAGAAGATATAACCATTATAACTATCTAAGCGCCCAACACAGGAGCACCTACATATGTGAAACAAATACTAACAGAATTAAAAGAAGAAATAGAATGCAATACATTCATTCTGGGAGACTTCAACACTCCACTTACTCTGAAGGACAGATCAACCAGACAGAAAATAAGTAAGGAGACAGAGGCACTGAACGACACAATAGAACAGATGAATGTAACAGACATCTACAGAACTCTACACCCAAAAGCAGCAGAATACACATTGTTCACAAGTGCACATGGAACATTTTCAAAAATAGATCATATACAAGGGCACAGAAAGAGCCTCGGTAAATTCAAAAAAATTGAACTTGTACCAACCGGTTTCTCAGACCACAAAAATATGAAACTAGAAATAAATTATGCAAAGAAAATGAAAAATCCCACAAACACATGGAGGATTCACAGCATGCTCCTAAATAACCAATGGATCAATGACCAAATACAAACAGAGATCAAGGAATATATAGAGACAAATGACAACAATAATGCAACACCACAAAATCTGAGGGACGCACAGAAGGACATTCTAAGAGGAAAGTATATTGCAATACACGCCTACCTCAGAGAAGAACAATCCCATGTGAGCAGTCTAAACTCACAATTAACAAAACTAGAAAAAGAACAAATGAGGCCCAAAGTCAGTAGACAGAGGGACATAGTAAAGATTAGAGCAGAAATAAATAAAATCGAGAAGAATAAAACAATAGAAAGAATCAATGAAAGCCAGAAAGAGAAATCAGAAAAACAATTCCATTCACAATTGCATCAAAAAGAATGAAATACCTAGGAATAAACCTAACGAAGGAACTGAAAGACCTGTATACTCTGAAAACTACAAGACACTCCTAGGAGAAATTAAAGAGGACACTAACAAATGGAAATTCATCCCATGCTCTTGGCTAGGTAGAATAAATATTGTCAAAATGCTTATACTACCTAAAGAAATCTACAGATTCAACACAATCCCTATCAAAATACCAACAGCTTTCTTCAATGAACTAGAACAAATAATTCTAAAATTCATATGGAACCACAAAAGACCCCGAATAGCCAAAACAATCCTGAGAAGGAGGAATAAAACAGAGGGAATTACGCTCCCTGACTTCAAGCTCTACTACAAAGCCACAGTAATCAAGACACCTTGGTATTGGCACAAAAACAGACCCACAGACCAGTGGAACAGAATAGAAAATCCAAACATTAACCCAAACATATACAATCAATTCATATTTGATAAAGGAGCCTTGGATATACAATGGGGAGATGATGGCCTCTTCAGCAGCTGGTGTTGGAAAAACTGGACAGCTACATGTAAGAGAATGAAACTGGACTATGTCTAACCCCATACACAAAGGTAAACTCAAGGTGGATCAAAGACCTGAATGTAAGTCATGAAACCATAAAACTCTTAGAAAAAAACATAGGCAAAAATCTCTTGGACATAAACATGAACCACTTCTTCATGAACATACCTCCCTGGGCAAGGGAAACAAAAGCAAAAATGAACAAGTGGGATTATATCAAGCTGAAAATCTTCTGTACAGCAAATGACACCATCAGTAGAACAAAAAGACATCCTACAGTATGGGAGAATATATTCATAAATGACATATCCGATAAGGGGTTGACATCCAAAATATATAAAGAACTCACGCACCTCAACAAACAAAAAGCAAATAATCCAATTAAGAAATGGGCAGAGGACATGAATAGACACTTGTCCAAAGAAGAAATTCAGATGGCCAACAGGCACATGAAAAGATGCTCCACATCACTAATCATCAGAGAAATGCAGATTAAAACCACAATGAGATACCACCTCACACCAGTGAGGATAGCCAACATCCAAAACACAAACAACAACAAATGTTGATGAGGATGTGGAGAAAAGGGAACCCTCCTACACTGCTGGTGGGAATGCAAATTAGTTCAACCATTGTGGAAAGCAGTATGGAGGTTCCTCAAAAAACTCAAAATAGAAATACCATTTGACCCAGGACTTCCACTCCTAGGAATTTACCCTAAGAATGCAGCAGCCCAATTTGAAAAAGACAGATGCACTCCTATGTTTATTGCAGCACTATTTACAATAGCCAAGAAATGGAAGCAACCTAAGTGTCCATCAGTAGATGAATGGATTAAGAAGATGTGGTACATATACACAATGGAATGTTATTCAGCCATAAGAAAAAAACAAATCCTACCATTTGCAACAACATGGATGGAGCTAGAGGGTATTATGTCCAGTGAAAAAAGCCAAGCCGAAAAAGACAAGTATCAAATGATCTCACTCATATGTGGAGTATAAGAACAAAAAAAAACTGAAGGAACAAAACAGCAGCAGACTCACAGAACCCAAGAACGGACTAATAGTTACCAAAGGGAAAGGGACTGGGGAAGAAGGGCGGGAAGGGAGGGATAAGAGGGTAAAAGGGGCATTACGATTAGCAGACATAAGGTGGGGGGCACGGGGAGGACTGTACAACTCAGAGAAGACAAGTAGTGATTCTCATCTCACTACACTGATGGACAGTGATTGTAATAGGTTGGTGGGGGGACCTGATGAAAGGGGTAGTTTAATCACCACAATATTGCTCATGTAATTGTAGGTTAATGATACCAAAATAAATTGTAAAAAAAAAAAAAAAGAATTGGATTGCTGTATAAATAATACATTATCTAGAAAAGTGAAAATAAGAGTTGACATTTTTGGCTCTTCCAATTCAGTCAAGATGACCAGAACACTGTCAGAGAAGCAGAACCAGAATTTGATTTGAACTACAAAAGTTTAAGCCTGATTATATTGATAATGCCTCTTCTCTTCCATTTTAAAAAAATAAGTTTTAATGAGGTTAATTTATTTTTAAAAATACTCCCATTTAAGTTATCAAATGTAACCATGCCAGTGTAACCACCACCAAGATACAGAACATTTTCCAAAAGGAAAAAGATACAGAACATTTTCATATCCCCCAAAATTCCCCTGTACCCATCCAGGTCAGTATTCCCCAACCCCATGCAACCCCTGATCTGTTTTTTGCCACTATGGATTGGATTTGTCTTTTCTAAAGTTTCATAAAAATATAATTGCACGGTATGTATAGTACTCTTGTGTAAGGCTTTTTTTGTTCAACATAATGTCTTGAGATTCACCTGTGTTACTGCGTGTAGCGCTAGTTCGTTTATGTATATTGCTGAGTAGTCTTCCAGTATATGGATATACCACAATTTATATATCACCAGTATTGATGAACATTTACATTGTTTCAAGTTTTTGTCTACTTTAAATAAAGTCTTTATGAACATCCATGTACCAGTCTTTGTGTGGGTATATATATCTTTTCTCTTGGGTAAATATTTAGTAGTAAGACTGCTGGGCAGTGTGTTATTTTTATAAGAAATGACCAAACTGTTTTCCAAAATATGGTACCATTTTAAATTCCCACCAAAATGTTTGAGAGTTGTAACTGCTCACATTCTTACCAATACTCAGTATAATTGTTCTCTTTAATTGTCATTCTAATAGGTATGTAGTAGTAACTTAACTTTGCATTTCCCTAATTACTGATGTTGACATTTATGTGTGTGTGTATATTGGCTATTGATACATATTATCTTGTAAAGTGTCTATTCCAATGTTTTTGCCCAATTTAATCAGGCTGTTTGTCTCCTTATTGAGTTTTAATAGTTCTTTTTATATTCGGGATAAAACTCCTTTGTTAGATATGTGTTGTGTGAATATTTTCTCCTAGTCAGTAGCTTGTCTTTCCAAATTTTGTAATCACTGTTCTCTGAAAGGCACATAAGTTTTAACTTTGTAAGTCTAATTTATCAATATCTTCTTTTATAGCTCTTGTTTTTTTGTGTGTGTCCTAACCAAGAAATCTACTTCCAGATCATGGAGATTTTCTCTTGTATATTTTTCTAGAAATTCTAAATGTTATCTTTTAAGCTTAGATACTTGATCCAATTTGAGGTTAATTTTGTATATGGAGTAAGGTAAAGATAGAGGTCCATTTTTCCCATATGGAAAGCTAGTTGTTCCTCCACCATTTGCTGAAAAGAATGCCCTTTGACATTCCATTAAATTACCATGGCCCCCTTTGTCAAAAATTATTTGTCCATATATGTGTGGGTCCATTCCATACTCTATTTTGTTCCGTTGATCCATATGACCGTCCTAATTTAGCTTTATAGTCCATCTTGAAACCAATAGTTTAAGAATTACAACTTTGTTCTTCTTTTTTAAAATTGTTTTGGCTATTCTAGGTTCTTTGTGTTTTTTATATAAAGTTTTGAATAAACTATAAAAGTGCCTGCTGGGATTTTGATGAGGATTGCATTGAATCTGTGGGACAATTTGGGGAAAATTGACCTCATAACACTATTTAATCTTCCAGGTCATGAACATGGTATATCCCTCCATTTATTTAGGTTTTCTTTGCTTTTGTTTAGGAATGTTTTGTGATTTTAATGGTATAGGCCTTGTCCATACTGTGTTAAATTTATCCCTAAGTAGTTCATGTTTTTGTTACTGTAGTAAATGTTATTGTTTTATTTCAACTGCTCATTGCTAGTATATAGGAAGACAGATTTTTGTATATTTTATATATGCTAAATTTACTTACTCTATTTGCCTTTTTATAGATAACTTAAATTTTTCTCCATATACAATCATGTTATCTACAAAAAGGCAATTTTACTTCTTTCAACCTGTATGCCTTTTTTTTTCTTGCCTATTGTAGTGGCTAGAACCTTCAATGCAATGTTGAATAGAAACCTTGAAAGTAGTATATCCTTACCTTATTTCCAATCTTGGTGAAAGCACTCAGCTGTTCACCATTAACAGATGATGTTAGCTGAAGGTCTTTCAGATACTCTACCAGGTTGAAGAACATTCTTTCCATTCCTAGTTTGCTAAGAGATTTTTGTATTATGAATGAGCATTGAATGTTGTTAAACACTTTTATGCATCTGTTAAGAGGATCATATGGTTTTCCTCCTCTTTTGTTAGTATGGTGGTTACTTTTTTTATGTTAAACCAACCTTGTACTCTTGTGATAAACACCACTTGGTCATAATGTGTTATCATTTTTTATATATTCCTGGATTCAACTTGTGAAAATCTATTAAGAATTTTTGCATCTATGTTCAATATGATGTATTGGTTTCAGTTTTCTTCCCTTGTAATATCATTGTGGCCTCAAAAAAACAAGTAGAGAAATGTTCTTTTTCCTTCATTTTTGGAATGAGATTCTATACAATTAGGATTATTTATTCCTTAAATGTTTGGTAGCATTTACAAGTGAAGCCATCTGGTCCTGGGATTTCTTTGTGGGAAGCTTTTAATTAATAAATTTATTTACTGTATATATAGGGCTACTCAGATTTTCTACTTTTTTCTTGAGTCACTGTTGTTAATCTGTAACTTTCAAAGATTTTGTCCATTTCATCTCTATCATTAAATTTAGTCATTGTAATATAACTTTTTTTTTAATGTCTGCACGATCTTTGGTGGTGTCCTCTCTTGTTCATAATGATGGTAATTCTTTTCTTCTCTCCCTCCCTCTCTTACTATTTCATAATTGGTATGGCTAGAGGTTTATCAATTTTGTCATTTTACAAAGAACTATGTTTAGGTTTTTATTTATTTTCTACTATATATTTTCTGTCCTATATCACTATTATTGTTTCCTACTTCAAAACTTTTGACTCCTGTATATTTCCTTCTTTTTAATTCAGTTTGCTTTTCCTTTTCTGGCTTCTTAATGTGGAGGCTTAAGTTGATTTTAGCACTTTCATCTTTTATAGTATAAGCATTTAAAGCTATATATTTTCCTCTAAGAATTCTTTAACTTTATTCTACAGATCTTGACATATGTTTTTAATTTTCATTCAGGTCAAAATATTCTCTAATCTCCCTTGTAATTTCTTTTATCCATACATTTTTTCATGCAAATTTTTCATTTGTTTAAAATATTTTGGGATTTTCCAGATAATTTCTGGTAATTCTACTTTTTGTGTAATTATTTCAGTCCTTTTAAATATGATGAAGTATGTTTATGGCCTGGCATTTGTATCTGTCTTTGTAAATGTCTCTTGTGCACTTGAAACAAATGTGTTTTACTGCTGTTGGGTGAAACATTCTATAAAAGTAAATTAGATCTATTTGTTCAATAGGATTGAATAATAGGCTATATCATTACTGGTTTTCTATTTTTTCTCTTAATTACTAAGAGAGGGGTACTGAAATCTCCAACTGTAAATTTGTCTGTTTCTCTTTGCTCTTCCCTCAGATTTTCCTTCATATAGTTTGAAGCTCTGTTTGGGGTGCATACAGGATTGTGGTGACCTCTTGATGAATTGAGCCCTTACACTTACCTGCCACCTGGACTCCTCTGAGTGCTATCCTGGGACTGGACTACCCAGCCCACCCTGCTGGATTCAAACCCTATCAGCCCAAGGCTAATTGATCATATCTTTGAACACAGGGCCTTGGACTCCTCAAGATGATCCTTTATCATTACTTGAGTTCCCAAGCCACCACTGCTTCCCGTCCAACTTCCTTTTCATTTGGTCATGTCAGCAAGCCCCACCTTATGCCCACTGAGTCTTCTCCAGTTGGTTCACTTTCATGGAAACCCCCATCTTCCTCACTTCCTGCATTAATGCTGCCTACGCTCCTCCATGAAGCTTTCCTTGCCGCTCCAGGGCTTTATTAACCTTCCCCCTTATCCAAATGTCTATAGTTACATTTATTTTCCATTTCATCACTTAGCAGCTGGGCACTGTTCTGTATTGGTCCCAGTGTCATATATGTGAAGATGTCTGCCTAACTGGTTTGCTAGCCCCTGAATGGAGGGATCATTTCTTAAATTCCTTTCCACCATCTTCCTTCTACACTGCCCTCTCATACCCACAAAGTGCAATACACAAAGCAGGCAAGTATTTAGCAAACACCTACTTCAATAATCGATTAATCAAAATATTCAATCAATCAAAAACACACTTCCCAGTCTCTTTATTAAATGAGAATTCATTGGGGTGCTATAATTCTACCTCTTGCATTACTACATTGCCGCTGTTGAATGACCAAATATATTAACAGATTCCTGCAGAAAAACAAAATAAGCCCTTGCTTTTTGCTATTACAAAGGGGTAATATATAGTCAGAACTATAAGAAAATTACATTGTGATTGGCCTCTCTCACATTTTAGTTTATAATATAGAAGCATAAAGTATCTACCCACCACCTCAAAAATAAGAGAATCATTTGTTTGCCTTTCTATGTCTGGCCTCTTAAATTCCATGTAATAAAAATAATGTCAAATCTAGTGAAACTGATTTTTATCTCCTGTAGCAATAGGAATATATATATATATATATCTTCTTCATTACTAGAAACAGAACTAAATTACCCAAATTTCATTTGGTGAAGCCAACAACTAGACATAGGTAGGTGTTACGGGAGGGATGCAAATCAGCACATAATGTGGGAATATTGAAAAAATAATACCACAATATGTCAGGTACTCATTTGCCAGTGTCAACAGATTTTGAGTCACTAGAGCGCTTTGGCCAACCAGGCTTGTAGTGTCATCAGATAGTACTGAACAGCCAGAATCACTCTCGGTGGGAGCTCTGCCATTCAGAGATTAAGTCCTATTCACACACCAAGAAGCTGTTTCCCTAAAACCTAGGAGTCACCTTGCAACCTCTTACAAAAGAATTGGGTAATTGGCACTGTTTATTTTCAGAAATGTACCTAGGTTGAAAACCATGATTTTCTTTATTCATGTTTAATAAATTTCTTATTTTTAAATGTTTGTCCATGCATGAACCATACCTCAGTCATTGAATTCTTGCCTATCAGAATCCTTTATTAACACATCCTAGTATTCAGTTGTGATTTTACTACACTGTCAAACTACATTCTGCTTTCATTACTTACTATGTTTATCTCCTTAAAAACAAAGAAAAACTAGAACAGTTTCACAGCTATATGAAAGAATTTCTTTTGGCAAGATATCCATAAGACAACTCAGTTCAGTAAATAAACAGTTACTGATTCCAGCTCAAAAATATGATTTAAAAAAGTTACACCCTATGTTGGCAATAACACCCAAGGAATGAACACTCGTTTACATTGTTCCAAGAAATATAAACTGCTTCAGGCTTTCTGAATGACAGTTTTACAATATTCATCAAAAGCCTTAGAATATTATAAACCTGTTAATCCCAAATTTTCATTTCTATGGATTCATTCAAAAGGAATAGCCATGGGTACGTTTAAAGACATAGCTGTATGGGATATCCATTGCAACGATAAACATGGGCCAAGTTCTGCTGTCAAAGAGAAGAGTGAGAAATAACACAGGAAAAGGGCTCATTTTCTAAGTACCTTCTTTGGAGCCTGAGCTCAGAGGAGACACTTACTCTGTGTCTCTCATTTCCCACTCCTAACCCCTGGCCAGCTCTACCTTCTGCAGGCAAAATACCACCAACTGTTCAATAGCACATTGTTATATAAGTTATGACCCATACAATGGAATACAAAGCACCGTGAAAAAAATCACATTGTGAAAGAATATTTAATAACAGAAAATGCCCACTGTATGTTATTGCACATTTTAAAATAATTTTTCTAAGCAGGGCAATCTTACTAACAGAAGGGGACAGTAGAGACCATTTACTCCAAAATGTTAAGAACTTGGGATTACAGGTCATTTTTATTTCTTTTTTCTGCTTATCTCTTGTGTTCTAATTTTGTACCATGAAGGTTTCATAATCAGAAAAAAATTATTCAAAAATGATTTCAGCCCCACAAAATTTTTTTGCACTTTAATCTCTGCAACTTAAGCAAAACCAGTTGTGTGGGGTCTTTTTCTGCTCTGAGTAGTCCGGGTGGTGGTAGACTGGACTTTGGGCATGCCTGGGGAGTCCACAGCAAGGTGAACCATCTGGAGGTACTTGCCCCACAACCCCACACAAGTAATAAGTGCAGGTGTGCGCCCTTGTTGACAGTAAAAGCAGCGTGTGTTGCAAGAGAGCCTGAAACAAGGGATTTCATGGAAGTGACAGATATATGGGCAAAGAGACCAGAAAGGAATCTCTTAAGTATTTTTGTATATATAGTACTTCAGTGATTTAAAGTAACAAAAATAAATCCTTGATGATCAAAGAATTTGCCTCATTGTAAGGAAATTTGTAAAAATGGTGTACCACATAGAGTCTGTATGTCTCTAGAGATGAAATTGGGAAGACCGTTTTCTTGAAACATGCATTTGGCATCTTGCATTCTGTGTAACACTTTCACATGCGCTAGTCCTGCTGTAACCATTTTAAAGTATGACAAGCATTTTTCTCCCTGGTCTGGATTAGGAAATGGAGTTATAGGGAGGATAAATGAGCTTGCCCTAGGGCACAGTACACAAGTTGGAGGCAAAAAGAAATTTGGGACCCACGCTCCTGATTCCCAGCCCAAGGAACAAAAGCTACACTAAGGGGAAAAAGAGTCAGTACTGGGACAATGATAAGCATGATCCCCATTTCTTCAATATAGCATGCTCTAAAGGTATGTTCTCCAAGAAAGGGCCAGGTATCCTAGGAGAAGATGATCTATTGGGAGGTAAAGAAAACATTAGCTTTTATGGATGTTCATTTTATAGCAAGGAAGATGGAGAGGGAAGGAGAGAGGCGAGACTTAGGCTTTATGAATACCTCAGACACGTATGGACTGGCCTTGGCACCCTCGCATAATCCCACATGGGACAGCCATGGGTCAGGAATGGTGCGTATGGTGCCCTGAGGGGGCGTGGGGCCCACGTGATTGGTGTGCACTGATGGGCACTTACAAATACCTAGTTAATATGGATTCCATTACATAGCTTTACTAAACAAACTCAAGTACAAGGTAACAATGACAGTATCATCAACTCTTAACATCAAGTCACCCCAAAATAATTCTAAATTACCAAGAACAACATTTGAAATGTAAAATTATAATAGGAACTCACTCTGGTGGATAATGTGCCTTGAGAGATTAACTAATCATAGTCATACATGTATATAACTCAAAATTAAATTTACAATTTACAATAGCATTTACAAGAGCATCCAAGAAAATAAATGCTGAACAATAAATTTTAACACAATAAATGCAGTTTATACTTTGAAAACTATAAAACATGTTGAAAAAATTTTAAATAAATGGAAAAATACCCTATGTGCATGGATTGGAAAACCTAATGTTGTTAAGATGGCAATACTGTCAAATTGATCTACAAATTCAGAATATTCACTATTGAAATTCTAGCTGACTTCTTTGCAAAAACTGGCAAGGTAAACCTAAAATTCATGTGGAAATTCAAGAGACCCGGAATAGCCAAACAATCTTGAAAAACAAGAACAAAGTTGGAGAACTCACACTTGCCAATTTCAAAACATATTAGAAAGCTAAATAATCAAGACAATGTAGTTCTGACAAAATGTCTCACATGAGAAGTCTATAAATAAACCTTCACATTTATGATACATTGATTTATTACAGTGCCAAGACAATTCAATGGAGGAAAATACAGTCTTTTCAACAAATGATGCTAGGACAACTGATATTTACATGCAAAAGAATGAAATTGGACCCCCTACCTCATACTATATATAAAGGCTAACTCCAAATGAATCCAAGACCTAAGTATAAAAGCTAAACCTATATAACTCTTAGAGGAAAACAGAGCACATCTTCATAATCTTGTATTAGGCAATGATTTCTTAGATAAACAGCAAAAGCACAAGCAACAAAAGAAAAAATAAATTGGGCATTACAGAATTAAAAACACTTGTGCTTCAAAGGATACCATTAAGAAAATGAAACAAGTCTCACAAAATGGGAGAAACTTTTGCAAATCATATATCTGATAAGGGACTTATATGTAAAATATATAAAGAACTCTTGCAACTCAGTAATAAAAAAGACAACCTAAGTAGAAAATAGGCCCTCAGAAAAGTTAAATTTCTCCAAAGATGTACAAATGTACATTAGCTATTAAGGAAATGCAGACCAAAACCACAATGAGGTGCTGCCTCACACCCCAAATGGGTGAGTATAGTTCTAAAAATAATGTGGTGGAATAAGATGGTGGAATGTAGAGAAATTAGAAACTTCCTACAGTACTGGTGGGAATGCAAAATGGTGCAGTCTCTTTGGAAGCAGCCTAGCAGTTCCTCAAAAGGTCAAACAAGAGTCATCACATGGCCCAGCAATTCCACTCCTAGACATATACTTCAGAGAAATGAAAATCTCTGTCCACACGATAAGTTGTACACAAATGCTGTAGCAACATTATTTGTAAGAGAAAAAAGTGTCAACAACAACTGATGAATGATAAGTAAAATGTGGCCTAACTATACAATAGAATATTATTTGGCAATAAAAGAAATGAAGTACTACAATACCTGCTACAACTTGGATAAACCTTAATAAACATTGTCTAAGTGAGAAAAGCCAGCTTCAAAAGGCCACATTTTGCATGAATTCATTTATGTGAAATAAATGTCCAGAATTGTCAAATCTCTACAGCTAGGAAGTGGATTAGTGTGTGTCCAGAGCTGGAAGAGTTGAGGGCAAATGTGGAGTGACTGCTAAAGGACAGGGGTTTCCTCTTGAAGCATTGAAGTATTCTACAGTTGATTGTGATGATAGTTGCACAACTCTGAAAACACTAAAAACCATTGAATGGTTCACTTTAAGTGGACGAATTGTATTGTATGTGAATTATATCTCAATAAAGCCATTATAGAAAAAATCAGTAAGACAATTCAGTGAAATTTACCACATTAGCAGAATAAAAGGCAAAACGTTTTTTTTAGTAGATAAAAAGCAAAGCAAAATTTAACACTTTTTATGGTTATACAACAAAAAGCCACTTCCTTAGTCAACAAGTAACTGAAAGGAACATTTCTGACCCAATAAAAGGCATCTACCAAAAAAAAGGGGGGGGACTGAAACCCACCTAATGGTTAAGCACCGGATACTTTCACCCCAAGATTGAAAATTCAGTGGGGTGTTCACCTTCACCACTTCATTTTTGTGGAGTGCCTCTTCATGCAATAAAGTAAGAGAAAGAAAGGCTCACAGGTTGGAAAGAAAAAGTAGAACTATACTCACAGGGGCATATTGGTGTATGTAGGAAATCCTAAGGAATGTACAAAAAGGTCATATACAAAACCAATTTTATGTTTACATGGCAGCAACAAATAAGTAGAAAATATTAATATCAGTTATAATATGAAAAGTGAAATAGGGGTAAATTTAACAATGTATGTGCAAGATCTGTACATTGAAAACTCTAAAATATTTCTGAGTGAAAATTTTAAAGACCTAAGTAATATATAAAGCTACAATAATCAAGAAAGTGAGGAAGAGTCCATAAATATATTCATGTTGGTGGGAGTATGATTTTGTCAGTTGTTGTTTCACAAAAGTTACTGGGTGATTAAATGAGAAAATGGAAAAGAACCTTGACCTGATCCACTCCACACGCACACTACAGCATACCTTGGACACAGTGCAAAATAATTTAGGGCTGCTCTTCTTTCGAAAGGAGTTATACAACATCCCTGTTTGGACAAAATATAGTAGAACATAGTTTTATAATGGTCTAAACACACCAGTTTAAAGACACAGATCGTGAGAAAGGATTTTTAAATGAACCAACTGTATGCTGTCTACAAGAAACTCCCTTCAAACATAATGATATAGGTAGGTTAAAAGTAAAAGGCTGAAAAAAGATACACCACTCAAACATTAATCAAAGGAAAGCTGGAGGGCTATATTATCATCCAAGTAGGCTTTCGGGCAAAGAAATTACGGGACATTACACAATAGTAGAAGGGTCAATTCACCAAGAAGACAACACCCTAACGCGAGTGCGCCTGACAACAGCACCGGAACACACAGCAAGCAAGGTGGAGAGACACAGGCAAGTCCAGTGACAGCTGCAGGCGGCAGCACCCTTCTCCGCAAAACAGCTCCGAGGGAGAACATTAGCGAGGACGGGGGGGGGGACCTGAGCAGCACTGGGTCTAGCTGCGGTTCACAGGGCGCCCAGCAACGGCAGGTGCACATTCTTTTTCAAGTACGCATGTTATATTCTCCAAGACAGACCATTCCAGGCAAAAAATAAACCTCAACACTCTTGGAAGAATTAAAGTCATATAAGCTATGTTCTCTAGAAATAATGAAATCAAACTAGAACTCAGTAAAAGAAAGATAGGAAAATCCCCAAATGCTTGGAAATTAACATACTTCTAAGTCATTCATCTGGTCAAAGAGGAAGTCCCAAGGGAAATTACAAATGAAAATAGAATATCAAAATCTGTGGCATGCACCAAAAGCAGCGATTAGAGAGAAATCTGTAGCATTTGATACTTTTATTAGAAAAGAGAAAGGGTCTCAAATAATAGTCTAAACTTCTACTTCAAGAAGGTAGAAAAAGAAGAGCAAAATAAACTTAACAAAAGTGGAAGGAAACAAAGATCGGAGAAGAAATCATCAAAATTGAAAACAGAAAAACAATAGGGAAAATCAGTGCCGGTCCTTTGAAAAGATCAATGAAACTGATACACCTCTCGGAAGGCTAACACAAAAAAGACACAAATTCCCATTATCAGAAATGAATGAGACATCACTACAGACTTGGGAGCCATCAAAAGAAATGCTATGGACAACTCAGTGAGCATGAATCGGAGAGCAGGAGGTTGGCCTATGAGGTAACTTTCATTTTTGTGATTACAGTAATGTTTTTACAGATGTATACATACATCAAAACATTAAATTATACACTCTCAATATGTACAGTTAATTGTATGCAGAGCATATCTCAATACAACTTTTTTTTTCAGTACAACTATTTTTTAAATAAAACCTTTATGGAAAGAAATCATTCCTTCAAGGTGATTAGAGCCTTCATTGCATCAATTACCTGCTTCACCCTGCTGCTCCCACTCTTGCACATGTAGCTTTTATTAAGCTCCTCCACCTTTGACTTTCTCAGGTCACAGTAACTGTCCCTAACTAATATTTCTAGTGTGTATAACGGAACACCATATTTTCTATCCACTTCTATCGCATCCTCTATGCACTGGATTATAAAACTAAAAGATGTTAGTGTTTCTGCTACTTTATTTGCTTAAGTGGAGAAGAGCTTTTATCATCTACTGTCATCAGTTATTCAGAAATATGCTCACCAGCAGAGCCCCTGAAAGTACATGAATCAAAATCCAGTTTGGGCCTCAGGAAGAACTGACTGCTTTCATTAAGGCCGCAGACTAGAGAACTTTACCTAAATGATCCCAGTGGGATGGTGAGACCATGGTGAGGTTCACTTAGTATGCAGCACATCTTGGCACTCGAAGAAATGTAATTCTAGAGCACATTGTGGCATGTTATTACAAGCTAGAACTGTCTCAGGCATACTGTGCTTAACACCATAAGAGTTATCTTTTAGCTATCATTTTTGTTAAGCAGCAATATACAATATATGTCCTAGCAGCCAGCAATAACCTCTTCACTGGGAGTCCAGAGCATAATACACACTACCACATCCCCATTTTCAATGTGCTACAAACACTTGATGTCAGGAGGTGGGAACAGAATGAGTCTCCTTTTTGGTGGGAGCTCAGGTTCACTCATTGCTGTGTTGGTACAATCTACTCTGCAGCACCCTCCCGTTCCTAAAACTCCATTACCTTCCTTTCCCGTCTTACCCTCTGTCATGAAATAGTTTACGGTATCCTAAACATCTGTCTTGCAAGGCTGCGGTGAAGATGTAAACACACACATGCGTGCCCAGCAAACACTAGCACAGCACCCTGGCATATAATAGGTGCTCAAAAATGTGAATTCACTTCACTTTCACCCTCATCTCTCTAAGACTAGAGGAGCAGCAAGGAAGAAAATGTGCAGGACCTTATGAGCCATGATAAGAATTTGGATTTTTCTTCGAGTAAGATAAGAAGCTACTGAGGGATTTTGAAAAGAAAGGTATGACGAAATCTAATTATATTTTGGAAGGATTGCTCTGGTTGCTGTGTGGAGAGTAGACAGAAGCATCAGGTGGGGGCAAGAGTCAAAACAGAGACAGGTGCAGTGATTATGGAAATAGTCCAGGCGAGAGATGATGGTGTCCAGGACCAGACTGCTAGTTTCAAAACTAGTATGAATCAGTTTGATTCTCATTAGATTTTTGAAGATGAGGTTGACAGGATTGTTAGAAGGGAATGTGCAAGACAAAGGAAAGTCAAGAATGGCTCAAATGTTTTGACTTAAACAACTGGAAAAACGAGCTACTACTTACTGAGAAGAAGGATATGATTTGCACAGGTGTGGGAGTAGAAAATAAAAAGTTCAGCCTTATATATACTAAATTTGAATTGCCTAGTATACAACTAATTTGAATTGGCCTAGTACACAAGGAAACAGTTAATTATGTGCGTCTAGAATTTAAGGGAGAAGTCTGGGCTGGAAATATAAATGTAGAAGCTATCACCATATGATTTCTGAAGCCACATGCCTAGATGAGATGACCTAGACAATGAGCAGCTGGAAACGTTAAAAGCTGGAGCCAGGAGCACTCCTTTATTTAAAGGGTGAAAAGATGAGGAATATCCAGCAAAACAAAGAGAAGGAGCAGGCAGTGCAGTGATAGAACAGTGATGTCCTCAAAGTCAGGGGAAGATGGTATTTTCTGAGGGAGAAAGAACTCTGAATTGCTGTTGAGAGGTCTAGAGAGATGAGAACTGAAAATTAGGCACCAAACTTAGAAACTCAGACCATTTTTGTGTAGCAGCTTTATTGAAGTGCGACTCATAGCATACAGTTCACCCTTTGACAGTGTGGAATTTAACGGTTGTTAGTATATTCAGAGTATTGCCGCCATCACCACAGTCAATTTTAGGACATTTCATCACCTTGCCCATGCTCGTCCATTGTGTGACATGTGTCAATTAGTTCATTCCTTTTTATGACAGAGTAATATTCCATTATATGGATATGCCACATTTTGTTTATCCATTCACCCATTGGACTTTTGGGTTGTTTCCACCATTTAGCTATTATGAGTAATAATATGTTGCTATGAACATTTGTTGCTATTGTACAATTTCTTATGTAGACATATGTTCCCATTTCTCTTGGCTATATATTTCTGAGGAAATGTTAACTTTCTAAGGAACTGCCTGATGGTTTCCCACAGTAGCCATACCATTTTACATTCCCACCAGAAATATATGAAAGGTTCCATTTTCCCCACATCCTCACTAACCCTTGTTATTATCTGATGTTTTATTATAGCCATCCTTGTAGGTATAAAGCGGTATTGTGGAGTTTTTTTATTTTGCATTTCCTTACTGAGTAATGATGTTCTCGGCATCTTTTCATGTGCTTATTGGCCATTTGTATGTCTTCTTTGGCGAAATGTTCAGAACCTTTGCCCGTTTGTAAATTGTGTTATTTGTCTTTTAATTTTTGAGCTGTAAGAGTTCTTATATATATTCTACATAAAGTCCTTTATCAGAGATATGATTTGCAAAAAATGTTCTCCCATTCTGTGGTTGTCTTTTCACTTTCTCGATAGTGTCCTTTGGAGCACAGGAGATTTTATTTCGTTGATGTCCAATTCTTTTCTTCTCTGGTTGCTCTTGCTTTTGGTGTCTTATCTAAGAATCTACTGCTAAATACAGAGTCATTCCTCTTCTGTTTTCTTCTAAGAGTTGTACACCCCAAATAGCCAAAGCAATCCTGAGAAGGAGGAATAAAACGGGGAATTACACTCCCTGACTTCAAGCTCTACTACAAAGCCACAGTAATCAAGACAATTTGGTACTGGCACGAAAACAGACCCACAGACCAGTGGAACAGAATAGAAAATCCAAACATTAACCCAAACACCTACAGTCAATTAATATTTGATAAAGGAGCC
>JAQQAC010009376.1:23890879-23964705 GCA_029783875.1 Phataginus tricuspis | reverse complement strand
TGGCTATTGTAAATAGCCAAGAAATGGAAGCAACCTAAGTGTCCATCAGTAGATGAATGGATTAAGAAGATGTGGTACATATACACAATGGAATATTATTCAGCCATAAGAAGAAAACAAATCCTACCATTTGCAACAACATGGATGGAGCTGGAGGGTATTATGCTCAGCGAAATAAGCCAGGCAGAGAAAGACAAGTATCAAATGATCTCACTCATATGTGGATTATAAGTACAAAGAAAAAAACTGAAGGAACAAAACAGCAGCAGTCTCACAGAACCCAAGAACGGACTAATAGTTACCAAAGAGAAAGGGACTGGGGAAGAAGGGTGGGACTGGGGAGGGATCAGAGGGTAAAAGGGGCATTGCGATTAGCAGACATAAGGTGGGGGGCCACAGGGAGGACTGTACAGCTCAGAGAAGACAAGTAGTGATTCTCATCTCAGTATGCTGATGGACAGTGACTGTAATAGGGTTGGTGGGGGGGACCTGATGAAGGGGGTAGTTTAATCACTATAATATTGCTCATGTAATTGTAGGTTAATGATACCAAAATAAATTGTTTAAAAAAAAAAGAGTTGTACAGATAGGCTTCTTATGTTTAGTTATTTACAGGGAACTAAGGAGGAAGGAGGGTGCAGCTCATAGTGTTGTCTTGGTCCACAGACCTACTCACTGGTCATTTCTAGTCCCTAATTAGCAGTGAAACTGGACATCCTGTTGGCTGCAGAGCCCTCACCTGCAAGAGAAGAGCTATTGCAGCAGGAATGCCAAGTGGAAACTTCTGAAACTCCTTCCTTCCTCAGGAAAGGTAGTAAATCATAAACAATACCTCCAAGTCAATGCCACCCTCAAAGCCTTACAGAATGAGAGGGTGGTCCCTGTCAGATCCCCATGTAACCCACCAGTCCTGCCCCTGCAAAAGCCAGAAGGGTCATGCGGGATGACAAGGGACTGGTAGACTTAACCAAGCAGTGCCCCCAGTGGCAGCAGCTGGGCTGGACATGGCATCTTAGCCAGAGCACACTACCCAGCCTCCCACGGGGACCTTCCCAGACGGCTGGCAAATGCACTCTTTTCCAGCCTATCAGAAAGGATTACAAGCAGTTTACATGCATGTGGACTGGAGATAATACAGTCAGTCTTTCCCAGAACTACGTTAGCTTCCCGGCCTTTGTTCATGTTGTAGCAGAAGGGAACTTGGACATTCCACAGAACAGGATAGCCCAGTGCAGTGATGACATGGCACTGCTCAGAGCAGAGGAAGAGGATGCAAGCGCCCCGGAGGCTTTGGCGGGGCACCTACAACCTGGAAGCGGGTGGGAGCCTGTAAGAGTTCAGGCACCTGCTACTTCAGCGAGGCATCTAGCATCCGGAGGGCAGGGGCATGTGGGATGTTCCACCACAAGGAGACATACACAGAGCCTCTCTAGGTTGTGAAGGTAACATATTCCACACCTGGGACCCTGCTGCACCCATTTACCAGATGACATGGAAGGCTGCAGGAGGCGGCCCGGAGCAGGAGAGGGCCCTGCCGCAGGAGCCAGCTGAGCTCTGGGCACTGGAGCTGCTGTGGCCCGTCTCAGCCGCCCACATGCTAGATAGCTCTGTGCTGGCAAGACGCCCTGGGGTTTGTGGCAGAATCACCATGGCGACCCTCAAGTTCTAGAGCAAGGCTGCATACCATTTCAAATAAATCAGCTCCTGTCAGGCCCTGGTCCTGGCGGAGGATGTGTCTGACCACGGGATGCCAGAGCTGCTCATCACAACCCTTGTCTGTCAAACCCACTGGGTCACATGGATGGGGTGGCAGGAGGCAGAGGGGTCGGCAGCCATTCCTCCCAAGAGCGCTCAGGCGCACCGTGCAGGGCTGGACCCAGGCCAGGGCAAGCAGGCTGCCTGAGGCTGTGCATGAGGAGGTGCGGCTCTGGGGACTTGAGGCGAGAGGACTAAGGCGAAACAGGCATTTAGGGGAGTGGTGGGGACGGCAGGCTGGGGCAACCAAGAGCCCACCTGAAATCCATGCCTATCTTGGACGTGTCATGCATTTAGGTCTGCATTCTTCTCCATCCACTTTCAGTCGCCTGGGTGCAGGTGCAGTGTTTTTAACCAGAGCTGGGATGTACCTCTACATGCAAAGGAAGGAGAGAGGGGCATGGGAGCTGAGAGGGTAAGCGAGGGACCAATGGCGACGAGGGGCCGTGGACCCCAGGGGCTCCAGAGGGAGGC
Source organism: Phataginus tricuspis (assembly GCA_029783875.1). NCBI lineage: Eukaryota > Metazoa > Chordata > Mammalia > Pholidota > Manidae > Phataginus > Phataginus tricuspis. The sequence goes on along the minus strand of JAQQAC010009376.1, from coordinate 23,962,476 downwards.
AGTGTGCATGCAAAGAGTGAGGTAGATGTCCCGGACGTCCCCTTGGGTGGAAGAGCCACTGGCATCAGGGTAACGGTAAGAAAGCTCTGGAAAGACAGGCCGAGGAATCGAATGGGAAGCTGAGGCTGAGCCTGTCGGAGGACAAGGACGGGCTGGAGCAGCTGAGGCTCTGTAAACCCTGACACGCCGGACGGGCGGGAGACAGCCTCTCGGGTCCACTGACAGGGACCTCACTGCTTTAGGAGACACAGGAGCTCCGACGCAGAGCTGCTGTTCCCGCAGCCTAGGAAGCCCTACAGCCGTAAACCTTCAACCCAGCCCCACTCTGCCTGTGGATTTCCTCGTCGTTGGCTCGGACTTGGACCCGCGTGCGCGGACCCGCGGCTGCCGGGCCATGCTCGCACCTCACAGGATTCGTCTGCGCACTGATGAGCTCATACGCGTGAAGTGCTCAGAAGAGTGACTGGCCTATAACTAACTCTCCATCAGTATTGACCATCACTATCTAGAAACATGAAAACACAAGGGGAAAAAAATATATATATACATATATGTCCGTCTGCGGAGCAGACAAATCATAAAGAGAGAGAGTAGAGGCCGGGCAGTGGGAAGGGCAGTGAGGGCTGCGGACGGGACCGGGGGTTCTGTGGTGGGTGGGGGTTATCAAAGCGCAGTAACATTAGAGCGTGGTTATGGCTGCACAAACAAGGAGATACACTAAAAACCATACAGCTGTACACTAAAAAGGCGAATTTTATGGTATGTAATTTATATCTCAGTAAAACTTTTTTCTTAAGAAAAGCAATGATAGAAGTTATCCCAGATAAAGCTCCCTTGAGACCGCATTTATATTCATTATAAATGCATTATATTCTAAGGACTTATTCTTTATTAACCTTCTAAGAGCCTGTGAGTCATTTTTCACCACATCGGAAACAGTACCATACGTGTGAGAAGCCTGAGAAATATAAAGGCACAGTGCAGGTGCTTGTAGGTGCCACGCAGCTACGAAGGGCTCATCTGAGTGCATTTTATTGGTGCTACTGTAATTCTTGGAGGGAACAGCTCTTTCTATGTTGTCTCCTTCTATGTTGGCTTCATTACTAGCCTGTCATGTACTCACACAGGATGAGAAATCCTAGGGGACAGAAAAAAATTCTAATTTTATTCATTTGGCAATACCAGTGGAAAGGATAAATTGATATAGGAAAAAAATGGACTAAAATGTTGCTTAGAAATATCTGCTTGCTTTATGCCTGATTCTATACACTCAGTGGTAGGTACCTGAAGGCCCTCATTAAACAAATATGTATTGAGCTCCTTCTACGTCACAGGCACTGAGCTAGGCACTGATGAGAAACAGGATATTCCTCTAATGTGAATGGAAAATTATCTAATGAGAAAACAAATTGAACTCTGCGCAGTCTCTTCACTGTAATGCTGCTTACTGCACCAAGAAGCAATTCCAGAAGTCCTGAGACTGGGCACCTGCCCACTGCCCCAAACAAAACTAAGTCATTGTCACTGTTTAAAAAAAAACAACAGTGTAGATGTGCAGTGGAGAGGAGACCAAATGTGCAAGTCACTGTGGAAGGAGCCTGAGGGGGTCGCACAAGGGTTTGGCGGTAGCAGGGGTACACCTCCCCCATGCAGTGGCCTCTCAGTGTCCCACGCAGCAGCCCACACCACCCTATCCCTGCAGCTCTCAAACTTCAGGATCTCCTGTAGGGCTTGGGAAAATACAGATGACTGTCTTTCCTGAGATTATGATTCAGGAAATCTGGAGTGGGGCCTAAAAATGTCCATTTCTAGCAAGTTCCCAGGAGATACGGACATGGCTCTGAGAAATGCTGCCCTGGCCAGTGCCTTTATCTTGGACCAAACACTGCATTCTGATAATTTCCCTAACCTTTCTTCTTCCACTAACCCCAATTTCTAGGGTCACGTTTATTCAAGGTTTTGGTTTTTAAATAAAATATGTTTTTGAAATTTTAATTGAAATATACCTGATGTACAATTATTATATTGGCTTCAGGTGTATAACTAAGTGATTCAACAATTATATACATTACTAAATGCTCCCCACAATAAGTATAGTCACCATCTGTCATCATGCAAAGATATTACAATATTGTTGACTATATTGCCTATGCTGTACTTCCATCTCGGTGATTTATTTACTTTACAGTTAGAATTTTGTGCCTCTTTATCCTCTTCACCTATTTCACTCATCACTCCACCCCTTCCCCTATGGCAACCACCAGTCTCTCCTCTATGTTTATGCATCTGTTTCTGTTTTATTTCTTTGCTTTTGTTCTGGTTCGCTTTTAGATTATAAGTGAAATCATATGGGGTTTGTCTTTCTCTGTTTGACTTATTTCACTTAGCATAACGCCCTGTAGGTCCACCTGTATTGTCACAAATGGCAAGATTTCATTCTCTTTTTTAATGGGTGGAATAATATTTCACTGTGTCTATGTACCACATCTTTTCCATTTATCTATAGAAGATCAGCCCTGTTTTTTGGTAGGAAACAGCCATTCAATCTAATGAACAAATCAAAGGAATGTTTAGCTGTGGCAAAGGAATTTATGGTTGATCTTATGCTGTAAAAATGCTTCCACTTGATATTCACCTTGAATTTCCTTGGCCATCTGTCAGGCCAAATCTGTTCAATTCATGACAGCTTCAGCAGCTATGTCTACACTGATACTCCTTTTTAATAGCTTGTTATCAGAGAGAAGGCATAGCTTCATAGAGAAACTCATAATTTATTGAATTATTAGAACAAGAGAAATCTATTAGTCTCACTCTCAGCATGGAAATCAGGGAGTATCTTTTAAATGCATGGCACATAAATTCTCTCAAGATGCCAGACGAATGGACTCATAGGTAGGTTGTTAGCAGAAATCTGAAAGTTCTGAGCCAAGACTTTATAACTCTTTGTAAGTAACCTATGCAGATGGTCTTTGGAAACTTGCTTCACTTTCTTTTAGGAACTAGAGGTGCAGCACCTTAAGCCGGAACCCGTGCAGGAGGATGAAGGGCAAGTACTGGCAGCCGTGAGGTTTCACACCCAGTCATGAGCGTGAGGGACTGGGTTTCAGAGGCAAAGCTTACAGACTGCAATGAAAAGTAGGCTGGAGAGGGTTCTGAGGAACTAGGGCCCAAGGAACAGCCCTCAACTCCAGTCAGGTTTGCCTTCATGGCTTAATAAGGGAATGATCTTGGGTGGGTCTCCTTAGCATAAAGGCTTTCGTGGGGCAGGCCGCTATGAAGGTTATGTGTATATATGGCTATAAATTCATCAGTCATTATATCTACAGATTAAAACCAGATTTTTAAAAAAGAAGAGAAAAACCAATGTGGAAGAAAGGGTATTTAACACTCTCAACTACTTTGACCTAGCAGACATACACAGAGCATTGCACCCAACAACTATAAGAACATATATTCTTTTTAAGTAAATGGAGCATTCACGAAACAGACACATAATGAGCCATAGATGAAGTCTTAGTACATTTCAAAACAGTGAAATATTACAGTGTATGCTCTATAATAATAGAATTAAATTAGAATTCATTAAAATTAAGATACCAAGAAAACCTTCAAATATTTGAAAATGAAACAATGCACTTCTAAATAACCCATCGATTAATCACAAGGGAAACTAGAAAATACTTGTAATTGAATGATAACGAAAATACAACATATTAAATTTTGTGCAGTGCAGCCAAAGCAGTACTTGGAGGGTAATCAATACCTTAACATGCTTAAGCACAGAGCAATAAGAAAAGAAAAGAAAAATCTAAAATCAATCATCTAAGACTGCAGCATAAGAGTTTTCTTAGGAAACAAAAAATTAAACCCAAAGTAAATAGAAGGAAGGAAATAAAAATCAGAAATCAATTAAATAGAAAGCAAAGAAAATTAACAAAGCCAAAAGTTGATTCCTTAACAAGTTTAATAAATTGATAAACCTCTTCTAGAAAGAATGATCATGGGAAAAAAAATAAAAACATAAATTAAACTATTTAGATGAAGTGGACAGATTATTTGAAAAACACAATTTACTAAAAGGAAGACAGAACCTGAACAGTTTCCTATCTACTAAGAAAAAGGAATTTGGTAATCAAAAATCTTCCCATGCAGAAAACTCTCTAGGCCAATGGTCTCGGTGACTTCTACTAAGTATTCAAAGAAAAAATAGGCCATTGTACACAAATTCTATCAGAATAGAATGAGGCTGGCAAACATGTGAGATATGACAAGAAAAGAAAATTATAGACCATACAGGAGATAGAGGCAATAATCCTTACCAATAATTAGAAATTGAAGTGTAAATGGATAACATATGGCCAGTTGTGGTTTATCTTGGGGATGCAAAACAGGCTTAACATTTGAAAAGTAAAGTAATTCTCCATATTAAAACAATAAGGGAGAAAAACCATATGACTGTCCCAATAGAGTCAGGAATGTATTTGACAGTATTCATCATGACAAACACTTCCAGAAACCTAGTAAGAGAAGGCAAATTCCTAAATCTGATAAAAGGCATCCAAAAAATTTACATCATACTCTATGGTGATTCCTTCAAAACTAGAAAGAAGTCAAAGGTGTCTGTTCTCAGCTCTTCTATTCAACATTGTACTGGAGATTCTATTTTGTGCAATATGGCAAAAAATAAAAATCAAAGGTCTACAAAATGGAAAAGAAGTAAAATTCTTTTTATTCACAGAAAGCACAATTGTGTTTATAAAAAATCCTGACATCTCCAAAATAAGTATTAGTCCTAATTAGTGAATTTAGCAAGTCTACAAATACAAAGCCAATTTACAAAATCAACTATATTTCAACATACTAACAGCAAACAACTAGACAATTAAATTTAAAATGTAATATTACAATAGTTTCAAAAATATAAAATAGGAATAAATTCAACAAAAGGTATAGAACTCCACACTAAAATCGACAAATCATTGCTAAAGGAAATTAATAGATGGAGAGAGATGAAACATTCATGGACTGGAAGACTCAATATAGCTAAGATGTCAATTCTCCTTAAACGTATCTATCAGTTCAGCACAATTCAAGAAGACTTTTTGTAGTAATTGAAATTTGACTCTAAAATTTTTATGGAAAAGCAAAGAACCTAAAATAGCCCCCAAAAAATCTTGAAAAAATAAAAAACAGTTGAAGGATGACATTACCTCATTGCAAGATTTCCTGTGAAGCTACAGTAATCAAGATAAATGTGGTTAAGCAAAAAGAAAATTAAGTCAATGGAACACAAGAGAGAGTTCAGAAATAGATCCATATGGCCACTTGAACTGGCAGAGGCACTGTGATGGTTTACTTTATGGGTCAACTTGGCAAGGCTGTGGTGCCCAGTTTCTCAAACACTAGTCTACATGTTGCTGTAAAGGTATCTTGTAGATGCGATTAACCTTTACAATTAGTTGACTTTAAGGAAAGCAGATAAACCCCAGTAATGTGGGTGGGCCTCATCCAATCAGATGAAGGCATTAAGAGCAAAAATTGAGGGTTCCAAGAGAAGAAAAAACTGTTCCAAGACTGAACCATAGAAATCCAGTCTGAGTTGATAGCTTGCCAACCTCCGCTACAGAGTTTGGATTTACCAGTCCTCCCGACTTCTGGAGCCAGTTCTTTAAAATCTCTGAGAAAGAGGCATAATTTATAAATAAGTTCTACAATTCAATAACAAAAAGACACAAAAATTTTTCAAATGATAAAAAATATATATAGACATTTCACAAAGGAAGATATATGATTGACCAATAAGCAAATCATCAGGGAAATACAGAGTAAAAACACACTGAGATACCATTTTACACCCACTACCTTTTACTAAAAGTAAAAATGCCGTGACAACATTAATGTCAGTGACAAGATGCAGCAAGTAGGACTCCTGTCTGTTTCTGGTCGGATCGTAGGTGGAAAACACTTTGGAAACAGTTTGGGAGTTTTTGATGGAACTACCCTATGACTGAGTAATTCCAGCCCTAGGTATTGACTCATGAAAGCATGTCTACACAAAGTCTTACACAAGAATATCAAAGCAGCTTCATAGATAAAGCAAAAACTGGAAACAACCCAAATGTCCATCAACACAAGTATGAATAAACAAATTGTGATATACACTACTGAACAATAAAAAAGAACGAACTGACACTTTCAAAACCATGGATGAATCTCAAAAGTATTATGTTAAGTGAAAGAAGGCACAGAAAAGAGTATATACTGTATGAATCCTTTCATATGAACTTTAAGACCGGGTAAAACTAATAAAGATAGTTACCGGATACTCCCTATCCCCTCCCACACACAACCCCCCCCCGACTACTGACATCCTGCAAAACAGTGGTGCATTTGTTACAATCAATGAACCCATATTAACACATCATCATTACCCCAAATCCATAGATTCCGTTAGGGTTCATTCTTGGTGTTCTCCATTCTGCTGGTTTTGACAAATGCAATGACAGGATTCTACCATTGTATTATGATACAGAGTAGCTTCACTGCCCCCAAAATCCTCTGTGCTCTGGCTATTTATTCTCCCCAACCCCTGGTAATCTCTGATGGTTCACAGTTTTGCTTTTTCCAGAATATGACATAGTTGCAATCATACAGTGTGTAGCCTTTTCAGACGGGCTATCACTTAGCTGTGTGCAGTTAAGTTTCCTCCATGTCTTTTCATGGCTTGATAGTTTCTTTTTAGCACTGAATGATATTCTACTGTCTGGATGCACCACAGTTTATCAATTTACCTACTGACATCTTGGTTGATTCCAAGTTTTGGCAATTATGGATAAAATTGCTATAAATACCTGCATTCAAGTTTTTGTGTGAACAAGTTTTCAATTCCTTTGGGTAAATACCAAAGAGCACGACTGCTGGATCGTACGGTAAGAGCATGAAACTGCCAAACTGTCTCCCAAAGGGGCTACTATACACACTGCTCCACTTCCTCACTAGTGTTTGGTGCTGCCGGTGCTTTGGATTTTGAACATTCTGATAGGTGTGTAGTGATACCTCATTGTTTCCTTTGAAATTTCATAATGACATGGTGTTAAATATCTTTTGATATAGTTACTTGTCCTCTATATCTTCTGGAGTAACGTGTCTGTTGAGGTCTTCAGCCCATTTTTCAATTGGATTGTTCATTTTCTCATAGTTAAGTTAGAGTTCCTTGTATATTTTGGATAAGGGCCCTTTATCAGATGTGTCTTTTGTAAATACTTTCTCCCAGTTTGTGTCTTAACCTTTTCATTCTCTTGATATTGTCTTTCTAATTTTAATAAAATCTAGCTTATCAATTCTTTCATGGACCATGCCTTTGGTGTTGTATCTAAAAAGTCATTGCAGTACCCAGGTCATCTATGTTTTCTCTATGTTATTTTCTAGGAGTCTTACAATTTTTTGTTTTACATTTAGGTCTACATTGAGATCCAGTCTGAGTTAATTTTTGTGAAAGGTGTTAAGGTCTGTGTCTAGGTTCATTTTTTTGCATGTGGTTGCCCAGTTTTACCAGCACCATTTGTTGAAAAGTCTGTCTCTTCTCCATTCTCTTGCCTTTTTTCCTTTGTCAAAGATCAGTTGCATATATTTATGTGGGACTATTTCTGGGCTTTCCATTCTGTGTCATTGGCCTATTTGTCTATTCTTTCATCAGTACCATACTCTCTTATTATGGTAGCTTTATAATAATTCTTGAAGTTGAGTAGTGTCAGTACAACTTTGTTCTCCTGTGTTACAGAATTATCTGTTCTGGGTTTTTCTTTGTCTCTCCACAGAAAATTTAGAATCCGTTTGTTGATATCCACAAAATAACTTGCTGGAATTTTAACTGGAATTGTTTTGAATCTATAGGTCAAGTGGGGAAGTACTTATACCTTGACAATATTGAGTCCTTCTGTGAACATAGAATAGCTCTGATATCTTCATGAGAGTTTTGTAGTTTTCCTCATATAGATCTTGTACATATGTTTTAGATCTATACCTAAGTATTTACATTTTGGGTGCCCATGTAATTGGTAACGTGTTTTTAATTTCAAGCTCCACTTCTTTATTTAAGTTATATAGGAAAGCAACTGGCTTTTGCATATTAACCTGTATCTTGCTACCTTCCTATAATTGCATATTAATTCCAGGAGTTTGTTGTTGTTTTGTTGATTCTTCTGTATTTTCTATGTAGATTATCATGTTATCTGTGAACAAGGACAGCTTCATTTCTTCCTTCCAAATCTGTATACCTCTTCTTGTTGTATTGCATTAGCTTAGACTTCCACTATGATGCTGAAAAGCAGTGGTAAGCGAGAAATAACTTGGAAATAACTTCTCCTGCAGGGTTGAAAATGTCTCCTAATAGATTATGTCTAAAACTGTAAGGCAAAACTGAGCTTATATGCAAAATATATGCTGCAATAAAGTCATTAAGACAACGAATGTTGTTTGAATTGCAAGTAATATCAAACTGCTTTACTCACTTCCTATGCGTCAAAAATTAAAATAAGAAGTGAGATCTCCATCCCACACAAATTGTATGAGTTTACTTTCCAAGCTCAATCTGCAGTTTTTCAGCAGTAATTTTTGGACCTCAATGCACAGGGCAAGGAAAATCCCATATTTCAAAATTCATCTAATTGTGCAGTTGAGGAAATTCCACTTAACCTTCAATTGAAGTGGTTAATCTACTATGTAAAAACATGCTGAAAGGCAAATAGCAAGGAAAGAATATGATAGAATTTTGTAAATGCATTGAGTGATTTATATTCCCAATTAAAATCTTAGGGTCATGATTGCTACCAGTGTTCAGCAGGACCTATTTCTGTGACAAGACATTTTCTTGTTATATAACTACCCATATAATGTCCTTAATCTTGCCTGACAGCCTACAAAGCCTCAAAGATTTAATATATGGTCATTTACAAAGAAAAGAAAAGCCCCCTATCTAGGGTACTACAGGTGTCTGAAAGTTACAGGGAAACCTCATTAAAAGTGGTATTGAAGGATGGTTTGCTAGGGAAAGTCTGCTTAAGTATAAAGTCTATTTACTCCAACTTGGCAAACAGAGCCTTGTCTGCAGTTACATTACTTTAGTCAAAAGTAGACTTGGATGATTGGATTAACGATGGTGGCGTGAGAGGTGAGACAGAGACCTCCTCCTAAAACCACATATAATAAGAAAATATAATTAATACAACTAATCCTGAAAGAGCAACAGGAAAGAAGGCTGCACCAGACTGCATACACCTGGTGGAAAGAGCAGACCTCACCGAACAGAGTAACATACAAAAGCTGTGAACTGGCAGGACGCAAGCCCTTCCCCCACCACAGCTCACCAGCAGGAGGAAGAGAAACAGTGGGGAGGGAGTGGAAGCCTGGGACTGCTGAACACCTATCCCTGGAGATCTGCTCTGGGAGCATGAACCTACCTTGCATGGTGCTCTGGTGATTAATGGGGTTGGATAGCTAAGACAGGCAGAATACCTTGAGAGACGGAGACTCCAGCTGCTTGTGGAAAACAGGAATTCATATCTGGCTGATCTGGGCAGGCAGTCTGAGATACTTCCTAACAGTGAGAGGGCTGCTAAAATGGCAAGGATTCCACAGAGCTTACTGCTCAGGAGAAAGGACAGGTAGACAAAATTGTCTGGGTGCACTCTGCCCAGCAGGTTGGGAGCTTAAACAATCTTCAGGTGCTCCATTCCCCAGGCTGGGTATGCAGCTCCAAGGCCCCCCACCGTGAGATGCAACCTACTGTGTTTTCCTCCCAGCTAGCCTGCACCTGGCTTGCAAATTGGCAGCCCCTGCGCTGGCATCAGGCCAGACAGAGGGAAGCCCCGCCTACAGCAGCTACAAACACAAAGCATAGAGGCTTATACCTGTGTGTTCGGCCCACTGGTTGTGGCAGTGGAGACAGGCATATCAGCCAGGAAAAAGGAAACAGCTCTTTCTTCCCCCCAAGCACCAGCACCACCCCGCAGTGACCCCCAACATTGCTACAGGGGCTGAGCAGCTCCAGAGAGTAGAGCGTCTGGGCACTAGAGGGCGCCACATACAAATATGAAACGTCAAAGGAACCTGTTTCAAAGCAAAATCTCAACACCAGAGAAAGGACCGAGTGAGAATGAATAAATCTTCCTGAAAGAAAGTTCAACATAAAAATCATAAACATGTTCATGGAGGTACAGAAAAATATTCAAGAACTCAGAAACAAATGTAGGATGGAGATCCAATCATTGAAGAGCACAATAGAGGGTATTAAAAGCAGATTAGATATGGTGGAGGAGACAATAAATGAAATAGAAATTAGGGAAAAGGAATACAAAGAAGCTGAGACACAGAGAGAAAAAAGAATCTCTAGGAATGAAAGAATACTGAGAGAACTGTATGACCAATCCAAAAGGAACTATATTCATATTATAGGGGTACCTGAAGAAGAAGAGAGAGAAAAAGGGATAGAAAGTGTCTTTGAGGAAGTAATTGCTGAAAACTTCCCCAATTTGGGGAAGAAGACAGTCTCTCAGGCCATGAAGGTGCACAGATCTCCCAACATAAGAGACCCAAGGAAGACAACACCAAGACATATAATAATTAAAATGGCAAAGATCAAGGATAAGGACAGACTATTAAAAGCAGCCAGAGAGAGAAATAAGATCACATACAAAGGAAAACCCATCAGGCTATCATCAGACTTCTCAGCAGAAACCTTACAGGCCAGAAGGGAGTGGCATGATAGATTTAATGCAATGAAGCAGAAGGGCCTTGAACCAAGAATACTTTATCCGGCAAGACTATTATTTAAATTTTAAGGATGGATTAAACAATTTCCAGATAAGCAGAAGCTGAGAGAATTTAGCTCCCACAAACCATCTCTACAGTGTATTTTGGAGTGACTGCTATAGATGGAAGTGTTCCTAAGGTTAAATAGCTGCCACCATAGGTAATAAAAAGGGATAGACAAAGAGTACAGAATATGAAAGCTAATATATAAAGAATGGAGGAGAAATAAAAGGAGGGGGAAAAAAGAACCTTTAGATTGTGTTTGTAATAGCATACTAAGTGAGTAAAGTTAGACTCTTAGATAGTAAGGAACTTACCTTTGAACCTATGGTAACCACGAATCTAAAGCCTGCAATGGCAATAAGTACATACCTATTGATAATCACCCTAAATGTAAATGGTCTGAATGCACCAATCAAAAGACATGGAGTCACTGAATGGATAAAAAAACAAGACCCATCTATATGCTACCTTCAAGAGACTCACTTCAAACCCAAAGACATACACAGACTAAAAGTAAAGGGATGGAAAAAGATATTTCATGCAACTAATAGGGAGAAAAAAGCAGGAGTTGCAGTACTTGTATCAGACAAAATAGACTTTAAAACAAAGAAAGTCACAATAGACAAAGATGGACATTACATAATGATAAAGGGGTCAGTCCAACAAGAGGGTATAACGATTATAAATATCTATGCACCCAACACAGGAGCACCTACATATGTGAAACAAATACTAACAGAATTAAAAGGGGAAATAGAATGCAATGCATTCATTCTAGGAGACTTCAACACTCTACTCACTCCAAAGGAGATGAACCTGACCAAAAATAAGTAAGGAGACAGAGGCACTGAACAACACATTGAACAGATGTTCCTAACAGACATCTACAGAACTCTCCATCCAAAAGCAGCAGGATACACATTCTTTTCAAGTGCACACAGAACATTTTCAAGAATAGATCATATACTGGGCCACAAAAAGAGCCTCAGTAAATTCAAAAAGATTGAAATTGTACCAACCAGCCTCTCAGACCACAAGGGTATGAAACTAGAAATAAATTACACAAAGAAAACAAAAAAGCCTACAAACCCACAGAGGCTTAACAGCATGCTCCTAAATAACCAATGGATCGATAACCAAATAAAAACAAAGATCAAGCAATATATGGAGACAAACGACAACAACAATTCAACAATGCAAAATCTGTGGGGTGCAGCAAAAGTGGCGCTAAGAGGGAAGTATATTGCAATACAGGCCTACCTCAGAAAACAAGAACATTCCCATATGAACAGTCTAAACTCATAATTAATGAAATTAGAAAAAGAAGAACAGATGAGACCCAAAGTCAGTAGAAGGAAGGACATAATAAAGATTAGAGCATAAATAAATAAAATCGAGAAGAATAAAACAATAGAAAGAATCAATGAAAGCAGGAGCTGGTTTTTGGAGAAAATAAATGAAAAAGATAAGCCCCTAGACAGACTTTTCAAGAAAAAAAGAGAGTCTACACTCAGACTCAGAAATGAGGAAGGAAAAATCACTACAGACACCACAGAAATACAAAGAATTATTAGAGAATACTATGAAAAATTATATGCTAACAAACTGGATATCCTAGAGGAAATGGACAACTTTCTAGAAAAATGCAACCTTCCAAGGCTGACCCAGAATGAAACAGAAAATCTGAACAGACCAATTACCAGCAAAGAAATTGAATTGGTAATCAGAAAACTACCTAAGAACAAAACACCTGTACCAGATGACTTAACCACTGAATTTTATCAAACATTTAGTAAAGATCTAATAACCATCCTCCTTAAAGTTTTCCAAAAAGTAGAAGAGGAAGGAATACTTCCAGACTCATTCTATGAGGTGAACATCACTTTAATAACAAAACCAGGCAAAAACACCACAAAAAAAGAAAATTACAGACCAATATCGCTGATGAACATTGATGCAAAAATACTCAAAAAAATATTAGCCAACCAAATTCAAAAAAACGTCAAAAATATCATCCATCATGATCAAGTAGGATTTATTCCAGGGATGCAAGAATGGTGCAATATTAGAAAATCCATCATCATCATCCACTACATCAACAAAAAGAAGGACAAAAACCACATGATCATCTCCATAGATGCCAAAAAAGCATTTGACAAAATTCAAGATCCATTCATGATAAAAACTCTCACAATATGGGTACAGAGGTGAGGATTCAAGACGGCGGCATGAGAGGTGACACAGAGTACTCCTCCCCAAACCACAAATAGTACAAAATATAGTTAATTAATACAACTAGCCCTAAAACAGCAACAGGAAAGAAGGCTGCACCAGACTGCATACAGACCTCACGAACAGAGCAGACCTCACAAAACAGGGTAAGTAGGAAAGCCTTGATCCGGCGGGACCCAAGCCCTTCCCCCAACCCAGCTCACAGGCGGGAGGAAGAGACACGGAGCAGGGAGGGGGTGGAAGCCTGGGACTGCTGGACACCTGGTCCTGAAGATCTGCTTTGTGAGCAGAAGCCTACCCTGTGTGGAGCTCTGGGCGTTGGGGAGCTTGGACGGGCAAAGTGCTTGGAAGACTGACATTCCAGCCATTTGTGGAAGGGCGGATCTGCATCCGGCCGCTCTGTGTCAGAGGAAGGGCGGGTGGTCTGAGAGGCTTACTAGCAGCGAGAGGGCTGCTGAAGGGGCGGGGTTTGCACGGAGCTTGCTACACGGCAGAAAGGAGAGTTGGACAAGGTTGTCTGGGCGCCCCTGCCCAGCTGGTTGGGAACTTTGAGGAGCTCCAGGTGCTGCATCCCCCTGGCTGCCTACTCAGCTCCAAAGCCCCCCACTGTGACACATAGCCTGCCAAGACTTCCTACTGGCCTGCAGGCACTGGTTTGCAAACTGACAGACACCATGCTGGTGTCAGGCAAGCCAGAGGGAGGCCCCGCCTACAACAGCTAGAGACGCAAGGCACAGAGGCTTACATGTGCATGCTTGGCCCACTGGCTCTGACACTGGAGACAGGCACTGCAGATGGGAATCAGGAAACAGACCTTTCCTCCCCCCAGGTACCAGCTCCACTCCCCTATGACCCCCAACCTCATTCTAGGGCTGAGCAGCTCCAGAAACTGGAGTTTCTGCACACTAGTGGGTACCACACAGAAATCTGAAATGTCAAAAGAACATGGTTCAGACCGAAATCTCACAAACCCCAGAAAAAGTCCAAATGAAATTGAACTCACCAATCTTGCTGAAAGAGAGTTCAAACTAAAAATCATAAACACGCTTGTGGAGGTACAGAAAAATATTCAAGAACTCAGGAACGAATTTATGTTGGAGATTCAATCATTAAGAAATTCCATATCTGAAATGAAACATACAATGGAGGTATTTAAAAGCAGATTAAATGTAGTAGAAGAGAGAGTAAATGGAAGAGAAATTAGAGAAGAGGAATACAAAGACACTGAGGCACAGAGAGAAAAAAGGATCTCTAAGAATGAAAGAATATTGAGAGAACTATGTGACCAATCCAAACGGAACAATATTTGCATTATAGGGATACCAGAAAAAGAAGAGAAAGAAAAAGGGATAGAAAGTGTCATTGAGTAGGTAATTGCTGAAAACTTCCCCAATCTGGGGAAGGAGATAATTTCTCAAGCCATGGAGGTGCACAGATCTCCCAACACAAGGGGACCCAAGGAAGACAACATCAAGATATATAATAATTAAAATGGCAAAGATCAAGGATAAAGACAGACTTTTAAAAGCACCTACAGAGAGAAATAAGATCACATACAAAGGAAAACCCATCAGGCTATCATCAGACTTCTCAACAGAAACCTTACAGGCCAGAAGGGAGTGGCATGATACATTTAATGCAATGAAACAGAAGGGTATAGAACCAAGAATACTGTACCTAGCCAGTTTATCATTAAAATTTGAAGGAGTGATTAAACAATTTTCAGATAAGCAAAAACTTAGAGAATTTACCTCCCACAAACCACCTCTACAGTGGATTTTGGAGGGACTCCTATAGACGGAAGTATTCCTAAGGCTAAATGAATGTTACCCAAGGGATAGAGAAAGAGTACAGAATATGATTCATAACATACAAAGAATGGAGGAGGAATAAAAAAGAGGGGAAAAAAAGAACCTGTATGTTGTGTTTTTAAATGACATATCTGATAAGGGGTTGACATCCAAAATATATAAAGAGCTCACACACCTCAACAAACAAAAAGCAAGTAAGCCAATTTAAAAATGGGCAAAGGAGATGAACAGACACTTCTTCAAAGAAGAAATTCAGATGGCCAACAGGCACATGAAAAGATGCCCCACATCACTAATTATCAGGGAAATGCAAATAAAATCCACAATGAGATATCACCTCACACCAGTTAGGATGGCCAGTATCAAACAGACTAAGAACAACAAATGCTGGTGAGGATGCAGAGAAAGGGGAACCCTCCTACACTGCTGGTGGGAATGTAAGCTAGTTCAACCATTGTGGAAAGCAATATGGAGGTTCCTCAGAAATCTAAAAATAGAAATACCATTTGTACCAGGAATTCCACTCCTAGGAATTTACCCAAAGATTATAATTTCTCAGATTCAAAAAGACATATGCACCCCTGTGTTTATTGCAGCACTATTTACAATGGCCAAGATATGGAAGCAACCTGAGTGTCCATCAGTAGATGAATGGATAAAGAATATGAGGTACATATACACAATGGAATACTACTCATCCATAAAAAAGAAACAAATTCTACAATTTGCAACAACATGGATGGAGCTGGAGGATTTTATGCTTGGTGAAATAAGCCAGGTGGAGAAAGACAAGTACATTTGTGGAGTGTAACAATGAAGCAAAACTGAAGGAACAAAACAGCAGCAGACTCACTGACTCCAAGAAGGGACTAGCGGTTACCAAAGGGGAGGGGGGTTGGAGGGTGGGTGGGGAGGAAAGAAGAAGTAGACTGAGGGGTATTATGATTAGCACACATGGTATGGGGGGCATCAGGGGGAAGACAGTGTAGCACAGAGAAGGCAAATAGTGACTCTGTGGCATCTTACTACACTGATGGGTAGTGACTGCAATGGGGTATGGGGGGGACATGATAACACGAGTAAATGTGGTAACCACATTGTTTTTTCATGTGAAACCTTCATAAGAGTGTATATAATAATATCTTAATATAAACAAATGAATGAATGAATGAATAAACAAACAAACAAACAAACAAACAATAAAGTCAAATTGGACCTGAAGCTACATCTTCTATAAACCCAACACATACAATTTAGTTTTGGCAAACAACCTTATCTGTCTCACATCAGTGTTGTCAATTTGAATTTTTACTGGTTTCCTAGTTTTGTTTGCATTTCATTTATACATCTTAACTTTGGCTTCTGACATCAGTAAGATTCATCCTCATAACTAGTTTATATCTCATATTATATTTGCTTATATATGTAGCATTATAAAAAACAATTTCAAGTCACAACTCGGAGGTCAACATTTTTTTCTTTAAAAAGGATCCAGTTAAATACTCAAGTTTGAGAAACAGTTCCTTAAGGCAAACCTTAGTATCAGAGCAACTGTTTGTCTAGTGTTACATGTGAGCCTAGCTGTGAGCCCTTTAGTACTTCCAGATGTACTTTTGTTTATTGAAAAGGGCTGCTACGAAGCACTATTTACAATAGCCAAGAAATGGAAGGAACCTAAGTGTCCATCAGTAGATGAATGGATTAAGAAGATGTGGTACATATACACAATGGAACATTATTCAGCCATAAGAAGAAAACAAATCCTACCATTTGCAACAACATGGATGGAGCTAGAGCGTATTATGCTCAGTGAAATAAGCCAAGCTGAAAAAGACAAGTATCAAATGATTTCACTCATCTGTGGAGTATAAGAACAAAGAAAAACACTGAAGGAACAAAACAGCAGCAGACTCACAGAACCCAAGAAAGGACTAATAGTTACCAAAGGGAAAGGGATTGAGGAAAATGGGTGGGAAGGGAGGGATAAGAGGGTAGGAGGGGTATTACAATTAGCAGACGTAATGTTGGGGGGGCACGGGGAGGGCTGTGCAGCTCGGAGAGGACAAGTAGTGACTCTATAGCATCTCACTACACTGATGGACAGTGACTGTAATGGGGTTGGTGGGGGAGACCTGATGAAGGGGGTAGTTTAATCACCATAATATTGCACATGTAACTGTAGATTAATGATACCAAAATAAATTGTAAAAAAAATAATTAATTAATTAATTAATTGTATAGGAGGCAAAAAACAGAAGCTACAAACCAAAAAAAAAAAAAAAAGAAAAGAAAAGGGCTGCTACGAATACACATAAATCTGTCTCTTCTGAAAATGTTAAAAGATTGATGTTTCTCATCAAGATGTCATGGAAATGATGGAATGTCCAGAAGAGGCTACGTTAGGCAAACCTGACCTTAACAAAACCCTGATCTTACCTCTTCAAACGCAGTGGTCCTCAAACTTCCCGTGCATATAATCACCCAGGGAGACTCCCAAACTTTTCTCCCAAAGATTTGCAACCAGTATTTCTAGAATGAGGCCCAGGAATATTCACTTCTAGCAAACATCTCAGAATATTGTGACCTGCTGACACATGGACCACCACATTTTGAGAAACATGCCTTAATGGTTCCTGATTTTCATGGTTTGTTCTGTTCTTTACTTTAGAACCCAGAGAATCTTAAAGTTCCCAGTTATTTTTTTCTGTCAGAACTCCTGCCATAAGAGGTGAGGGATCAGCGCACTCTACCTTCCTATTTTATTAATTGTTATTATAAATCCCAAACTGCACTTGTTTGCAGAACATTCTAGAATACAGAAATGCCTCAAACTATTTTGTTTGTAACTAACCAGAAGTAATTCAGGTTTAAAGATTCAGCTACCATGTAGGGGAACTTTCAGTTGAAAAATAAATTGTGACCAAGACTCATTCTCTGTCCGTCTAGTTATTTTTCAAAAGCTTTAAACATCACAAACCATCTCCATAGTCTTACATTTTAGTGATTTTCGGATAGCTCCACTAAAGGCTCAAACATACATACATGAAAAAGCTCTTGCTTCGTTGCCTAGAAAACAGATGAATACCTTCATTTTAGATAAAAGTCACTACTCCAGCATATGCTTAATGGGTAGTATGTGATCTGTACTACTGAACTAAGTCTCGGTGCAAGGCACCAAAGACCTCTTGTCTCTAATGAACACTTTAAATAACCAAGTCCTGTAAAATTCAGGCCACTTCCTAAGCTAATGTTGCAGAGGAAAGCAGGATGTTAGCCTGTGATTTTTACTGGATATGATCATACAAGTAACTCACTGCCCAATAAAACAATACATCTTCAAGAAACAAGAGCTTTTTCTAGTAAGGAAAATATTTTTAGCACTGGAAAATTACAGGATCATGGCTCACCTTGAAGCAAAATCTCCAGGCAGTGTATTCCTGTCCAGGTCAGCTCCTGGTGTCAATGTGGACTGAAGGGGACTTGGGTTCACTGCCCAGTTTCCTCACCCATGAACCTGGAATAACAACGAGCCCTGCTTTACAAAGGGACTGTGAGGTGTAGCAATCCAAGTGACAGTAGCATTGTCCCAATTCAAAATACCACATCATAGCCTCATTGTCCGCAATACTCCCCACACACCCTTCAGTGATTCTGCCATTTTAACTAGGAATTTCTTGTTTAGACTGTCTCAGTGCCTTCTGTTCAGTCACTTCGTCTTCCCTACCCTTGCTCGTCTCTCTGGCTTCCATCTCTTTGGTGAACCTCTGACCACCCTTCCTGCAGACCTTCCTCCTGGCTCCTGTCCCCATGCCTGATGGCCTCTGGCCCGGCCCAGCTCCTGATTCACACCCCGTTCTCACCGCCATGCCCGCTGCCCTTGGACAAGCCTGAAGCCAGCCTGCAGTCAGGGGGGCGGGTGCGCAGCAGTTCTTGCCCGGGATGGAGGACTGTGCATCCCTCCCACGTGCAGCCCCGCACACACTGTAATAATGCCCCTCATGCGTCATAGCTATGTCATGACCCTCCGGGCCCGTGTCACCCCCTAGCTTCCTTCACATTCCTTGTGCCGTGTATACATAAGGCGGCTCAACATATGTCCCCAAACAGCGATTACCATCACTCTGCTATGCTTTGGTTGGTAAAACTGGGCTGGGGAAAGATGAGGAGAGAAGGGAAGGGAAGCAACGGCAGGAATCCTGTAGCATCCCGACAACCGATTTTCCGTGCACGCCCGTGTGCCCTGCTTCACAGACGTGTGAATACTCAGGCCAGGACTGTTCCTCTCCAGGTGGATCCCTCTCTCCTTGATGAACATATTTCATGACCACACAACATTAACTGGGAATATTGTTCTAGCTAGTCTTTGTCCTTATTACATCATGATTTATATTGAAAAGGCATCCATCTGATTCAGTAGAATATACGGAAATAGTTACATCCAACCAATGGGGCATTCCAGGGAAGGGCTCTGTTCCATATAAATAAAGCTCCTGGATAAACAAACATTACCCCTTTAAAGACCAGTCCTTTGAAACCTGTCACCATTTTTGATGGAACTTACTTTTTGAAATAATAATAAAAGTGCTCCAGTAAGTACACAATTGATTATCAATGGATGTCTTTCTAAAATGTGAATAGACGACTGACTCCTTATACAATGGAAATCAAACATAATCATTACAGCGTCATTAAGAGTATCCATTGTTGAACATTGTAATAATCCAGGACTAATTCTGCTTCTTAAAATTCTTGTCACTCAACATTAGATTCTCAAAGGATACTTAATGGTAGTACTTCACCTGCTCCCCCTTCTAATAAAGACTGCTTCTAATCTTCTCCAAACCAGCAAACCAGATAATCAAACTTAAGAGTTAAAAACATGCTTGTGCACCGTGGTGGGAATGTAAAATGGTGTGGCTGCTATGGAAAATAGTATGGTGGTTCCCCCCAAAATTAAAAATAGGATCACCACGTGACTAAACAATCCCACTTCTTGATATGCACCCAAAGAATTGAAAGCAGGCTCCCGAGGAGGTACTCGTACATCGATGCTCAGAGCAGCGTCATTCACAACAGTGAAAATGTGGAAGCGACCTAAGGCTCCATCAGCAGGTGAATGGATGAACATGGTCTCTCCATACAATGGAACGTCATTCAGTCTTACAAGGCCAGGAACTTGTCCCCAGAGTTCCTGCATCGCCCTGCATGGACTGGGTTTTCTTCTCTCTTGGCGTTTTCCACCTGGGCCATGTCTCGTGCGTGTCAACACCCGCCCCTCACTCCACCCCTCACCCCAGTAAAGTCCTTTGAGCTCCTATGCGGTGTGGCTCTTTCTGGCCCCTCTTCCCTGGGCTCCCAGAAGGGCCAAAAAAGGAGAGAAGGGAGTGGAGTGGAGGGAGATGGAGTGTGGGACAAACCAGCTCAAGAGGGCACCACGGAGGCGGCAGACACCCCTCTGCCTCTGCTGTGCACCAGGGACAACCCCTAGATCAGTGAGAACGTACGTGTGTTATACACTATTGCCCCATTTTACAGATGAGAATAATGAGGTTCAGGGTGAGTGCCCATTTCCAAATGCTGGAAATGAATCAAATAAGAGAAACAAGGGCACTTCTGTGAGTTCATTATTCCAAGATTATGTCCTTCCTACATTTTGGGGGCAGATGGGAGGCTAATTAAAAAAAAAGGAAGCTCTGACACAGGCTACAGCACGGATGAACCTTGAGGACATGGTGCTCAGTGAAATGAACCAGTGACAAAAAGACAAATGCTATATGAGTTCACTTACAGGAGACGCCAGGAGAAGCCAGCTTCTCAGAGACAGGGGTTGAGGGGTTGGTTGCCAGGGGTTTGGAGAGGGGAAGATGGGGAGTTGTTTTCTGGTTAGAGAGTTTCCGTTTTGCAAGATGAGGAGTTCTGGAGACGGATCGCACAACACTGTGACTCGACTGTACACTTAGAAATGGTTAAAATGGTAACTTTTCTGTTATGTATATTTTACCACAATTAAACACAAATTTTAAAAAAGAGAAATATGAATGAATTCATTTGATAAATACTTCTTTTGCGCCTACTATGTATCAGACCCTGCCGTTGGCACCAGGAATAAAGTGCTGAGCGAAACCAGGTTCCGTCCTCCTGGAGTTTGCATCCTAGTGTGCAGGACACAATAGCATATATGCCTGTATAGTCCAGCTAATAAAGGGCATAATTTTAGGACATGGTTTTCAAAAAATAAATGACATATCCAGAATATATGCAACCTGGCCTATTGGGATGAAGAATATACCTTTCCTTTAAATATTTTAATTCTAAAAGAGCATAATGATTCAACTTTAAAAATTGATCTATCACCAACATCTTCTAGATATGTTTGACTAGTTTTTCTTTCCATTATACAGATTAAGAGAAAGGCTCTGAAAGACAGACGATGCAAATGGACAGTGGCTGGACCATACATGCAAATGAAACTTTCACTCACAACTTGCAGCTGCCTGTCCAGGAAACTAACCTCTAATCTACAGCAAACAAGCCCGGAAGCCAGCCTGCCAATAAATCAGACTTACGGGAAGCAAGAGCGCTGCTCTCTCCAGTGCCAGCCCAGGAAGCTAAACGAGAGCTTCTGTAACTTCAGCCTGAAATGGCCAGGACTTTATTAATAATTAGCGGCTTCCCTCATTTTGTCCCTGCTTCCAACTTAGGACCAACCAGAGAAAGCTAAATACGTACTCCTAACCAATCCCAGAGGGCGGCCCGCCTCGTCCCTGCGCTAGGAGCCCGCAGCCGGGACAGCCCCAGCCCGCCCTTTCGGCGCCCCGTCGCGCCCTCGCGCTCTGCGGTCCGCCTTGAGCCTCTGCCAGAACGCAAGGGGCACGGCTCACTCCCGTACAAGGACATATGCAGAATAAATAGGTTTTGCTTTTCCCACTTCAGTGGTCTTTATTTCTATAGATGTTTACTCTATAATTGCAAATTGCTCTTCAACATTTTAAAACAGTTAATAAACAACCAAAACAGAACTGTTACAACTGGGTTACCAGAGAGCTTACGGTCCCTGTTCATTACCATCTCTATCCCGCTCCTATCACTGCGGCAGTCAAGACATTCACCAGTCATCCAGCAGATGGCACGGTCACCACGTGCCGGCCCCGGATCAGCGGTGCACACTCCGATTACGACGTCCTGGGGATGAGAAGTACAGCATAAGGAATATAGCTAATAATACTGCAGTATCTTTGTGACAGAGGTAACTACACCTATTGTAGTGAACATGACATAATATATATAGCTGCTGAATCACTATGCTGTACACCTGAAACCAATATCATATTTTATATCAACTGCATTTCAATTAAAAAATAGTTCTTTCATTATTACAGTGGCATAATTTTTAACAATGGATGATCATTTGAAAAATTATTTTAGAACAATTATTTTGCCATTTAGGCTCCCAGTGAATGACCTTCTACTGTACTGACTTCAGGCATTGAGCAATATTTCCATCTGTTTGTTCTAATGCTGGTGGAGGATTGTGGTGGCCCTAAAAGATGACCTCCAACGAACAGCAATGTTTGTACATCCAAGTTTAGAATATACATGCAAGAGCTTAGGAACTATTTCTGTTTGCTTGGCTAAACATCAGGCATAAGAAAATACTTGATAAAGCTGGGTTGACTGTGGTGCGGAATATATTATCATTGAAATGGATATTATTTTTAAAGTATATGCTTTTCCCCCTGTTCCTACATATATATTACCTGCCCTATTCTTGTTGGCAGCATCCATTTCCTCAGGAAGGATTATGATTTTTATTGGAAGAAAACAAACAGAAAGTGTTACATTTCTGCAGTTTAATCTTTGCTTTTGAGAATGTTTAAGATCACCGGCTTGCAAAAACAGGTTTTGAAAGAAAAACGACTTCCTAAATCCAAATGCTCCCTCTTTAGATTTCAAGAGGCAAATGTGGCTGACTCTGAGATTATAAGGACGTCGTTTTTAACAATGGATGATCATTTGAAATTTTTCAAGTAAAACAGAATTTTACTTTAAACCAGAATATAAAGGAATCCCTTGAAACAGGAAGGGAAAATAGAAAAATACCTTCTCTTCCAGGTCTGGAAACAGGAAGCAACAGCAAGAAAAGGTTGCCTAACTCTTCCTTTCTAGAAGGATCTCCCTGGGGTTGAGGAGAGATTTTGAAGCTATCCTACAATATTTTTCTGGTTTTGTTTATAATTTTAAGTTGAGTGCATTACATAATCAATCCTAGACTCCACCGCTCGGGTCTCCCCTTCGAGTCTCTGCCCCGCTTGCTGCTGCAACTCCATCTCCATCCGTGGGCCAACGGACAGGGTTTAAACCAAAGGATCCTTTTATGAAAACCAGACATTGTTTGTTACCTTTTTAGACATTGAATGTATTCATTGTTATGGCAAGAATAATAAAAACAAATATATCAGAAAAGTGATTCATGCTCAATCAGGGTTGGTTTTGAATTCATGCCATTAAAACATCAGCGCAGGATAGACAGTGTCATTTTGTTTTCTTCATCCGTGTGGCTCCCTCTAGTTGCAAATTTTGGTAGATTCTCAGTACACATTCTCGGCTCCCTTTTATGTATTTATTCAGTTATATTTTTTATTAAGGTGTCATTGATACAGACTCTCATGAAGTTTTCACATGAACAACGTTGTGGCTACTACACCCGCCGACGTCGTCAGGCCCCTCCCACTGCAGTCGCGGTGTGGTCAGAGGTCTCCGCTCCCTCTTAAAACCCAAAGCAGACTTTTTCATAGGAAGGCTGCGGAGGAAATGATGGACTGAAATTGATTAATAGGATATATTTTTCAGCCAAGATTATATTTGTTCGTTTTTTGAGAAATTACTACATTTCACATATATGGTTGACAGATTTAGCAAATGAAAATACAGGATACCTAATAACATTTACATATAAGATAAAAACATAATTTTTTAGTATAAGTATGCTCCCAATACGTTAACCTGGTAACTCTGTATATCTGTAGAGTGTTTTAACAGTTTAACAAATGAGGGTTCTGAGAATCAAAACTTTCCACCACCTAAGATAAAAGCTCTTTGTTTTTCCCTTTTTCCCATGGCTTGTCTTTGTTTCTTCATCGGAAGTTTCCCTTTAAGTTCTCAGAAGAAATCAGATGAGAGATCTAAGCAGATACCAATTGATTTTAAGCTCCAAGGACCCTGAGAGAGCTTTATTCTCCCATGTCTAGGTGAGATGGTCAGACAGGTCCTGACCTCCGCACGAAGCCCCACGAGAGCCTTCACTTCTCACTGAATCCTCTTCCCCTGTTCACAGGGGAGGAATTAAGGCTTAGAGGCACTTGTCCAAGGTCACAGGGCTACTTGTCCAAGGTCACAGGGCTACTGAGAGGGGAGCTGAGGTTTAACTCCCATAGTTGACCTTCAGGTTCTCAGCCCTGCTGTGTAAGAATCAAAGCGGGCTGGGGGCGTGGGGCGGGGTGCTTAGTAAAGATACCAATGCCCACCCCTCAACCCCTCACTGCGCCCCCTTCTGATTCAGTAGGACAGAGGAGGAGCCTGGGCTTGGTATTTTTTTAAAGGCGTCCCAGGTGGATCTAGGGGCAGTTGAGCTGAGGACCACAGCTCTCGGTGCGTCTCAGGCTGAGTTGGTGTCAGAGCAGAGCCGCTTGACCAGCCTCATCTCAGTGTTACTGTTAGGCAGGAAAACAGGTATGAGCGGGGTGGAAAGAGAATAAGGCCAGGACAAAGCCCACTAAAAAAGACCCAGAGTCAGAAAGCCAGGAGCAACTTGGCCTGGAATGTTTGAATATTCCCCAGATAAAGGAGGGTACCTCAGCATAGCCCATGTCTTTATTGCGTTAATCGTGCAGGCCCAGCTTATTTTTGAACTTTACCTATATGCTGGGTTTTTTTTTCTCCTTTGGCCTTAATCAAGCAGTTTGCAATCTAGGCAACTAATTTAACATTCAGGCCCAGCCATAAACAACACAGTAAAAGGCAGGAAGGACTCCACTTTAAAGATAAGATTGCACTTTGACACCCAGGAATTTAAGAAGATTCTTTTTTTTTTTCTTTTAGAAGTAAGATTCTTAACATACTGTGGGTAAAGTGGGGTTCCTATGGCCAGGATCCTCACTGAACTTAAATGTAACTGGCCTGTTGCTATGCTACCGCTTCCATACCTTTAGGCAATAAGCCATTATTGTGTTAATATAAGGAGTTCCGCCCAGGGCTCTGCGGGACATTGGGTGGCGGGGCCGCAAGGCTGTAGGAGAGCGGAGCGGGGGCTGGAGTGGTGGCAGCGCCAAGGACAGAGGCCCGGAGGACGGCTGTGCTGGACAGCTGTGCAGAGAGGCCCGGAGGACGGCTGTGCAGATGGGGCGCCCAGAGGTAGAGACCAGCTGGCTGCATCTGAAGCAGCAGTGATAACACAGACTCGCTCTGAGTGAACGGGATTTTGGTGACTGACCTGCCACCTGAAAATCAAGTTGGGTATAACCTTTTGACCCCAGGAACCCTTTGCTGTAAATTTCTTTGGTCACAGTGAATCTGTAGCGAACTTGCCTGGGGCTGAAACTCATTTGCAAGACACTCTTTAGCAAACAGACAATACCTCAGCCCACCTTGGGCTGCTCCCAGACCAAGAGGCCTGCATCTCGGGGAGAAATCAGAGCAGGACGTTTCTTGTGTTAATTTTAAATATTCAGGGACCACTTAACAAGTCTGCACCCCCAGCCCTTAGTCACATTCCTGAAAAAGGGGGAACCCCCAACCTTTCAGGGCGCCCCTCCCTCTGAGGTTGCCTGCACTTAGTGCATAACTTTTAACTTCAAACTCTCTTTTCAGCCTTTCAGGGCGCCTCTCCTTGCTGAGGTGGCCTCTACTTTTTCTCTCTTTAAGTAACTTTAAGTAAAACATTCCCTCTGCTTTACTGCTGTGTCTGCCCTTCAATTCTCTGTTGTGGCGGGACAAGGACCCCACACAATGCTCCCCCAAATCATGGTCCGAGTTTGTTCTCCTCAGTCCTTGTCCCCACCACAACAAAGAACTGAAGGGCAGAGACACGAGAGCGCAGCAGAGGGAATGTTCTATTTGAATACAGAGCCAAGGTGGACCAAGCTGTGGGACTTTTTAGGGGAGGCCCTTCTTCGACGGACGGGGTGGGGTCATTTGATTGACAGCTCTAGTATAAGCCCCATTCCTCTTGGGGCGCATGTCTTTTCCCAAAATGTACATAGAAAAGCCCATAGGGTCAGGGAAGCAAAAGCGCAGTTCTATTTTAGTGAGATCAGGATGAGGGGTGGTTTGGGAGGTCCTTATTTCCATGTGACTGCGTCTGTGTTGGGACTGGCGGGGACCAGATTGGCCTGGGCCTGAGAGGCGAGAAGTTAGCTCCCTGCAAGGCCTTTGCTGTCTTCACGCAGGACTCGCTACCTGGGCAGAGTGTGGGCAGTCTTTTCCTTGAAACTTATCTTCCCCTTCCCCGGCTTTTCATGTCTATCTTTCTACCTAACAGGACCATTGGAGGTTGGGTGGGGGGACTCATGTAACTCCAACACCCAGGCTCACCCCAGACCAATTAAATCAATAAGTGCTAAAGCTTTCCAGATGGTTCCAAAATTGAAAATACTGCTCCAGAGCAGAGAACCATTTCCCACAAAGAACTGAAGAAAATGTTCCAGGCTTTGTGGGCCATGCAGGCCCTGTCAGAGCCACCCACTGCTTGCCTTGTGGGGCAACAGCAGCAGTAACGGCGCCCAGACCGACAGGCAGCGCAGAGTTCCCGTGAACTGTGCTACAGACACTTTGCACATATCAGGGTGTATATTCCTTTGACTCTTCTCAATCACTTTAAAAGGTAAATACCATTCAGGGCTATAGAGTAGGGATTGTACTCAACAAAGTCTGGCCTGTAGGTCAAATCCTGCCTACCGCCTGCTTTTGTAAATCAGTTACTTACCGTTTCTTTCCATGGTGTTCATCTCGTAGGGCATTTCCGTTATTCTTCATGGTAGATTAATTCACATGAATGTTGTGATTAATCAGGTCCCCAAGTTCTCTCTTTCGTGGTACAATATAGGGTTTTTATTTAAGCAATTGGTTTATTTTCTTCAGGAGCTTGTTTTAAAATCAAATTGGTATCATTACATTATATCTATGAATTAGCAGAAAACTAGTGTATTATTTTAATAAAATTCTTTAACCAGACACTCCAAAAGCATTTTCCTCTTAAGGGGGCATTCATCTTAACACCCAGTAAATATTAAAGGAAAACCACTTACCTACCGCGACAGTATATTAAGAACATATACTTGAATTTTTCTTTGAAATAATAACATCTGTGCTCATCCCATACAAAGGGACAAGAAGCTGCGATATGCATTTAAATCCTGGCAGCCCCTCACTGAGTATTCTTACTTGTGCCAAGAAGGAAAGATGGAGAAATCTGCCTTTTGGCTTTTCCTAATACCTATTATATTGACATGTTACACCTTTTCCCCTCAAGCAGTCATATTTTTTTTTCTTCTAAAAATAGATAAAATCTTAAACTCAGAACAAAATTCACAGGATCTGAGACAAGAGGTGAATTTGAAATTACTAAAAATTCAATTTTTAATTATTTTTATCATGTCTTCTTCGCTTTCCTAAGAAAGGGATGAACCACCCTGGCTCATGGGAAAGTTTAAGGTATTAAGTACTGTAAGGTGTCAAAACAAGCCACCCAAAACACGCCACTTTGGCATAAGGATTGTTCTGAGGGGAAGGCAATTGAGAAACAGAGACAAGAAAAGCTGTCTGCTTTCTCCCTATTTGCCTAAAAGCAGGACACAAAGTTACAACGGTGCCCTTTCCTATCTCTACTAGGAAGGACACAAGTAAGTCACCAGAGCAACGGACGCTCGCCAGCCTGGAGAGGGCAGCAGAGGAATTTACATAACAGCCTTTACGGGCTAGCTTCCTTGGCCATTGGTTTCCCAGGTAGTTGCCCTCCCACAGTGTGCTGCCCCTCGAGAGCCAAGGTCCCTTTCCCTCCTCTTGTTGCTTCTCTAAACGCTAGTGATCCTTTGCTCCGATGCTGTACGGGCTCAGATTCTGGCATCTCTCACCTGTGAGTCTCACCCCCACGCCCCTCAGCTGATGAACGTGGGCTGGCTTTTCTCTCCTTAATCTGCTATTGTCAGCCCAGTTTGCTGGTTCGGCCAGAGAAGGGCAGTAGGAAAAAGCAGTCTTGTTACCCTACAGTACGCCAGATTCTGTGCTCTGCCTCACAAGGCGATCCGTTCCTCGAGCAGCATATGGGCACCGCACGTGCGCCGCGTCCCTGGGGTGGCTGCCGGGAAGAGCCTCGAGGGAAGCAGTTCCCAACGCCACTGGGTATCAGACTTGCCCGGAGGGCTTTAAAATGCAGCTTCGCTGGGTTGCAGGATCAGCAGACCTGGGCTGGGGCTCCCCAGTTAAGAGCGCGTCTCCTCCAGGCCTGGGGAAGAGCCCTGAGCCTTCCTGTGGCGGCCCTCACGCGCTGGAGGTCAGAAGTCAGAAGTGATGGGCGCGCAGGCGTGCCTTCTTCCTCCAGGCGCCAGGGGAGAATCTCTTTCTTGCCCTTTGCTGCGGCTGGAGGTCTCCGCGCTCCTCCTCCATCTGCAAAGCCGTGGCTGCGGAGTCACCTCCCACCCTCCCTCTCCGATTCTGACCCTCCCTCTCTGCCTCCCTCTTGTACAGACCCTTGTGGTACTTTGGGTCACCTGCATAACCCGGGTAGTCTCCCTAACTCAAGATTCTGAATCACGGCTGCAAAGCTGCTTTTGCCATGCTAGGGGGCATAGTCACAGGTTCCAGGGCTTAGGCTGTGGACAGCTCTGAGGGCCTTTATTTTGACCACCCTAAGGGCTAATAAAGGCCTTCATACAGCTCCATCCCAGCACCTGGAGCAGCGCGCATCACTAACTTTCCACCATTTGGCTGCTCTGTCCAAGGCTTCTGCTTTTGCAAGAGAGGGTGCCAAAACATGACAGACAGAGAGAGGGGTACTGGGCTGCCTGAGAGGGCCCTTTCTGGTTCAACCACCTTTCCCTTCCTTGATATCTGGATGACTGTAAGTCTGGGGAGAGGAAATCCCGGGGCAAAATAACTTTAAAAACCGAAATCAGTCAAAGGGATAAATAAAGTTTAAAACCCATTTATTGCTTACAGAACTGCAGTCTGGGGTTGTTTCTCTCTTTCCTGCTACAGCAGAAGCAAAAAAATGGCCCTCCCCCTCACCTCTCAGGTACAGATAAGCCCTCCTTGCCCAGGTAATTACCCATTGATATGGAGATGAACTTCTCTCCACCCCTGAGGAATGATGCAAATGCACTAAAGCCATACATCCTTCCACCTCTGAACACCTATTGATATGTACTAAAGCCAGGTGAGATATTCTGAAAATGTTACAATTTACCCACAATGACTAAATTAGAGATTTTGCCACGAGGACAGTATCCTATAAAAAGCCCATCCTCTTTGCAGCCAAATGCAGGGATGTGCATTTCAAATTCAATGATTCCCCCAAAGCCAGGAACTTAAAACTTGTCC
Source organism: Phataginus tricuspis (assembly GCA_029783875.1). Taxonomy (NCBI): domain Eukaryota; kingdom Metazoa; phylum Chordata; class Mammalia; order Pholidota; family Manidae; genus Phataginus; species Phataginus tricuspis. The sequence continues at coordinate 23,933,029 of JAQQAC010009376.1, read as the reverse complement.
TACCAATGCCTACTGCTCACCACAACCTTCACTGTGACCTAAGGCCCACACTGGGGGAAAGTGGGCATAGTTTTTTTTTTTTTTAAGATTTTTAAAAATTGAAGTATAGTTGATATACAATATTATGTTGGTTTCAGGTGTATAATATTGTGTTTCAACAATTATATCCATTACTAAATGCTCACCACAATAAGTAAGTTACCATCTGTCAACACAAAAAAAATATTATGATATTATTTATTATACTCCCTATGCTGTCCTTTCGTCCCCATGACTAATACATTTTATAATTGGAAGTTCATACTTCTTTTTCCCCTAGGTAGGCACCCATCTCCCCACTGTTCTCCCCTATGGGAATTATCAGTCTGTTCTCTGTGTTTATGAGTCTGTTTATGTTTTGTTTTTAGACTCCACATATAAGTGAAATGATATGGTGTTTGTCTTTGTCTGGCTTATTTCACTAAGCATAATACCCTCTAGGCCCCCCTATGGTGCTGAAAATGGCAAGATTTCTTGTTTATGGCTGAATAATATTCCATCATATATATGTACCACCTCTTTATCCATTCACGTATTGATAAACACTTAGGTTGCTTCCATATCTTGACTATTATAAATATTGCTGCGATAAACATAGGGGTATGTGTATCTTTTTGATGCCGGGGTTCATGTTTGCGGAGTCAAAGAATGAACTTAGCAAACACCCAAGGTAGTGTTACAGAAAATACTGGAAAAACCTGGACTGGATCACTGATGGAAGAACCAAGCGGCACTCGGAAGTCTTGGAGTGTTGAGGTTTATTTCACACCGGCGGGCTCAGAGGGGAGAAATCTCCCAAGGTCTGAGACCCGAACAAAGACAAAGGGAGCAATATATATCTTTCTGCTTCTGTATTTGCAACGTTTCTACGTACACAGGAAACGAGCAGGCAAGGGGGAGTAAGTTTAGGGAGTGAGGTTGGGGAGTGAGTGCCTGGCAGAGCGGGGAGTGAGGGGGAGGGGGAAGTTAAGGGAGTTTCTGTCGTCTTTGCTAAGAAGAGCAGCAGAAGGGAGCCACCTGGACTAGCCTGCTGTCCTAAAATTTTCCCTATCAGTAGGAGAGCCAGGAAGAGGCTTTTATTGAGAGATACAGTGAGAAGACAGAGCTCCTGGCTTACGCGAGAAGGGGACAAAAGAGCCTGGGGTAGCGCATTGCCTAGGAGATTTATAGGCAGTTGAGGATTTGAGGAATTGAAAAAGGGCTTAAGGTGTGGACTTCTTAAAATTGGCCTTAGGATGTTTATCTTTGATGAGATATTAAGCCCCTTGTAGCATGCTAAAGTGAATCTTACACATGATTACAAATGATTAGCATAATAAAAACATGGGCTACTTTCCTTTATCTGGGGAGTATCAACTGATCTCACTGAAGAATGACTCTAGAGCTGAATGTTTAACACAGAATTTTGGAAGGGGGTTTCCTTGCATGTAGTTACACTGCTCTGACTGTAAATACCCTGCCCTGCTTTTTCCGGAGGCCCTTCCCCTACTCTGTCTAAGCCCACGGTCCCTGTCTCATTTTCACATTAGTGTTTTTGTTTTCTCTAGGTGAATTCCCAGAAGTGAAATTACTGGGTTGGATGCTATTTTTTTGTGTGTGTGTATCATGAATATACACTTATGATGCCAGGGTTCTTGTTCATGAAGCCAAAGAATGAGCTTCACAAACACTCAAGGTAGGAGATCAGGGGACAGGCTTTTATTTAGAAAAAAAGGGAGAGGAGAGAGCTCCCGGCTCACGCCAGGAGGGGACAAGAGAGCCCGGGGGTGGTGCGTTGTCTAGGGGGTTTATAGGCAGATGAAGATTTTTCGAGAACATGAAAAAAAGGCTTAGGGGTGTGGACTTGTACCACCTGCTCTGCCCTCAAGGTGGCCTGGGTTGTTCTCTGCTTGCTAGGGCTGTTTACAGTGAAGTCACTGGGTTACGCTGAGATACCCTTCTTTATTTGTGAAACACTCAAGCATTCCAGGTCAAGTTGCTCTTGGCCTTTTGGCCTTTAACTGATCTCACTGAAGATGTCTATATTCTTAGTCTGGTATCTTTACCCTAGAGAATTAGTGTGACCTTGACTTTGCATAATGCTTAACCCAGAGTTTTAATAGGGACTTCTTTGCCCATTGGTACATTGCTCTGACTGTAAATATCCTGCCCTGCTTTTCCGGAGGCCCTTAACCTGCTCTGACTACACCCATGGTCCCTGTCTCATTTACATGAACAACATTGTGGTTACTAGATTCCTCCCATTATCAAACCCCACCACATACCCCATTACAGTAACTGTTCATCGGTGTAGTAACATGCTATAGAATCATTACTTGTTTTCTCTGTGTTATACTGCCTTCCCCTTGTCCCCACTTCTACATTATGTGTGCTAATCATAATGCCCCTTTTTCCCCTTCTCCCTCCCTTCCCAACCACCCTCCCCAGTCCCTTCTCCCTTTGGTAACTGTTAGTCCATTCTTGGGTTCTGTGAGTCTGCTGCTGTTTTGTTCTTTCAGTTTTTCCTTTGTTCTTATACTCCAACCCAGTAATTTCACTTCTGGGAATCATTTGATACTTGTCTTTCTCCACCTGGCTTATTTTACTGAGCATAATACCCTCTACCTCCATCCATGTTGTTGCAAATGGTAGGATTTGTTTTCTTCCTATGGCTGAATAGTATTCCATTGTGTATATGTACCACACCTTCTTTATCCATTCATCTACTGAAGGACACTTAGGTTGCTTCCATTTCTTGGCTATTGTAAAAGTGCTGCAATAAACATAGGGGTGCATATATCTTTTTGAATCTGAGAAGTTGTATTCCTTGGGTAAATTCCTAGGAGTGGAATTCCTGGGTCAAATGGTATTTCTATTTTGAGATTTTTGAGGAACCTTCACACTGCTTTCCACAATGGTTGAACTAATTTACATTCCCACCAGCAGTGTAGGAGGGTTTCCTTTTCTCCACATCCTTGCCAACATTTGTTGTCTGTCTTTTGGATGGTGGCCATCTTAACTGGTGTGAGGTGATATCTCATTGTGGTTTTAACGTGCATTTCTCTGATGATTAGCTATGTGGAGCATCTTTTCATGTGCCTCTTGGCCATCTGAATTTCTTCCTTGGAGAAGTGTCTGTTGAGATCCTCTGCCCATTTTTTAATTGGGTTATTTGCTTTTTGTTTGTTGAGGTGCATGAGCTCTTTGTATATTTTGGATGTCAAACCCTTATTGGATACGTCATTTATGAATATATTCTCCTACACTGAAGGGTGCCTTTTTGTTCAACTGATCGTGTCCTTTGCTGTACAGAAGCTTTTTAGTTTGATATAGTCCCACTTATTCATTTTTGCTTTTGTTTCCCTTGCCCTTGGAGATATGCTCATGAAGAAGTTGCTCATGTTTACATTTAAGAGAGTTTTACCTACATGTTCTTGTAAGAGTTTTATGGTTTCATGACTTACATTCAGGTATTTGATCCATTTTGAGTTTACTTTTTGTATGGAGTTAGACAGTAATCCAGTTTCATTCTCTAACATGTAGCTGTCCAGTTTTGCCAACACCAGCTGTTGAAGAGACTGTCATTTCCCCATTGTATATTCATGGGTCTTTTATCGTATATTAATTGACCATATATGCTTAGGTTTATATCTGGACTCTCTATTCTGTTACACTGGTCTGTGGGTCTGTTCTTGTGTCAGTACCAAATTGTCTTAATTACTGTGTCTTTGCAGTAGAAGTTGAAGTTGGGAAGAGAGATCCCCCTGCTTTATTCTTCCCTCTCAGGATTGCTTTGGCTATTCAGGGTCTTTTTTTGGTTCAATATGAATTTTAGAACTATTTGCTCTAGTTTGTTAAAGAATGCTGTTGGTATTTGATAGGGATTGCATTGAATCTGTAGATTGCTTTAGGCAGAATGGCCATATTGACAATATTAATTCTTCCTATTGATGAACACAGGATGTGTTTCCATTTATTGGTATCTTCTTTAATTTCTTCCTTGAGTGTCTTGTAGTTTTCAGAGTATAGGTCTTTCACTTCCTTGGTTAGGTTTATCCCTAGGTATTTTATTCTTTTTGATGCAACTGTGAATGGAATTGTTTTCCTGATTTCTCTCTCTGCTAGTTCATCATTAGGGTATGGGAATGCACCAGATTTCTGTGTATTAATTTTGTATCCTGCAACTTTGCTGAATTCAGATATTAGTTCTAGTAGTTCTGGAGCGGATTCTTTAGGGATTTTTATGTACAATATCATGTCATCTGCAAACAGTGACAGTTAGACTTCTTCCTTACCAATCTGGATGCCTTTTATTCCTTTCTGTTGTCTGATTGCCATGGCTAGAACCTCCAGTAGTATATTGAATAAAAGTGGGGAGAGTGGGCATCCTTGTCTTGTTCCTGATCTTAAAGGAAAAGCTTTCCGCTTCTCACTGTTAAGTATAATATTGGCTGTGGGTTTGTCATATATGGCGTTTATTATGTTGAGGTACGTACCCTCTATACCCATTTTGTTGAGAGGTTTTGTCATGAATGGATGTTGAATTTTGCCAAATGCTTTTTCAGCATCTATGGAAATGATCATATGGTTTTTGTCCTTCTTTTTGTTGATGTGATGGATGATGTTGATGGATTTTCGAATGTTGTACCATCCTTGCATCCCTGGAATGAATCCCACGTGATCATGGTGTATGATCTTCTTAATGTATTTCTGAATTTGGTTTGCTAAGATTTTTTGCGTATTTTTGCATCTATGCTCATCAGGGATATTGGTCTGTAGTTTTCTTTTTTTATGTTGCCTTTGCCTGGTTTTGGTATGAGAGTGATGCAGGCTTCATAGAACACGTTTAGCAGTATTCCCTTCTCTTCCATTTTTTGTAAAACTTTAAGGAGAATGGCTATTATGTCTTCTCTAAATGTCTGATAAAATTCAGCTGTGAATCGATCTAGTCTGGGAATTCTGTTCTTGGGTAGTTTTTTGATTACCTATTCAATTTCATTTCTGGCAATTGGTCTGTTTAGATTTTCTATTTCTTCCTGGGTCAGTCTTGCAAGATTGTATTTTTCTAGAAAGTTGTCCATTTCTTCTAGGTTATCCAGTTTGTTAGCATATAGATTTATATACTAGTCTCTAATAATTCTTTGTATTTCTGTGGTGTCCGTCATGATTTTTCCTTTCTCATTTCTGATTCTGTTTATGTGTGTAGATTCTCTTTTTCTCTTAATATGTCTGGCTAGGGGTTTATCTATTTTGTTTATTTTCTCATAGAACCAGCTCTTGGTTTCATTGATTTCTTCTATTTTTAATTCTTCTCAATTTTATTTACTTCTTCTGTGATCTTTATTATGTCCCCACATCTGCTGACTTTATTTGTTCTTCATTTTCCAGTTTCAATATTTGTGAATTTAGACTATTCATTTGGGATTGTTCTTCCTTCTTTAAATAGGCCTGGATTGCAATATACTTTCCTCTTAGAACTGCCTTTGCTGCATCCCACAGAAGTTGGGGCTTTGTGCTGTTGTTGTCATTTGTCTCCATATATTGCTTGATATCTGTTTTAATTTGGTCATTGATCCATTGATTATTTTGGAGCATATTGTTAAGCCTCCATGTGTTTGTGAGCCATTTTGTTTTCTTTGTACAATTTATTTCTAGTTTTATTCCTTTGTGATCTGAGAAGTTGGTTGGTAGAATTTCAATCTTTTTTAATTTACTGAGGCTCTTTTTGTGGCCTAGTATGTGGTCTATTCTGGAAAATGTTCCATGTGCACTTGAGAAGAATGTGTAACCTGCTGCTTTTGGGTGTAGAGTTCTGTAGATGTCTGTTAGGTCCATCTGTTCTAGTGTGTTGTTCAGTGCCTCTGTGTCCTTACTTACTTTCTGTCTGGGTTGATCTGTTCTTTGGAGTGAGTGGTGTGTTGAAGTCTCCTAGAATGAATGTATTACATTCTATTTCCCCTTTTAATTGTTAGTATTTGTTTCACATATGTAGGTGCTTCTGTGTTGAGTGCATAGATATTTGTAATCATTATACCCTCTTATTGAATTGACCCCTTTATCATTATACAATGTCCTTTGTCTCTTTTGACTTTCTTTGTTTTAAAGTTTATTTTGTCCAATACGAGTACTGCAACACCTGCCTTTTTCTCGCTATTAGTTGCAAGAAACATCTCTTTCCAACCCTTCACTTTTAGTCTGTGTATGTCTTTGGGTTTGATGTGACTCTCTTGTAGGCAGCATATAGGTAGGTCTTGTTTTTTTATCCATTCAGTGACTCTATGTCTTTTGATTGGTGCATTCCATCCATTTACATTTAGGGTGATTATCGATAGGTATGTACTTATTGCCATTGCAGGCTTTAGATTTGTGGTTACCAAAGCTTGAAGGGTAACTTCCTTACTATCTAAGAGTCTAACTTAACTCAGTATGCTATTACAAACACAATCTAAAGGTTCTTTTTTCTTTTTCCCCTCCTTTTCTTCCTCCTCCCTTATTTATATATTAGGTATCATGTTCTTTAGTCTTTGTCTATCCCTGCTTATTACCTTTGGTGACTGCTATTTAACTTTAGGAGCACTTCCATCTATAGCATTCCCTCCAGAATACACTGTAGAGATGGTTTGTGGGAGCTAAATTCTCTCAGCTTTTGTTTATCTAGAAATTGTTTAATCCATCCTTCAAATTTAAATGATAGTCTTGCCAGATAAAGTATTCTTGGTTCAAGGCCCTTCTGCTTCATTGCATTAAATCTATCATGCCACTCCCTTCTGGCCTGTAAGGTTTCTGCTGAGAAGTCTGATGATAGCCTGATGGGTTTTCCTTTGTAGGTGATCTTTTTTATCTCTCTGGCTGCTTTTAATAGTCTGTCCTTATCCTTGATCTTTGCCATTTTGATTATTATATGTCTTGGTGTTGTCTTCCTTGAGTCCCTTGTGTTGGGAGATCTGTGCACCTTCATGGCCTTAGAGACTATCTCCTTCCCCAGACTGGGGAAGTTTTCAGCAATTACTTCCTCAAAGACACTTTCTATTCCTTTTTCTCTCGCTTGTTCCTTGGGTACCCGTATAATACAAATATAGTTCCTTTTGGATTGGTCACACAGTTCTCTCAGTATTCTTTCATTTCTAGAGATCCTTTTTTCTCTCTCTCTCTGTGCCTCAGCTTTTTTGTATTCCTCTTCCCTAATTTCTATTTCATTTATCGTCTCCTCCACCAAATCTAATCTTCTTTTAGTACCCTCCATTGTGCTCTTCCACGATTGGATCTCCATCTTACATTCGTTTCTGAGTTCTTGAGGATTTTTCTGTACCTCCATGAGCATGTTTATTTTGAAATCTCTTTCAGGAAGATTCATGAGATTGATTTCATTTTAATATTTCTCAGGTATATTCATAATTTTGCTTTGAACCAGGTTCCTTTGACATTTCATATTTGTATGTGGCGCCCTCTAGTGCCCAGAAGCTCTTCCCTCTGGAGCTGATCAGCCCCTGGAGTGATGTCGGGTGTCGCAGGGGTGTGGTGGTGCCTGAGGGGGAGGAAAGAGCTGTTTTCTGCTTCCCGGCTGCTGTGCCTGTCTCCACTGCCTGAACCTGTGGGCTGAACACACAGGTATAAGCCTCTATGCTTTGTGTTTGTAGCTACCGTAGGTGGGGCTTCCCTCTGGGCATGGGTTGCCGGTTTGCAAGCCAGGTGCAGGCTAGCTGGGAGGAAGACACAGCAGGGTGTGTATCATGGTGGGGGGCCTTGGAGCTGTGTAGCCCGCCAGGGTGATGGAGTGCCTGAAAATCATTTAAGCTCCCAACCTGCTGGGCAGAGTGCACCCAGAAAATTTTGCCTATCTGTCCTTTCTCCTGAGCAGTAAGCTCTGTGCAATCCTTTCCCCTTTAACAGCCCTCTCGCTGTTAGGAAGTCTCTCAGACTGCCCACCCAGATTAGCTGGATATGAATTCCTGTGTTCCACAAGCAGCTGGAATCTCCATCTGTCCAGGTATTCCGCCTGTCTTAGCTTTCCAGCCCCACCAATCCCCAGAGCACCATGCAGTGCAGGTTTGTGCTCCCAGAGCAGATCTCCAGGGGTAGGTGTTCAGCAGTCCCAGGCCTGCACTCCCTCCCCACTCTGTTTCTCTTCCTCTCGCTGTGAGCTGCGGTGGTGGAAGTGCTTGGGCCCCACCAGGTCATCGCTTTGGTACTTTACCCTGTTCCATGAGGTCTGCTCTTTTTCTCCAGGTTTATGCCGTCTGGTGCAGCCTTCTTTCCTGTTGCTCTTTCAGGATTAGTTGTATTAATTATATTTTCACATTGTGGTTTTAGCAGGATGTCTCTGTTTCACCTTTCATGCCACCATCTTTAACCCAATCCCAGTATTTGTATTTTTAATTTTTTTGAGAACTACCATACTGTCTTCCATAGTGGCTGGACCGATTTACACTGAATACATAGTCTAGCCCGTGGCCTTGGACATATCCCCACTGCTCTCCTGCTCAGAAATCCACTCATCCCCTACCTAGAAATCTGTGGTTGAAAATGTAGCTTACTGGGCACCCCCGCTTCCACGCCCGCCCCTGCCCACACTACTTTCTGGTTTTGGCATCAGAAGGCTCTTGATTCTGTCTCTTCCCTTTCTCCTCTTGAACTCAGCCTCCCTAACAGTGGGATCAGGGTTTCTTCACGTCCTCAGTAGTGCTCTGTGCACCTGTTCACTTGCTTGAACAGGTGGGGGGCGCACATGTGGGAGAGGTTGTCTCACATTATAATCCTTCCCATTAAAAAAACTGACAGGTAGGAGATTACCACCCTTCTCTAGATTAAGCAGGGTCCTAGATGCTAATTCATCCTGTTGGGGGAGGGCTGTGTATTTTCCTCGGTCCTTGTCTCGCCGCAACAGAGAACTGAAGGGCAGAGACACAGTAGTGAAGCAGAGTAACAGTTTTACTTAAAGTTACTTAAAGAGAGAAAAAGTAGAGGCCACCTCAGCAAGGAGAGGCGCCCTGAAAGGTTTGGAGAGGGAAAGTTTAAGATTAAAAGGTTACACACTTAGAAAGTGTGGGTGACCTCAGAGAGAGGAGCACCCCAAAAGGTTGGGGGTTCCCCCTTTTAAGGATTCTTTAGGAATGTGACTAAAGCCTGGAGGTGCAGACCTGTTAAGTGGTCTTTGAATACTTAGAATGAACACAAGGAAGTTCCTGCTCTGGTTTCTCCCTGGGATACCCGGACATCTCGGTCTGGGGCAGATCAAACAGGCTGCCTGCCCAGTCCCCAAGGGGGGCTGAGTTATTGTCTGTTTGCTAATGAGCAAGTTAAGAATCTTACTTCTTAACTTCCCGGTGTTAAAATACAATCTTTAAGATGGAATCCTTCCTGTCTTTTACTATGTTGTTTATGGCTGGGCCTGCATGCTAAATTAGTTGCCTAGGTTACAAAATACTTAGGGCTGGAAGGAGAAAAAAACAGCATATAGATAAAGGTAAAAAAATAAACTGGGCCTGCATTATTAACACAATAAAGACATGGCTATGCTGAGGTACCTTCCTTTATCTGGGGAATATTCAAACATTCCAGGCCAAGTTGCTCCTGGCTTTTTGAGCTTTAATTGATTAACTTTGGGTCTTTTTAGTGGACTTTCTGGCCTTTTTCTCTTTCCATCCGGCTCATATTATTTTCCTGCCTCACAATCCCAGCTCCCAACCCCCAAAGCAGCATAAGAAAAAGGAAGGTGAGTGGGGGGAATTCTTAAAAACTTACCCTAATGCACCCAACAAGAAAGAAGTAGGCCAGACAGATAACGAGGAGGCCAGGGATAAGTTTTCCTCAAGAACAGAAAACAGTGCCTTACACGTATCCATCTGCCGTGTTTGCTCCTGACTGGGAAGAAGGCTGAAGAAGACGGCAGTCAACCAGTGGTCATTGCAGCCATGAACAGGGATTGGGGGAAACAAAGACAAAATTGAAAACCGTAGACAAGATTTTATGAGGGAAGAGGGGGAAAGGAAGAACCAGAGAGTGAGCAACTGGTCAGTTTCACTGTCTGGTGGTTTCCCTCCTTGACCTCTAGGTTTCAGCATCAAATACGATGTTAACTGGTGCTTTGTGATACACATATTTATAACCGTACTTTAAAGAACAAGTTATTTCTTCTACTATAGTTTTTAAAAATCAGAAATGTATGCTGCAAGTACTCAAAATGTTGGTGTCATGGAGATTATCATATGACTTTTTCCACCTGTGGGTAAAATTGTAGTATTTCCAGAATATTTCACCTGGCTTTAGTGCATCTGCATATCAATAGGCATTCAAGGATAGAGAGAAGTATGGCTTTAGTGCATTTCCATATCCTCAGGTGGGGAGAGAAGTTTACCTCCATACCAATGGGTAATTACCTGGGCAAGGAGGGCTTATCTGTACCTGAGAGGGGAGGGGAGGGCCGGTTTGTGCTTCTGCTGGAGCAGGAAAGAGAGACGGCCCCAGACTGCAGTTTGTAAGCAATAAATGGATTTTAAACTTTATTTCTCCCTTTGACTGGTTTCGGTTTTAGAGGTATTTTGCCCGGGGATTTCCTCTCCCTGGACTTAATTAATTAATTAATATGTGAATTACATTTATACATTTCTTAATACTGAACTATTTTTGCTTTCCTGAGATGAACTGCACTTAGCTGATCTATTATTCTTGAAATGTACTGTTAAATTATATTTAAAGACATTTTATCAAAGATTTTGGCTTCCATATTAAACACCTCCACTGGTCTGTAATTCTTTCCCACTCTCAGTTCCAGGACAGGTTGGTTGGGCAGCCATGGTGAAGAGGATTTCTGACCACACCTAGAGTAGTTAATTACTAGCTGCACCCACTCTCAGAGGATAACTAGAAGAACCCCCAAATGTAACAAGACATCAGCTGGAGTCCCTTGTTTCTGCAACTACTTGTGCTGTCTCTATTTGCCCTGGGTTTATGCTACCATATTGTCACACACACATACACACACACAGAGCAGTCACTGGTTAGATGGGAAGGTGTGGTGTCCTGGAGAGCACCTGATCACACAGTGAATGCTGCCACCCACTCTCTCCACCCCTAAACCTCCATTCCCAGCAAAACAACCCTGGAGCCATAAAATTTTCTTCCTCTTCAATACACACTAGTTCGCACCTTCTTCACACTTGGGGCTGTCTCTGGGGAATCAGCTTCTACCCAAAGCCTATATATGTATTTTTTCCAACAGAAATAGTTTTTCTCTCAAAAGAATTCTGGTACCAGCTAGAAAGATAACCCAAACTTTCCACTTCAAAATAGTAGCTAGGAAAAAATGTGTGTGTTTTCAACAATTTTTTTAGGAGAAGACTGTCTTTGGGGATATTTTATCTATGGGAGTAATTGTATTCAATGTTGTAAACTCTTAACAACACAAAACTACAGATGAAATACACAGTGTGTACTCTGTGACCCCGTGGTGCTGGTGTAGTCTGTGATCTGAGGTCCTGTAAATAAGCATCATCAATGACAGGTTAATGCGATTGAGGGTAAATGGAAGCAGTAACATCACAGGAATGGTCTGCTTAGGCCACATCTCAGAATATGGTAGCTCTGTTAGTTAGAAGTTGCATTCCCTTAGAAGAAACAGACCTCAGAATAGTGGCTTAAGTTCAGACATACGCAGTATGGTGGTTCCATAGAGAAGGGGCCAGTCTCAAGTCCTTACCTGTATTTCTGTCTCCAGCCTCAGGATGTGACCCATCAACAGGGTCGCCTCTATGATCCAAGTAGGCTTTGGACCCCAGAGACCATGTCTGCACACCAGGGAGCAGCAGGAAGTAAACAGAAGGTTCTCAACTGAACTGGCTTCTGGTATGGAGTCTTCCTCAAAGACCCCCACACATTTCCACATATATATCCTTAGCCAGAACTTGGTCTCTCAGCCACATCGCTTAACACATGAAGAGCCAGAAATGTAGTCTTTATTCTAAGATGCAATATGCCTAGCTTAAAAGGTGGAGGGCATCTATCACCAAGAAGAAAGGGAAATGGATATCTGGTGAAAGAATGGCCATTTCTGCCTTCCATGATAACTCAATCCCAACTGATGTGGTTGTCAAAACAAAGTTTTAAATTGTGAGTATTTCAAACAGAAAGCATGACATCCATGTCTCTAATACTCAGAAAAAAGTCCAGATTTCATTTCAAATATGTAAAAGACATAGAACATCACAGACACTTTATGCACGCCACTCCCTACATGTAGCCAGTCTTTCACATTCAGGCATGTCCTCATACCCATGTTTTTCTTGTCAGCTTATATATGTGCTCTTAACTATATAGTGTTATCTTATGTGTGTAAAATTTACATAATTGGTCCCATAATGTTAAAATCATTTAAATAATAATGTTAAATCATTTTCCTCCTTAGGAGACATATTGTTGACACTGATCTTTTTGATACACATTGATATAATTTATGCAATCTCTAGCACCATTTATTGAAGAGCCTATTTTTTTCTCGGTGGTTTGTAAAATCAACTCTAGGTTACCAAGTCCTCCAGTATTGTTTATAGCTTTTTATGTTTCATTGCTATATCAGCCTGCGTCTATATCAGTTCCACATGATTTTAATCACAATCGCTATATATAGTCTTTTTACCTAAAGGGTAAATCCCCCCCCCTTCTTATTAAAAAATATTTATACTATGTTTTACTGTATTCACTTCCTGTTGCTGTTGTAACAAATGACCACAAACAGTGGCTGAAAACAACAAAAATGTAATCTCTTACAGTGCTGGAGTTCAGAAGTCTAAAATCAAGGTGTGGGCAGGGCTATCATCCTTCTGGAGGTTCTGCAGGGTTAAGTCACCTCCTTGACTTTTCCAGCTTCTAGAAGCCACCTGTATTCCTTGGCTCATGGCCCCTTCCTAATAGCATCTTCAAATCTCTCTCCTTCTGTTCCGTAGTCAAGGCTTTTTTCTTACTCTGCTCTCCCACCTCCCTCTGATAAGGACTGTTGTGACTGGGTCAACCCAGATAACCCAGGATAATTTCCCCTCTCAACATCCTTAATGACATCTGCAAAGTCTCTTTTGCTATGTAAGGTAACATATTCAGAGGTTCTAGGCAATGAGATGTGAACATTTTGGGGACAGTGATTATTAATCAACCACATTGACATTTTATAATTCGCTCTGAAATATAGATTTTTTTCTGTGAAAGAAGAAACCCTGTTCGGATGTTGATTAGAATAGCATTGAATTTATAGATTGACTTGAGAATTGACATCTTGGAATAATGATATGTTCCATTCATAAACATGGTTTATCTCTATATTTTGGCCTTCTTTCATACCCTTCAGTGAAGATCTATAACTTATGCAAAATTATTATGCACTTCTTGTTATATTTATTCTTAGGTACTGAATATGCATTTTTTTCTATTATCAATACAATTTCTTATTATCACATATTCTACTGCTTTTTGTAGGTATATAAGAATAGGATTCAATTTTAATGTATTTACCTTATTCTTAGCAATCTTACTGAATTTTCCTTTATTTCCAAATTTTTATCTGTAATTCCCCTTGAATTTTGTACATAGACATTATCTGTAAATAATAACAACTTTGTTTTTTCCTTTTCTTATACCATTTTTCTTGTCTTATTGCGGTAGCTAGGCACTTCATTACAATGCTGACTAATGCTTCAACTTTTTCATAATATGCTGGTTGCTCTTAGCACTCTGTCAAGTTTGGGAAGTTCCCTTCTCTTCTTGGTTTGTCCAGAGATTTTTGTTGTTTTTTAAATTTTAAAAGGGTGTTGAAAAAGGAGTCACTGCTAGCTCTGAGTCTCAAAGTCACTCAGTATTGCTGCTATTAGCACACATTTTATTTCCCACCTATAAGGGACTGTACAGAATAGGATGAAGAGCTTGATGGACTAGTGACAGTTCCAGTGTGTCTCATGACACCCAACACAGCCATATACTACTTTATATTCTCCCCTGTTACTCGACATGGTCATCACCACAAATACATGGACTAAGTACCAGGAACAATTATTCAAATAAGGGACAAAACAGCTCCATAAAAATAGTCGTGGAACTCAAACAGTGAAGGCTTTACCTTAAGTCACAATATCTATTCCATTTCTTCTATTTTTTTTTAACTTAACAGTGTGTTAAGTTACTTCGAAGTCCATTGTAGGGTGAGGGGGCCCAGGGGTGAGGGTTGTTGTGAATTTTTAGTTTAATGTTCTGTTTTATTGCCAGAAACCAGTTCTCTTGGGACTAAATCGACAGAAGCGACAAATAAGCTTTGTGAAAACAGAGGCAGTGTTTTCCCCTCTGACCCTCATCATCTCCAACAGGGTGTGAGGTCCTTTGATCTAGTTAACCTTCACTTACAAGCAAACCCTTGAGTGGTAAATATGAACATAATCATAACACTTTTTAAAATTTCACGTTTGATCCCCAGATAGGCTTAATGGCAATGGATCTTTTAATATCTGAGTACAGTAGATACTAAGTCTTCATTCCCAAGCACCTGATTATGTCAGATGTATCTGACCAATCAAAGATTTAATAGTTCTGTTTTTTTTCTAAGTGTAGCTCACTAAACCTAGATGTCTTCTAAAGAAACATACACACACACAAAAAAACAAAACTGCAAGAATAGAATTCTTTCCTTGTTATTATGAAATTTCTAGGCACTTTAAATTCCAAGGGATACTTTACCATTTTTTGTATCACAGCTAGCAAAATAAAACCAAACTAGTTAACTATAAATGAACATGAACAATCTTACCGGGTGGCAGAAATGTTCTAAATCTGGATCACAGTGATCACTGCACAACACAGTCAACCTGCTAACGATCATTGAATTGTACACTTAAAATAGGTGAATTTTATGGTATGCAAATTATACCTCAGTAAAGGTACTCACACACACCTCATCAGCTGCAATGCTTCATATGACCACAGAACGTCAGCAGAGACAGCCCCAAAGGATTTTTCCATAAACTTTATTTTCCAAGAATGCCACCAGTCTCTAAATGTAGCTGCCTTTCACTATAGAAATTCTTTTGTTCTGGGTCTGAGGTGCTTGAAGTTATCAAACACCAGAGTTAGGTATCTGGAATAAGGCAATATTTTCAAATATTGGCTTATGCAAATCTATAATGATTACAGGTATCAAACCATTTTACCCGCAGTGTATACAATAACATTTTAAAATCCCATACTACAATAATTTTCAATAAGCAAACTAGAAATTCATTCCTACTGAAAATGTTAAAATCATTAAAACTAGTTTTTATGACTTATATTTTACATTTTTAAAATGTGCATTTTAAAGTACAATTTTTTAAATTTCTATCTAATTTCCTTTCAGTTAGAAAAAAAGTAATAAAAAACATTTTTCATGAAGAAACTAGTTAACATAAGAAATCTTTTAAAAGGAGCATCATTTCTCTCGTTACTACTTTAGGAAATAAGCCTTTCAACCAAGTTGAAAACCACAGCCCTTTCTGGGCTGGTATGATTTCCTCTTACTCAGGGCAGCCCTGTTAAGATTAAAAAGTAGGGCAGAGGAAGCTTTCAAGCTGGAAAATATTTCATCAGTCACATTTTGAGCATATTTACAAATAACTGTAAGTGAAACAACATTTGTTTAGATAAAGTCTTAATGTGCAGAAGTCTTAATGTAGGCTGCCCAGATCAGAGACAACGTGCCTGCCTTCATCATGAGGCCAGTTTCAGCCTCAGGCCTTTTTGCTCTTGAATTCTGGTTAATATTGATGACAACTTGAATGGCAATTTCTTGGATTAATGATTTGGGTACCGAGAACCTAAAAACTGCTCACAAAAATAAGGAAAATAGGGTCCAATTAAATGTTACTTACATGAACTCTTCTCAGAGATTTGGGGTCCAGGCAGGTTAAGCGACCCGGCCAAGTGATGCCGGCAGCTTAATGGAAGATTGTACCTGTGATAAAGTGACTTGAGTTCTGACCTTCAAGGTCTGAACTCCAACAAAATCCAGCTGGGTAATATCAATTCAGATAATCTTAATAAAAGGATAAAGGAAACCATGCAAATAGTATAGATCTATACATGCCTGCAGAAAATCACACTGCCTAAAAGCTGAAACCTTTGTGGCTTCGTGGCAATCTTTTATTTTAACACTGGCTGATTAGGTGAGGAAAAGGATAATACAAATTCTGGCTGAACAAAGTGGTATGTATGTATGTGTATTTATTTTTAAACAAATTAATATTGAAATGGATTAATGTTCTAAAAATTGGAATTTCTAACATTCTCTTATTAATCACAATTTCATGGATCATATCAAAAGTTCCTGGTGAGCATTTCATAATGTATGTAATTGTCAAGTCACTATGTAGTATGCCTGAAACCAAACCAATATAATATTGTATATCAACTACACTTCAACTAAAAAAAGAGAAAGTCATACTTCAATAAAAAGATAAAATTTACTTTTTCTGGGAATTAAAAAAAAAAGAAGACCCTGAATTTATACTGTTCAGAGGCATCTAAAGCCAAATCACCAAATATCACCAAACACCACATCCCCACTTAATCCCCAGTTACATTCTTGATCTTTCAGGCTAAGGCAACTGCTGATTTTGGCATCCACTAAGCAATAGGATACAGTATATTTTTTAAGCTATGAAAATTTATCCCTGATCTCCCACAGTGAATGAAACACTTATTTTTCCAGTATTGTCAGTAACTTCTAGTGATACAATCTGCTCATCTGATGAGGCCAACCGCCTAACAGGTTATGATGAGAACTGAATGCCATGCAGGCCAGGACTGAACAATACCCGCAGGGAGAATGGTGAGCTGAACTCTGACCTTGCTCTCATATTCTGTTATATTCTAACCACCCAAAGTAACCAATACTAAGCAATTAAAGCAAAACTGGCAATTTTACTAAGAAATGATTGATTCATCTTAAGTCACTTACTATTAAAATACATGACCTGGAAATAATTTATAAGGTTCCCATATCAAACAGCTCATCGTATTTGCAAGTAATGGTGGACCTGTAAAATCCTAGAGGCAAATCTACAGACACTGGGTCTCCAAATCTTGCAAATTATTTCTCCTTCCCTGTAATAGTTTATCCAAGACTTTACACACTTACTATGAACACAATTTATTAAATTGGATCAGAGAAAACTGCTTTTACCTGCCTCCCCTCTATGGGGCCGTGTACACTTGGCGAGTCCACAGCAGAAAATATTACCAGCAGTTTTGAAGTGTAAGACTATTTCAAAGAAAACATAGAGTTATAGAAATAGCATGCACATCATGGGGGGCTGTGGCTGTAACATTAAATGGTCTTATGTCCTCAGTAAATGCTGGCTAGGTGCAGCCATTCAGGAGCACCATGGCTTGGGGGGAGAGTGGTGAAGGCCTGACCCTAAGTCACGGAGTTCAGTGTTCCCCAACATATGTGTGGCTCAGAAACGGGTGGAAATGGTTAAAAACAGGAATACCAGACCTGCTGAATCAGAAGTCTAGATATATGCAGTGACAATAAACACCTGGGCACACTCATGTTATCTTCTATCTAAAAAGTCTATTTTCATTGAAAGCCTCCCTATTTGGGCTACTTACTTCTTCAAAAGTGTTCCAATAGTTACTGGCACAAAAACAGACCCACTGACCAGTGGAACAGAATAGAAAATCCAAACATTAATCCAAACATTTACAGTCAATTAATATTTGATAAAGGAGCCTTGGATATACAATGGGGAGATGACAGCCTCTTCAGCAGCTGGTGTTGGAAAAACTGGACAGCGACATGTAAGAGAATGAAACTGGATTACTGTCTAGCCCCATACACAAAGGTAAACTCAAGGTGGATCAAAGACCTGAATGTAAGTCATGAAACCATAAAACTCTTAGAAAAAAACATAGGCAAAAATCTCTTGGACATAAACATGAGCGACTTTTTCATGAACATATCTCCCCGGGCAAGGGAAACAAAAGCAAAAATGAACAAGTGGGACTATATCAAGCTGAAAAGCTTCTGTACAGCAAAGGACACCATCAGTAGAACAAAAAGACATCCTACAGTATGGGAAAATATATTCATAAATGATGCATCTGATAAGGGGTTTACATCCAAAATATATAAAGAACTCACACCCTTCAACAAACAAAAAGCAAATAATCCAATTAAGAAATGGGCAGAGGACATGAATAGACACTTCTCTAAAGAAGAAATTCAGATGGCCAACAGGCACATGAAAAGATGCTCCACATCACTGGTCATCAGAGAAATGCAGATTAAAACCATAATGAGATATCACCTCACACCAGTGAGGATGGCCAACATCCAAAACACAAACAACAACAAATGTTGGCAAGGATGTGGAGAAAAGGGAACCCTCCTACACTGCTGGTGGGAATGCAAATTAGTTCAACCATTGTGGAAAGCAGTATGGGGGTTCCTCAAAAAACTCAAAATAGAAATACCATTTGACCCAGGAATCTCACTCCTAGGAATTTACCCTAAGAATGCAGCAGCCCAGTTTCAAAAAGACAGATGCACCCCTATGTTTATTGCAGCACTATTTACAATAGCCAAGAAATGGAAGCAACCTAAGTGTCCATCAGTAGATGAATGGATTAAGAAGATGTGATACATATACACAATGAAATATTATTCAGCCATAAGAAGAAAACAAATCCTACCATTTGCAACAACATGGATGGAGTTAGCAGGTATTATGCTCAGTGAAATAAGCCAAGCCGTAAAAGACAAGTATCAAATGATTTCACTCATATGTGGAGTATAAGAAAAAAGAAAAAACACTGAAGGAACAAAACAGCAGCAGTCTCACAGAACCCAAGAACGGACTAATAGTTACCAAAGGGAAAGGGACTGGGGAAGATGGGTGGGAAGGGAGGGATAAGAGGGTAAAAGGGGTATTATGATTAGCAGACGTAAGGTAGGGGGGCACGGGGAGGGCTGTACAGCTCAGAGAAGACATGTAGTGACTCTATAGCATCTCACTACGCTGATGGACAGTGACTGTAATGGGGTTGGTGGGGGGGACCTGATGAAGGGGGTAGTTTAATTACCATAATATTCCACATGTAATTGTAGGTTAATGATACCAAAATAAATTGTAAAAAGAAATAAAAAAAGAAAAATAAAACTGGTAAAATTAAGACTTCATTCTTCTGAAGGAAGGCAATAAGAAGAATGTCTTAAATGTATTTTTAAACCTTGAGGCAAAGAAAGTTGTGGGAAAGAAAACACACAAGTCATGTTCACAAGTACCTGTGTGATTTTTCTGAGTCATAACGTGTAATTAGTCTTCAATGCTTACTCCATTCAACAGTTGGAAATATAAAAGCATAATGCATATTAAAAAAAAAAGTGTACCAATAGTTACTGTGTTTTACAAGGTAAGAATTAAAACATTCATTGTGAAGTCAGGTCTGGCACTGGTCCACCACAAGCCAGTGCTTCCCGAGCTCACTGAACACTGAGAGCAAGGCCTATCTTAAGCCTTGTGAGGGGCCATTTGTTGTAGAAACTCTTGTACTATCTGTCAAATATCCTTCACGACGCAGTAGGCCACTAGGGACCAGGGAGGTTTCCTATGTCTCCCCATTGTTTCAAGGAGACCAGTTGGAGTTTTGTACTGTGAGTAACAGGGTTTTCCTTCCAGGGTTTCCATCCATTCAGACAAGGGCAAATGCTTTCTCAGAAAGCTATGCTTTCACCAAAGCACCAAAGGTTGAAAATTCAGTTTAGAGAAAAGTGGAAGCATCATGGTAACATAAAGGTCACTGCAGTAGCTAAGAGGTCTAAGTATTTCTACCTCTCCATTGACAACAACTATCATTTTTTAAGTAAACCAATCTGAAATTTGGTTTCCTTGTCCATAGATTAAATTACACCTTTGTGACCTCACTTAGCGTGAGGATTGTTTCTATTTCAATGTGTGCGACTAGCTGCAGCTTTGACATTCCAACAGCTAGTACTTAAACTGTAGAGTCATTTTCTGCTGATTAGTATCAGGGACTTTAAAAAACAGAAAAAAATAAATGCTTTTGTTCTTTAGAACAGGGAAGGTCTGGGAATTCCTTTATCTAACCACTGGCACCACAGGACGATCTTTCAGCAGCCACCGCCTGCTTTGCCGGCTTGGGCTTCTCAGGTCCTAGGGGAGAGCTTCGGGACAGAGGTATGGAGCTCTTCCCAGGTTCTGCTCTCGGTCCTGAGTTCTAGAGCGGTGTGACCTGGGGCACATTACTAGACTCCTCCAGGCCTGTTTCCTTATCTGCAAAACAGGGATGATAATAAAAGCACCAGCACTTGTAGGGTTGTTCTGAGAATTTGATGCGATAGCCCATGTGGCAAACCGTTTGGTGCCTGCTGTGGTGTGAGCGCTCAGCAAAGGGCAGCCGTTATTTCTGATCACCACTTGCACGCTGTCGCATCCACATATGCAGTCCGTGGAAGCACTGGTGCAGTCACAGTGCAGCCAGAACCCCCGCCCTCCCCATGTCTGGACTTAACTCTATCGCAACCTCACTTGCTGACATGAATGACGGTGCCGACTCCCTGTCTCTTTCCAGAAACTCCGCATCACACAGCCCTGTAGGTGGGACAGCTATTTAAAGGAACAGGTGGCATGATCAAGGAATTAAAGGTATCTCATTCCCAAAGAGACTGCTAACAGAGGTTACCTCTCAGGAGGGCCACTGGGTGGCTTGGAGTCAGGGACAGGAGACTGGCTTCTCAATGTACACCTTTGTATCTTTTGGATTTTGAAACTAAGGTATGTCTTACCTATATTAAAGATATTTTTTAACAGTTAATTTTTGAAAAGTAAAAAGACAACGTGCATCCTCTAGAGCATCTGCACATCTCTGGGAGGCACCCCCAAAGCAGAAGGGTGTGGCACTTCTCAAACCCTGGGAGGACAGAGAGGGAGAGAAGGTACATCTTTTGGTTCAGGATTATTCAGGTTCCAGCTGGTTTCTGCACAAGGGAATGAAAGGAGTTCCAGTTGTAGATTTGGAGAACTTTATCTCCAACTCTGATCTACTGCCCAGGGAAGGAAACCCTGTTTAAAAGAACAGAGCAAATGAAGCATATGTGTGTGTGTATGCCTGCATGTGTGTGCAGACCAAATAATGCATGCTTGCTCAGCCTTTCCATGCTGTTTTTCCAAATATTTTTAAAATAAATAAATCTGAAAAGACCTGGCATTTTCTTGAAAATTAGGGCTGGCTTAGAAATAACAAGGGCTGCATTTCATTTGAGCAAGTACAATCTAGTATAACAAAGCACTGGGTCACTTTTTTTTTTATTCATCACTTTCCATCCCTGACAGAATTATGTTTGTGTGTGTAAAGAGAAATAGCTTAAATCTTGATATAAGTAAGCTATCAACAGTACTCTAATGGCAAAATGGATCTTTGAAGAACAAACAATACCATGTTAAAAATGCTTTCTGCTATTTTTCAATGAACTTGAACAAATAGTTCTAAAATTCATGTGGAACCACAAAAGACCCAAAATAGCCAAAGCAATCCTGAGAAAGAACAACAAAGCAGGGGGTGTTATGCTCCCTGACTTCAAGATCTCCTACAAAGGTACAGTAATCAAAACAATTTGGTACTGGCACAAGAACAGACCCATAGACCAATGGAACAGACTACAGAGCCCAGATATAAACCCAAGCATATATGGTCAATTAATATATGATACAGGAGCCATGGACATACAATGGGGAAATGACAGCCTCTTCAACAGCTGGTGTTGGCAAAACTGGGCAACTACATGTAAGAGAATGAAACTGGATTACTGTCTAACTCCATACACAAAAGTAAACTGAAAAGGGATCAAAGACCTGAAGTCATGGAATCATAAAATTCTTAGAAGAAAAATAGGCAAAAACCTTTGAATATAAACATGAGCAATTTTTTCCTGGACACATCTCCTTGGGCAATGGAAACAAAATAAAAAATGAACAGTGGGACTACATCAAACTAAAAAACTGCTGAACATTAAAGGACACCATCAGAAGAACAAAAAGGCCTCCTACAGTATGGTAGAATATATTCGTAAACAACTCATCTGGTAAGGGGTTAACATTCAAAATATATAAAGAACTCACACGCCTCAACACCTAAAAAACAAATAACATGATTAAAATGGGCAGAGGACATACTTCTTCAAAGAAGAAATACAAATGGCCAACAGGCACTTGAAGAGATGCTCCACATCGCTAATTATCAGGGAAATGCAAATTAAAATCACAGTGAGATATCACCTCACACCAGTTAGGATGGCCACCATCCAAAAGACAAATAACAACAAATGTTGGCAAAGATTTGGAGAAAGGGGAACCCACCTACCCTGCTAGTGGGAATGTAAATTAGTTCAACCATTGTGGAAAGCAGTATGGAGGTTCCTCAAAAAACTCAAAATAGAAATACCTTTGACCCAGGAATCCCACTCCTAGGAATTTATCCAAAGGAAACAAAATCCCTGATTCAAAAAGACATATGCACCCCTGTGTTTTTTGCTGCATTATTTGCAATAGCCAAGATATGGAAGTAACTTAAGTGTCCATCAACAGATGAATGGATAAAGAAGAGGTGGTACATAGATACAATGGAATATTATTCAACCATAATAAAGAAATTCTGACATTTGCAACAGTATGGATGGATCTGGAGGGTATTATGCTCAGTGAAATAAGCCAGGTGGGGAAAGACAAATAACATATGATTTCACTTATTTGTGGAATATTAAAAACAAAGTGGAACAGAATGAAAAAAACAGCAGTGGACTCATGGACACTGAGAAGGGACTAATGGTTACCATGGAGGAGGGGTTGGGTTGGGTAGGTGAGGAGGCTGAAGCGGATAAAGGGGCACAAAAATTCTCATTGATAATATAAGCTGGTCACTGGGATAGTAGTATAGCATGGAGAATATAGTCAATGGTTTTGTAACATCTTTTTATGTTGACAGATGTAACTGCTGTAGAGGGGGTGAGGATTTAATGTGGGTAACTGTTGAACCACTGTGTTGTATATTAGAAACTAATATAAGATTGTATAGAAATAATACTTCAATAAAATTTTTTTTAATTAAAAAAGCTGCAAAAAAATGCTTTATGCTAAAGATACACTTGGAATTCTGAAATGTCTAAATATGAAATGTACTTATGAGAAATTGGATTTATACAGAAATAAGCTCTACACAAAGCAGAAAGGTTAAATATACTACGTTTGAGTAGTTCAGCAACAGGCCTGTGTCTTTAGGATGATGACCTTAGAAAAGGTGGGTAGAATTTAAGCTTCTGGAACCCTTGGTACAAGACGGTAACAGGGAAGTCTCACACACGTCCAAATGGCTTAGTTATCTCTGGTTGTGGACTAGAAAAATCAGTGTGTTGGTTTCACAAGTGCCCATCTTTTTTAAGTGCTTTTCACACCTGGGAGACATCCTGAGCAGACCTGAGAAGAGGACATGATGAAAACTGAGGAGACATGCAGTGTTCTCAGTTTCAGGCAAGCCAAGCACTCAAACCCATTTAAATACATTATGGAAGTTCATTTCCTTTATCTTCCCATTTCAAATGATGTGACGTTATGAACTACCTACTTAAATCTGACACACTGGTGTAATCCCAGAGATCCAGGACCAGTCATTTCTATATCCAAAAGTCCAGATTCTGAAACTTTTAGGATTAAAAAAGACAAATGCAGTGTCTTTCTATGCAACACTATTGCACGAGATGTGCAACATTTGCTGCTCTCTCTGTTCAGTGAGAGACTGGCAGCAATATCTGTTTAAGGCTGAATGGAGAGCTATCAAACCGTGCTAGTTTAGGAGAAAAAGCTTGGTTTCAGAGACAAATAAGAGCAAGAATGAAGAGTCCCTGTGTGCCTTTGCGAGCTTCCAGCACTCCCATTTTATTTACCACTGATGGCCAGATGCTTCCAGAAGCCTGGAACCCTCCCAGCCCCAGTGAATCTCAATCTTCACTTGTAAGGCACAACTTTTAATTCCTCCCCCCAGCCAGGCCTGGCTAGGGAAGGAGCTGATGATAAAAATCTAGCTGGTGAGACTCAAGAGGGAATCTGCTGCTGATTCAATGTGTGCAAGTTCTCCTTGCTCATAAAACAGGACAAAAGAGAAGGTACTGCCTGCTCCCTCTTTGTGCCTGCAGCGGTGGGAGCAATGTTAGGATCAGAAGAACCAGCCTAAACAGGAAGCAAAATGGGTAGCGAGATTCTGGTCGTGACGCCATTGTTAAGTCACTCGATTAAGCAACCCTGGGATTTCCTACCTGTGTACTTCTTGTTTTGTAAAATAATAAAATTTCCTTACTGTTTAAACTTTGGCTGGGGGGGGGAGCCACTATTGGTGGCTCTCAGTAATCAAATGCAATCCTCTTCCTCTGAAATAACCTACCCTGTTTGATAGAGTGGAGTGCGTGCATGCACACACACACACACACACACTCTCTCTCTCTCTCTCTCTCTCTAAACTAAACTCATACGTGAGTCTAACTTCATGGGCCATCTCATAAGTCCATGCTCCCTGGAGTAGGCTGCCTGCTCTGTACTCCTGTCTGGCACACCCTCCTCCCCGGCACTTACTTCAAGGCCCAGTGCAACACCTGCGTCCCACAGCATTGCTTCTCATTTAATCTCTGCCTACATCTTCCTCTGATCCTAACAATGCATTTACTGCCTCCAACTCTTTTACATCTTGTCTGTGGGTCTGTGAGCCTCCCGCTCAGTGTCCACTCTGGCAGCACACTTATCTCACAGACAGGGAATGAGTGACTGACTACCAAGCACCGTTTTCCTTCCCCTGAAACTTGGGGTTTTCCTTTCCTCTTTTCTTCCTTGCATTTTTTCCTCATCTTACTTCTCTGTAGAAGACAAGCCAAAAATTGAGATAAAAGAAATTCAGAGCTCAGACTGAGGGAAGAACATGTATTTCTAAGGAAAGCCAAAAATGTCATGCCCTACTTGTGGGAGTTACAGTTAAGTGACAGAATCCCACTGGTGAGGGGGCAGCAGGTAGATGCTACACAAATGCCCCCCTGCTTTTGTGCCTCGCTGTACACATGGACCAGTTCATCTGTTGAAACTGAGGGGTAGCATCTTTGACAAACTGGAAGTCTAGCAGGTACAGCAGTCTAGCACTCGGTGTACACTCAACAAATGTGTTGTGAGTGAATGAGAGCCGACATAGCATATTATGGTTAGAGCTTTGGGCTTATACATTGAAATGCTGTAATATAAAAACAGAAATGTGGGTACTGGTCATAACACTGCTGTCTTGCTGTAATGAACTTCCTCTGAATGTGCTGACATAAAAATAATGGATCTAATGTAGACTTCAAGCTGTTTCAAAATGGAAAATAAACTCTTGGAGTTATTTTTGTTTTTACTTGCAATCTCCTACAGCTCTTAGCTAAAACTCAAAACAGAGGGCCATAAGCAGGAACTTTCCAGACCATCTGTGCAAAGGCTCGCTCCACCACACAAGCCGAATCCGTAATAGCTGCTCATCTGCGTTAAAAGCTCTGGGGCTTCCCTTCTGCTGAGACGGCAGAAAGAGCACTTGCAGTGCTCACGACCTGCCGTAGAATCGGCCTGCAGAGGTGTACAATACAATTCTAACAACTTGTATCTCGCTCCAGATATTAAAAATTTGTTGTAACTTTCACTAGGTAGTATCAAACTGATGCTAAGAACTATGGCAAAATCCTTTTATATTGCACAATAGAGTAAAATCTAGAGTAAATGTTGATAGTTAAATGAGCAACAAACACTACACAGTGTAACCAACATGGTTCTATTAAAAACTCTCAACTGTGACACTCAAGGTCAGCAATACAATCTTTTCTTCACAAAGCAACTGAGTGAATATAAAAATCTGCAAATGCTATAAATTTATTTATAGGCTATTATTTTCACAGAGGCATGTCATTGTATTCTTTCAGTTATTTCCTGAGGTATGTTTTTGTGGTTTGCTTTTATCGTACTGCTGGATGCATCACCTTTGATCATCCTTTCCTAAAATGATTTTTAAAGACCTGCAAAAAAGTTTATTGCATAGGAGACTATTCATGACACAGAGATTGGGAACTGCAAGTATGTGACACTGGAACAAGTCTTACAAAATACTGCATTTTAAGAATTTGTTATATACATTTTTTTACAGCTTGTCTCCCTTAAAAAACTGAAGTTGCAGCTAAGAGTTAACTATGTACAGTGAAGCATTTTAGGAATGTTAGAGATTAGAGAACACGATGAATGATACAAAGGAAAAAAGTCGTAATTTTTGCTGGCTATAGAATTGTATTGCCTTCAAAGCAACTGTACATATTGCAATCAGTTCACTGTTAAATATTTCTATTAATTTGTTTTGGAAGAGCAAATGTCTTTCAAGGTTTCCAGTTCCTCTATAAGCTTCTTGTTTTGAACCTCCAGCACTGCAACTCGGCTCTCCAGACATTTTATGTATTCTTTCTTTCGACGTCGACATTCTTTAGCAGCCTCCCTGAAAAAAAGTAGAAGCAAAAGGGCAAACAGAACATTTTTTGCGTGCTATTCACAGGGCCTGAAGTAAGTTTGGTAAGTTTCATCATGGCTGCATTCCAAATCTTGGAACAACATTCCCAACTCAACTTCAAACACTAAGCCAAACTGTATTTTTAAGGGTCACAAGTGTCCCTTCCACAAGTCCACATGGTAATTAGAACTGCTCCATCTCCTGCCTTGATTAGAGTTCATAGTAAACAAGGTCCAAGTCAAAGACAGTTACTCTGCTTTATGGCAATAAAGATCTTTGAGGGCCTTGAGTTCCTCAATGAGAGTCTTGTTTTGGTTTTCAAGCACAGCCACACGATTTTCAAGACATTTGACATATTCTTTCTTCTTTCTGCGACACTCCCGGGCAGCTTCCCTGGAACCAACACAAGGCAGATGACTACAGGAACGGCCTACCAGGACAATCCAGAGCAGCTCGAGGGACTTCTGCTCCCCAGACTCAAAGCCAGTCAGTCCTAGGTAAGGTTTGTACAAAGCCACACAACAAAGGTAACCAAGCACATGCCTTTCACTCTTAAGACAACAGGAACGACCTGAGAGCACAATCCATTCACCCAGTATTTGTCCTAAATGGTATTTCCTGAGGGCACATGTTCCATGATAACAGTGACCAGAATGGCTGGCAGTAACCTAAAACAATAAGACCACATGGGCAAGCAGAATTTCTACAAAAACACTTTCATCCGTTCAATTCTCTTAATTATTTTGTCCACCAAAAGCCACATCGACAAGACTCCATCACAATGAGTTAATTTTATTTGATAAGAAATGATTAGAAAAATTAATCCTCAGAAAGTTTAAATGTCAATATTGGAGATTTTAATTCTTCAAGACTAAATCTCGGTAAAACAAATAAGATTATCATGACTGCAAGAAACAGCTTATTGGTTAGAAAACAACATGGATAAAATAATAATGAACAAATCATGTACATTTTCATAAACCAAAGTGAAGTGGACACTGTTTCTGAAAACTGAAGAGAGGCAGAGTACCCAGTACTCAGTAACCCAGGCGGCGTACAGCCAGGGTATGAGGCGCCACAGCGAGAGGGGAAGGAAGCTCCTGCATGACGCACGCGCAGCTCAGGCCTGGTCTCCAGCCGCCCCTCTACCCCCCGGGCTCCAGTACCCCGAAGCGCCGCAGGCATATGTGCGAAGGGAAGAACAGACCAGCAGCCAAAGCCAAAGCAGCAAACACAACAAACAAACAGAGGAGCTATCATTTCATGCATAACGGCACCAAAAAACAATGAATACAGTAAACATAGTCTCTCTCCCTCCTGCTTTTCAGAGTGGGAGGGGGAGGCGACTCTATCATTTAACTCCTCTATACGATACAGCCTCTGAAAACAGCTTTATTTTGGAGTATTCACTTGAGAGCAACTGCCTTGGAGGTACGTTCACAATAAAAAAGCCTGCATTGAAACAGTTTAGATACATATTAACAAAAGTTGTGTTACATGTCTAAACACCAGTTACTGTAACGCCAATTAGCAACATGCAATTCTGAACTAGGGGTGAAATGTACAACAGATTGAGCCAATTCTGTTTTTTATTTTTAGGATAGTTGACTCTAACAACTGGTTATCTGTGTTTCCTCTGTGGGAAGCAAGAGTCAGCAGAAAAGAGACCTTGAAATCCCAATGAACTGCAGGAAAAGATCAACCCTTACTTCCTAGCCAAGAACAATGTGCTGACCCTGTGAACTCACAAAGTTCTTAGACTTCTCAGCTGGTTAACAAAACAATGAAAAATGTAAAAGTGAATGGAATCTGATAAATACAGATTATTCCAAATGATGCATGGGGAAAATTTAAGAATAAATCCAAGCACACATATAAATTTGCCAGTTTGGGAACACAGTTCAACTCTCTTCCACAAAGGAACTAAAATCCATTTTTGAGTACCAAGATTTTCATTACTAAATCATTATATTATAATCTAGATCTGGAATGAAGACAGTCATTTTAAAAAACAAGTTACCATTAAATAAAAATTTAAGTATCTAGTAGCAGTTTTGTGGAAAATTTCATTTAAAAAAATTTATTTCCCAAGGTGTGCTCTTTATTATAAATATCATACATCATATTTCATGTGTGTGCATGCGCAGGTTATCAGAGCCACAATGTTCCAAGCACAAAGCTTTAAATGATCACACCAGTAGATGGTACATTCCTAGGTACTCCTCAGCTATGGAAAACACCTGCTTCTTCTATTAATAGCTCAGTTTTCAGGCCTTGCATTTGTCTAGATATATCCTCAACATGGAGAGGAAATACATGCCAAAGAGGAAAAGTGGACAAGGCTGTAAAGATATAAAAACTGCCTGGATTGGTAGAAATATAATTAGGAGTTTTTTATAGATGCCAGCCAAAACACAACAAGAGAGGACACCTTTAAGAGGTCTTTCATGTTATTAAGTAAACCCTACATACTTTCCATGAAGTTAAATCAGACTTACACCAAGATCTTTTTGAGGTGACTCTGGCACTAGTGCAGTGGTCAGGCTCTGGAATAAAAAGCTGCCTGGATTACATACCCAGGTTCTGTTCAGTTTGGGCTATGTGATCTAAACCAACTTAGTATTTAACCTCTCAGAACCTCAGTTCCTCATCTACAAATAAAGATAACCAGACCTATTCTCATGTGAAAGTTAGGTGAGAATTAAAGAAACAGTAGAAATAAAGCACTTAAATGTGCATTTGGTACTTGCTCAACAGATACTGAGCAACATAATTGCCACTTACTATCTGCTTTTCTCTTGTCTTGCTCTGAAATCGAGATTTGGAAAGCTAAAACTCTTCTCAAAATCCTTTAGAGCTGGAGACTCTGTCATCTTTTTCCAGCTAATGAAACATGGGTGAAAATTGCAGGGGGGGTTTCCCACAAGTTTTCAGAAGGTCCACACGCAGCCAGCTAGGTTTTGGCTCTAGCCTTTCTCCCTTTTTCCTCCCTGATGCAATGTCCATAAGTGCAGCAGCCACTGACGATGCAGAGCAGGGAGGAGGAGCCTGCATCCCTGATGACCCTGGTGAGCACATATCTCTGGACCAGCAGTATTAGATCCAAATATCACCTACAAGATTAAGCCTCTATTTCTCTTGGTTAATTTACAGCCCAAGTGTAAATGCTATCCAATAGCTAATTATTTTTTGAAAATCCAAAAATGTATGATTTTTTTCCCCTTAGGGAGTTTTCATACATATGTATAGGTAGTGGCAGGGCATGTGCATAGGAACCAGTTGCCTAATATTTATCTATTTCATTTTGGTAGTTACGCTGACAAAATGTCTTAATCTAAAATAAAGATAAAGAACAATGACAAAACTAAGAAAGAAGGCTTCTTCCCAGTTCTTCCTTTTTATTTTCTTTGGGAAAATAAGACATCAATGAGAATTCTACAGTTTGCACTATTATCCTATCACCACACTCTGTATTTGTATATGAACTTCACAAAGTACAATCTATGAACAGAAAGGCTATTATATTCATAGCTCCTGAGAGCTATGAAGGTATAGTTTTAAGGTTTCTATATTCCTCCATCTGATCAAATTAGAGATGTTTGATAACAAGACTTCCATAAAACAGCTATGATACTATGTGAGCCCCACCCATTCAGCTCCTTCAGGATTTGAGCAAAATGCTGCCATTGAAAACTGTGAACCCAGCATGACTTAGTGAAACTGGACGACCACTGATAAAGCCCTGTTATTTCTTAATGATCCTATTTCTGGTAATCTGTTGAGTCCTCTTGGGGAAGACTCCACCTAGTGATCTGTGATAACTAACAAGCTTGGGAGCCGGAGTCTACTTACAGGAACTGTACCTGTAATATATCAAATCATGATATTTAAAAGGCTATTAGTAAACTGAATATAGCTGCTATGGGTTCACACTCACAGAGGACAGTGATGAACTCAGCACTTATTTCTGAATTTTAAAGCCTCAGAAGTCACAACTTCTAGATCAACTAAGTTGCAAATACCTAGTAAATTAACTGCTACCAGGTGGCCCTGATCATAAGCAAGCACATGATCCCATCTGAGATATTTTGTTTTCTTACAGTGAGGACATTATTTAACACTTAGGAATAAGGTGACAAGATGACTGGGAAAACTCACTAGTCTGTTCATTTTAAAAACCAGATGAATTTGCACCATTCTCCATCATAAAAACTAAGCCAAAATATAATATTCAAGTTTAATTTTAGAAAGAATTTTGGAAAACAGAATTTTTATGATACACTTGTTTAAAAAATAAAATTACAGAAATACAAGAATTACATGAGAAAACGAGAGAAACCAGATGGGAAATAAATAGACTATAGTATTAGTGGGTCTCTTCTAGTAAGTGTGGCTAGGAGGAAATTATAATTTTTTTTGCCTTATATTTGCATTTGACTAGAGTTTTTAAGAATAAATATATATTTCAGTATAACAGAAAAAAGGAAAGTTTAAAAATAAAGGGAAACCATGTGTACATTACTTAGAAAATTCTTAACTGACACTTACAAAGACTATATTTACCACCTACTTTTCAAGATAAATACCACAGATAAAATAAATTTTATCTGTAATAAAGTCCTTCCATCATCAAAACAATTAAGGTCTCTTTTAGACATTACCTTACAAAACATAGGGATGTACCACCTGCTGATGAAAGTTTCATGGCTGGGAACTCTGACTAAAATACAGTCAAATTATTCTCACACACAGAGCACAAATCCACATAAAATGCCACATAACACTTTACTTGGGACAAATAGCTTAGGAAATGTAATTTTTGACAAGTAATAACAGTAGTTATGTTATGTGTCCTATAAGTGGCTGCTGATTTCTAGGGCAACAGCTTACCTATTTTTCATTAGCCTCAGCTCTCGCTTGCGTGTTGCCTCCTCTGCTAATTGCTGGGAACTGTGCAAATTTCCTGGTGAGGCAGCCATCATTACTCCCTGTGGCAAAGTAGTAGTAGGAGCTCGGATCTGGTAAGTTTGCATGTCACCAGTAGCAGCTGCAATGAGACAAAATATTACAAGCTTACATAAACAATTTACAACTTGATACTTTACATAAAATTGACCTGGAAATAGAATACTTCTTTTTTTTTTCTCCAGATATTTTTATTTATTTGTAAATCACACCATTGTACTAATATATTATGAACATTAGCAAATATAAAAATAGAAATTAAAATGGATAAAATTCAAAATATGTATAATAAATCAAGCTTCTAGGATTTTCTTACCACACTCACCCAAAGGGATACTGTTCCAAATAGCTCAAACAGCAACTAACATGGTATATCATACACGATTATAAAATTTACAGCCCTAAAATATCACAACATAAGCTATTATACCAATAAAAACTTTCTGGACAACTCTTGCTGCCAAAAATGCCTCCTTATACAGCTTAGGGATATACAATTAAATTAATAAAATAAATTATTCTTTCAGATGGGCAGGGTGTGGATAATATTTAACTAGTGCTTTCTAGGTACCAAGAATTGTTAAGAATCTTAAAACATATTTAATTTTCCCAACAACTCTGTATGATAGACCTTATTATTCCCACTTTACAGATACAGAAAATGAGGGCTAAAATTGCCCCAGATATACTAGGCAGAAACTGGTTAAGACACAGTATCAGAATCTAGTATGACTGATTCCAGTCTAAACACTAAAGTGGTCCTATTTACTGCCTAGAAAAGGAAAACATTAGGGATCAAAATGTGTAAATGTGATTACAGAATATGAAGTCACATAATATTGCAAAGTCAAACAGATGAGAAGCAGTTTGAGAACTGGGTCTTCTCCTCGCTTCTTTTTTTCTCTGAGTTCCATTACTCTCTTGCTATATAGAGATTTTCCTGTAGCTAAAGATGAAATAGGACCTCACTGTGTTTATATAAACTCTAAGGACTTGATAGGAAAGGTCTGTAAGAAATTTTTTTCATGAATTTTTAAATTGTCTTTTTTTTATTGAAGTACTGTTGATATACAATCTTATATTGGTTTCAAATATACAAAACAGTAGTTTAACAGTTACCCATATTATTAAACCCTTACCCCCTCTAGTATGGTTACTATCTGTCAACATAGGAAGATGTTACACAATCTAGCATACTTCTTTTTACATGTCATATGAGGTGATCATGCTAATGTTTAAGATGATTATTCTAAGTATTATGAAATCTTAAGTTTTTATCAAAGGCTAAAGGAGAGAGAAGCTTTTCAACTGATAGTTCATTTAGCCTAAAATCAGTGGTGTACTGACAAATTTAACCACCAGCCATTTGGGGGAAAAAAGCCTTGATCTGCAGCATTATCAGTTTCCGTAGTGTAAAAGCTATCACCATGATCAACAACAGGCTACCAATGTGTCTTCACTAAATACATCGTAAGCAGCACACGATACAGATAAAATAGTTGTAAACAATCTCAAGCATAGATAAAATTATTAGAAATGATGTTTTGAGTGTTTATTAGTGTTCTGTTAATGTAGTTTGTTAAATGTATATACATTTGTTTATATATATTTAATTTTTAATAATGGCTGTTTCTATAACCAGCTCACAAAAATCCTGAAATTTTGTAACTGGCTGTAGCAAACCAGTGGGAGATAGCTCTTGCACATCACTGCAAAAATTTTAATGAAGCAGAACATCTCCATTTTCTAAATACTGTGATTAAGAGATTTTCTTACACCCTACAATATGCCTGAAAGAGTTATGAAGAATCATTAAGTACAAGTTCTATTACCAGAGGATGACTGAGGTACTGGAAGAATACTAGCTCCCTGTATTTTCAGTTTAAAAACAAAACAAAACAGTAAAGCTCTACTTAAAACTGGTTTCTCTAGGGAATAGTAATTTTTGTCTTTCTTGGGTTTCTTGGGATAATAGCACGTTTCTAACTATTCTTTTTTAAGAAATATTTTCTAATTATAATGTATATAAATGACATACTTAGTATTTATTTAGTATTCAGATCGAATACTAAAAGTCCTCAAACTGTCATAATCTATTTTCAAAATCTGTCTACCCACTCCAATAAACACAGCTTCCTAGAAAAGGCAGATGGATTTAAGTGATCAAACATGTTTCTACTACTAACACTTCAACTTTGATAATGTGTGGTCCAGAGTTAATCTGACATTCTAATAAGATATTATAAAATACGTGCTCTCACAAAGCTAAATACAAGGAGAAGGTTTTAAGATATTATTAAATTCCATAAAAGTTGGTTCGAACCAAATGCCAATCAAAATGTGAAACACATCACTTCCATATTTCATTAAAATGTATTATGCCCACTGAATAAGAACTGAAGTTTTACCCAAAAGGGTGACAAAGACTTTTTTCACTTAAATGGAATATCATCACTGAAAAGAGCCAAGCAGTTTAAAAGGTTCGTCAGATTTATCTACATGCCTTTTTTGCGTAAATGGCAGGGTTTTTTTCCCCATGGGCTCAAGAATTAGATGAAAGAAAAAAACAATAAAAAAATATGGCTTTGGGGGGGAGATCACTTAAAGGTCTTCATAAGATAAACAAAAAATGCTATTTTAAGGTTATGTTGCTTCTTCCTTCTACATACAATTTAAAAAATAGTGGTTACAAATAATAACTTTGATAAATATGATGATCACCAGCAAAATCTCTATTAATAAACTTGGGAAGATTTGTTTTTTGTGACTACTCAAAATACTATATACACAAATGTTTCATTGTATGTCTTGGAAAACTTTATAGCTTTGAAATATTTAAGATCAATAAAAAATCCATTATAAACTGTTAACTTACTAATGTTTTTTTTTTAATTCTTATATTTGAAAAGTCTTATAAAGGCTAATTACTGTTTTTTGTGACTATTTAAAATACTGTATACACAAATGTTTCATTGTATGTCTTGGAAAACTTTACAGCTTTGAAATGTTTAAGATCAATTAAAAAAGCCGTTATAAACTGTTAACTTACTAATGATTTTTTAAAAATATGTTAATCATATTGTCAGAGGAGACAAAACAGCAAGCATAGAATAACATAGTTCTCCCTTCTTTTGTCTGCCCACATCCAGGAAAGAAGGTCAATGGATAATAAAGGCTGAAACAATGGAACAGCTGGAGGCTACTAAGGCTTCTAAAACTGGGACTATAGCCATGAGGAATGAGAAGTTTGCATGTCATCATGTTGACATTCACAGGCGGGGTGGATAAAGATCTTGGCGTAGGGTTGTTCTTGCCAAACACTGCTCATTAACAGAAGGCACAGAGGCATCATTATATTCTCTCATTTTGTATATATCTGCTATTTTCCATACTATAAAGTTAGAGCAAAATGCTTATATGATATACAAAAATGAGAAAGTTAGTTTAAGAGTATCCATTTTTTTGAAGAAAAAAAGAGAAGGAGGTGGCAGGAATGCTTCACAGATGAAAAAAAAAATTCACCCACTGGTTTTAGAACCAGAAACAGTACCAAACGTTTGCCTGTTTCCAAAGCTGAAACCACCCTCAAAGCACCAACTGTGCCACCATTCAGGATAATGGCAATTCCAAAGGAAGCATTCTAAAAACACTGAGCAATAGCTCAGGAAAAAATACCACTGTAAAATGGTGAGTTGGAAGGGAATGCTATATCTGGATGTATTCTGGGATTTCAGCTAACAAACTGGATTTTATTACACTATTTCAAACATACGTTATATTAATTTTATCTCAACAAAAACTCAGATTGCAACTCATTAGTTCAAGCCAGAAATACAAATTATACTAATTATACTAATCAGTAGGAATTAGTATTTTGTTTTCTGTAATATCCCAAAGAATCTATAGCTCACTTCTAATGGCCACTGAATAAATATCAATGGGTAAGTTCCATATATTCAAGTATGAACTTGTTAAATATATTTAAAAAATGTGGGAAAGAGAATCTCATGTTTTGAGGAAATACAAATATCAAAAGTTTTGTTTTTAAAACTAGTTATAAAAAGTGTTTATCTTAGTTACCTTCAGTTTCCAATATTATGAATTCAGTGGTAATTTAAGGCAGATTAGATACCTAGAGCCACAGTTCAAAGAACCATCCTACATTCTTTGGTGGCACATTCTCATCCCTGTAGTCTTATAAAGGCTAATTCTTGTTCCACCTAACTATACTAAGTGTCCAAATTATTTTTCTTTGTAGAGTTTCATTGTGTAAATTATTTCTGAAAATAAATGGGTCATCAATGGGGGCTTTAAAATCATGATTGAAGAAAGGTAATATGAAAAAGATATTGACATACTAATTTTATTCTAAGGCAGCAAAAAGTTAAAAGACAAGTCAGGAACACCTTTTTACCTTGATATCACCTAGAAT
This sequence comes from Phataginus tricuspis, assembly GCA_029783875.1. Taxonomy (NCBI): domain Eukaryota; kingdom Metazoa; phylum Chordata; class Mammalia; order Pholidota; family Manidae; genus Phataginus; species Phataginus tricuspis. The sequence continues at coordinate 23,897,037 of JAQQAC010009376.1, read as the reverse complement.
CTAGCACAGTACATGGCATAAAATGGGTGCTTGATTAAGTTTACACATGCTCTGTGAAGTATATTATGAACTCAGGGTTTTACACCAGCACACTGTCATTTGGAATGTTTAAAATAAGCAGTCTTAGACTTCCGGGAAGATGGCGACATGAACAGACCGGCAGAAAAATTCCTCCCAACTTTATATTTATTCACGAAAACACAGCAAATACAACTATCCCCAAAAGAGAGACCAGAATACACAGGAAAGTGTACAGCGTACAGGTACACCTGAGAGAACTCGGCAGCCGGTGAGGCGGAAGGATACGAGCCGCGACCGGGCGGGACCAAGCGCTCCTCCCCCTGGCGGTCAGACACTCCGGAGAGAGGACTCGGCATCCGGCGAGGCGGGATGGAGCCACGGCTCAGTGGACCCGAGCGCTCCTCCACCCCAGCACTCCAGCGGGAGTCCCGGCAAGGCAGGTAAGATACGGAGCCGTGACCGGCGGGACAGAGCGCTCCTCTCCCCCAGCGCTCCAGCGGGAGGAGAGGATTCAGAGCCGGGAGGGAGTGGAAGTCTGCGCCGGGAGCGCCGACACACAGCCTGCGGTGTAGCGGAGATTGGAGAGACAGAGGGCGCAGGGTCCCAGCTGGGAACGTGCAAGTTGCCTGTGGCAGGCTCCGGGAAGGAAAAAGAAAGGAAAAAAAAGGGAAGAAAAGCACGCGCTCTTTCTCAGCGGTTTTAAAGAGACAGGAGCTCAGTAGAGGGGCCGGATAGCAGGGCAAACTGAGCCCAGCACGTTGGGAGTCCTGGGGAGCTTTGGACCCCTTAGCTGGCGACTGGGAAAGGGTGGCTGCCATTAAGACCCCCACAGAGATCAACAGCTTCCCATTCGTTCCCAACCCAGCCAGAGCTATAAAGGGCCTTGCGGAGCAGCACTGCCATGGCTTTGCAATAGTGGAGCAACAGCGCCACCTACAGCATTCACACAGAACCCACTATCAGTGGCTTTTTTTTTTAATTGTTTTTTCTCCCCTTTCTTTTCCTTTTGTTCTTTCCCTCTCTTTCCATTATTATTACCTTTCTTTTTTTCTTTTCTTCTTCTTCTTTTTTTTTTCTTTCTCCTTTTTAAAGTCATAAACAGCCCAGCTTAAGAGAGAAGAGAGAAAGAAAAGGGGAAAAAAAAGGAGAAAAGCGCGCACTTTGTTTCTCAGTGGTCTTAAAGAGACAGGAGTCCAGCAGAGAACCTCATCACAGCGGCATACTCAACCCAGCAGGCTGGGAGTCCTGGTGAGGCTCGGACCCCATAGCGGGCGACTGGGAAAGGGTACCCATATTTAGGACTCCCACAGATCTCAACAGCCTCCCATTCATTCTCACCCCGGCCACAGCTTTAAAGGGATGTGTGGAGCGACGTGGCCACGGCTCTGGAATAGTGTAGCAATAGCGCCACCTACAGCATTCACACAGAAACCACCCCCGGTGGGCATTTTTTTGTTTTGTTCTGTTTTTTCTTTTTTTTTCCTTTTACGTGTTGCTGCTTTTTCTTTTTCTTTCTTTTCTTTTCCTTTTTCTCTCTCTCTTTTTACTTTTTCTATTAGTAGAAGTATTTTTTTTCTCTTTGTTTTCTTTTTTTTCTTTTCTCTCCTTTCTTCTCCTTCCTTTTTAAAGTCACAAAGAGCCCAGCGGACATACGTGACAACTACCAACAACTAATTCTATAGTCATGAGAAGACAGAAGAATATGATACAGACAAAGCTTCAGACAAACACCACGCCAGAGAGAGAATCTGAAGGAATCGACATGTATAGTCTTCCAGAAAAAGAATTCAGAATAAAAGTCATAGCCATGCTAACGGATCTACAGAAAAATGTGCAAGAGCTGAGGGAGGAAGTGAGGGAAGTGAGGAAACACAATGCAGAAATGAGACAAGCCACTGACGGGCTTAACAGCAGATTGGACAAGGTACAAGAAACTGTCAATGAAATACAAAACAGGGAACAGGAATACAAAGAAGCTGAGGCAGAGAGAGATAAAAGGATCTCTAGGAATGAAAGAATATTAAGAGAACTGTGTGACCAATCCAAACGGAACAATATTCGCATAATAGGAGTACCAGAGAAAGAAGAGAGAGAAAAAGGGATAGAAAGTGTCTTTGAACAAATAATGCTGAAAACTTCCCCACGCTGGGGAAGGAAATAGTCTCACAGTCCACGGAAGCCCACAGATCTCCCAAAACAAGAGACCCAAGGAAGACAACACCAAGACACATAATAATCAAGATGGCAAAGATCAAAGATAAGGACAGAGTATTAAAGGCAGCCAGAGAGAGAAAAAAGATCACCTACAAAGGAAAACCCATTAGACTGTCATCAGACTTCTCAATAGAAACCTTACAGGCCACAAGAGAATGGCATGATATATTTAACGTAATGAAATAGAAGGGCCTCGAACCAAGAATACTGTATCCAGCACGATTATCATTTAAATATGACGGAGGGATTAAACAATTTCAAGACAAAACGAAGTTGAGAGAGTTTGCTTCCATAAACCACCACTACAGGATATCTTAAACGGACTGCTCTAGAGGGAAACACCCCTAAGGCTAAAAAGATGTCACCAGAGAAAATAAAATCATAGCAAAGAAAGCAGACCATCCAAATACGAACTAAAGGAAAAGAATAAAACACCTAATATACAAAGAAAGGAGGAGGAAGAATAGGAAGGGAGAGATAAAGAAACAGCAGACAGTGTTCACAATAACTGAACAAGAGAGTTAAGTTAGATTCTCAGATAGTAAAGAAGCAACCGTTGAACCTTTGGTCACCACGAATCAAAAGCCAGCAATGGCAATAAGTACATATCTATCAATAATCACCCTAAATGTAAACGGACTGAATGCACCAATCAAAAGACACAGAGTAACAGAGTGGATAAAAAAGCAAGACCCATCTATATGCTGCTTACAAGAGACTCACCTCAAACCCAAACATATACACAGACTAAAAGTGAAGGGATGGAAAAAAATATTTCAAGCAAACAACAAAGAGAAAAAAGCAGGTGTTGCAGTACTTGTATCAGATAAAATAGACTTCAAAACGAAGAAAGTAGCAAGAGATAAAGACGGACATTACATAATGATAAAGGAGTCAGTTCAACAAGAAGATATAACCATTATAAATATATATGCACCCAACACAGGAGCATCAGCATATGTGAAACAAATACTAACAGAAGTGAAGGAGGAAATAGACAGCAATGCAATTATTTCAGGAGACTTTAACATGCCACTCATTCCAAAGGATAGATCAACTAGGCAGAGGATAAGTAAAGACACAAGAGGCACTGAACAACACACTAGAACAGATGGACCTAACAGATATCTACAGAACTCTGCACCCAAAAGTAGCAGGATACACATTCTTCTCAAGTGCACATGGAACATTTTCCAGAATAGACCACATACTAGGCCACAAAAAGAACCTCAGTAAATTCAAAAATACTGAAATCCTACCAACCAACTTCTCAGATCACAAAGGTATAAAACTAGAAATTAATTTCAGAAAGAAATCAAAAAGGCTCACAAATACATGAAGACTTAACAACATTCTCCTATTTAATCAATGGGTTAATGACCAAATCAAAACAGAAATCAAAGAATATATGGAGACTAATGACAACAACAACACAAAGCCACAACTTCTGTGGGACGCAGCATAGGCAGTTCTAAAAGGAAAGTATATTGCAATCCAGGCCTATTTAAAGAAGGAAGAACATTCCCAAATGAACAGTCTAAAGACACAATTACTGAAATTGGAAAAAGAAGAACAAATGAGGCCCAAAGTCACCAGAAGGAGGGACATAATAAAGATCAGAGAAAAAATAAATAAAATTGAAAGAATAAAACAATAGAAAAAAATCAATGAAACCAAAAGCTGGTTCTTCGAAAAAATAAACAAAATAGATAAACCCCTAGCCAGACTCATTAAGAGAAAAAGAGAATCTACACACATGAACAGAATCACAAATGAGAAAGGAAAAATAACGACAGACTCTACAGAAATACAAAGAATTATAAGAGAATATTATGCGCATTTATATGCTAACAAGCTGGAAAACCTAGAAGAAATGGACAACTTCTTAGAAAAATACAGCCTTCCAAGACTCACCAAGCAGGAAACAGAAAAACTAAACAGACCAATCACCAGCAACGAAATTGAATCAGGAATAAAAAAACTACCCAAGAACAAAAGTGCTGGACCTGATGGATTCACCTCTGAATTCTACCAGACATATAGAGAAGAAATAACACCCATTCTCCTTAAAGTTTTCCAAAAAATGGAAGAGGAGGGAATACTTCCAAACTCTTTCTATGAAGCCAGCGTCACTCTAATACGAAAACCGGGCAAAGACCTCACTAAAAATGAAAATTACAGACCAATATCCCTGATGAATGTAGATGCAAAAATACTCAACAAAATATTAGCAAACCGAATTCAAAAATACATCAAGAGGATCATACACCATGATCAAGTGGGATTCATCCCAGGGATGCAAGGATGGTACAACATTCAAAAATCCATCAACATCATCCACCACATCAATAAAAACAAGAACAAAAACCACATGATCATCTCCATAGATGCTGAAAAAGCATTTGACAAAATTCAGCATCCATTTTTGATTAAAACTCTCAACAGAATGGGTATAGATGGCAAGTACCTCAACATCATAAAGGCTATATATGACAAACCCACAGCTAACATCATACTTAATAGTGAGAAGTTGAAAGCTTTTCATCTAAGACTGGGAACAAGACAGGGGTGCCCACACTCTCCACTGTTTTCAACATAGTACTGGAGGTCCTAGCCACGGCAATCAGACAAAACAAAGACATACAAGGCATCCAGATTGGTAAAGAAGAAGTCATATTGTTACTATTTGCAGATGACATGATAGTGTATATAAAAAACCCTAAAGACTCCACTCCAAAACTACTAGAACTAATATCTGAATTCAGCAAAGTTGCATGCAAGATACAAAATTAACACACAGAAATCTGTTGATTTCCTATACACTAATGATGAACTAACAGAAAGAGAAATCAGAAAAACAATTCCATTCACAATTGCATCTAAAAGAATAAAGTACCTAGGAATAAACCTAACGAAGGAAGTGAAAGACCTGCACTCTGAAAACTACAAGACACTCCTAGAAGAAATTAAGGAAGACACTAACATGGAAATGCATCCCATGCTCTTGGCTAGGAAGAATAAATATTGTCAAAATGGCTATACTACCTAAAGCAATCTACAGATTCAATCAAACTACCAACAGCTTTCTTCAATGAACTGGAACAAATAATTCTAAAATTCATATGGAACCAGAAAGGACCCCGAATAGCCAAAGCAATCCTGAGAAGGAGGATTCAAACAGGGGAAATTTCGCTCCCTGACTTCAAGCTCTACTACAAAGCCACAGTAATCAAGACAATTTGGTACTGGCACAGAAACAGACCCACAGACCAGTGGAACAGAATAGAAAATCCAAACACTAACCCAAACACCTACAGTCAATTAATATTTGATAAAGGAGCCCTGGATATACAATGGGGAGAAGACAGCCTCTTCAGCAGTTGGTGTTGGAAAAACTGGACAGCTACATATAAGAGAATGAAACTGGACTACTGTCTAACCCCATACACAAAGGTAAACTCAAGGTGGATCAAAGACCTGAATGTAAATCATGAAACCATAAAACTCTTAGAAAAAAACATAGGCAAAAATCTCTTGGACATAAACATGAACGACTTCTTCATGAACATATCCCCCCGGGCAAGGGAAACAAAAGCAAAAATGAACAAATGGGACTATATCAAGTTGAAAAGCTTCTGTACAGCAAAGGACACCATCAGTAGAACAAAAAGACATGCTGCAATATGGGAAAATATATTCATAAATGATGTATCTGATAAGGGGCTGACATCTAAAATATACAAAGAACTCACGCACCTTAAAAAACAAAAAGCAAATAACCCAATTAAGAAATGGGCACAGGACATGAATAGGCACTTCTCTAAAGAAGAAATTCAGATGGCCAATAGGCACATGAAAAGATGCTCCACATCGCTAATCATCAGAGAAATGCAGATTAAAACCACAATGAGATATCACCTCAC
>JAQQAC010009376.1:23837217-23890479 GCA_029783875.1 Phataginus tricuspis | reverse complement strand
GCCAGTGAGGATGGCCAACATCCAAAACACAAACAACAACAAATGTTGGCGAGGATGTGGAGAGAGGGGAACCCTCCTACACTGCTGGTGGGAATGCAAATTAGTTCAACCATTGTAGAAAGCAGTATGGAGGTTCCTCAAAAAACTCAAAATAGAAATACCATTTGACCCAGGAATCCCACTCCTAGGAATTTACCCCAAGAATGCAGCAGCCCAGTTTCAAAAAGACAGATGCACCCCTATGTTTATTGCAGCACTATTTACAATAGCCAAGAAATGGAAGCAACCTAAGTGCCCATCAGTAGATGAATGGATTAAGAAGATGTGGTACATATACACAATGGAATATTACTCAGCCATAAGAAAAAAACAAATCCTATCATTTGCAACAACATGGATGGAGCTGGAGGGTATTATGCTCAGTGAAATAAGCCAGGCCGAAAAAGACAAGTATCAAATGATCTCACTCATATGTGGAGTATAAGAACAAAGAAAAAACTGAAGGAACAAAACAGCAGCAGTCTCACAGAACCCTAGAACGGACTAATAGTTACCAAAGCGATAGGGACTGGGGAAGAAGGGCGGGAAGGGAGGGATAAGAGGGTAAAAGGGGCATTGCGATTAGCAGACATAGGGGGGGCATGGGGAGGACTGTACAGCTCAGAGAAGACAAGTAGTGATTCTCATCTCACTACACTGATGGACAGTGACTGTAATAGGGTTGGTGGGGGGGACCTGATGAAGGGGGCAGTTTAATCATCACAATATTGCTCATGTAATTGTAGGTTAATGATACTAAAATAAAATAAATTGTAAAAAATAAATGAATAAATAAATAAAATAAAATAAGCAGTCTTGTTATTATAAACTATTTGCTATATTTACAAATATAGTCTTTGAGTCTTTGAGTCTTTAACACTAAGCATGGAAAGCCTTTCAAGATGCTATGTATTAATTCAAACTGGCCTGCTTGATAAAAGGCATTATTTCCTAAGTCTTTCCTTAGACACCTGGCATTTTAGAAGCAGAGGTCTAATTACAGTTTGTTTCCAATCATTTAACTCCTGACATGAAAAAAATTGTTTAGGTTTAGTATCAATTATTCATGGGAAATTATTTCAAAATTCTAATTCCTAGAACTCTCAGTTCTGGTCCTTAACTTCATACCTCTCTTTGCGAGGTTTAAACACAGAGTATAACAGAAAAAGTATGGGATTTGAGTCTGGGTTCTAGTCTAGCTCTGCCACTTACCAGCCATGTGAGTTGGGGCAAGTTCAGTTTCCTCATCTGTAAAATGGGGATAGATTATCTCATATAATACTCACAGTAAACCCTGTAATGTATGTTAAAGTGTCTAGACAGTGCCTGGAACATGGTATGCATTCAGCAAACGTTAGTTCTCTTCCTCTTCCCTTCCTTAAGTTCTGGAAGACAATGTTCGAAATTATGGTCATACTGAATACTAGTTAGAAGGTAAATAACATCCATAAATGTATTTTCCCCTGGAGTTTCACTTCTAAAATACCTGGGTAATGAAATGATTGAAATGTATGGCTCTTATTCCTTATTTTGTTTAAAATAGAATCACAATGGTGGAGAATTACAAATAACTAAATGACATAATCTCATCAGACTGGTAATAAGAAAACTGAAAAAACCCACAGGTCAAAGAGGAGTGCTTTTTTCTTCCTAACATAGAAATAAGAAACCCAACCAAATCAAGAACGTATCTTGACAGCTTCTAAAGTAAAACAGTTTGTAAACACCCAAAACGATGGTGGTGTTATTTGCTTATTTATTGATTGAGATCTCTAGTACTGAGCCTATTTACTGAATAAAAACATTTTTATGTATGAAGCTCCTACCTTCATGAAATTGTTTTTTTTTTTTGCTATGTGTCACTAACCCCAAATATACCCAAGTAATAAGCAACAGAGGTAACTTAGAAGCTGCACTTGAAAGCAGGGGGTCTCCTTCCCCAGCTCCAGGAAGCTGCTGACTTCTTTACTTTCCTTTTTTGGATCTTTCCCTCCCCTCCCCACCCCAGGTCAGGCTTATCCTTGTCTGGTGTCCCACACTGTCAAAAACTTCCCTGCTGGAGGAGCTCAAGATGGCGGCAGCAGCAGGGCAGCGGAAATCGCCTCCCAAACCATATATAATTTTGAAAATACAACAATACAACTATTCCTAAAAGAGAGACCAGGATACAGCACAACAGCCAGGCTACATCTACATCTGCAAGAACTCAGCACCTCACGAAGGGGGTAAGATACAAAGCTGAGACCTGGCAGGACCCGAGCACTCCCCCAACCCCAGCTCACAGGTGGGAGGAAAAGTATCAGAGAGGGGAGGGAGTGGAAGCACAGGACTGCTAAATAACCAGCCCTGGTGATCTGCACCAGGAGCAAAGACACACATCGCATGGTGTACTGGATATTAGAGAAATGGAAGGGCAGGATCCGAGACAGAGACTGCAAGTGGGTCCCCACAGCCGGCTCCCCTGGGACAAAAGAAAAGCAGGTGTTTTTGAAAAGTCTTAAAGGGACACGGGCCCAACCGCTGAAGAAAATCGTCCCAGCACATTCAGCCCAGTGGCTGGGAGTCTTGAGGAACTTTGGGTCCCCTGACCCCTGCAGGGTGAAGCAGTCCTGGGGTCCCTGATGGCAATAAGCAGCCTGACATTCATTCACCCTGGCTGGTGCTGCAAACGGACTGGCTAACCTGCCACAGCAGCAGAGCAGCCAGAGAGTGGTGTCGCACATGGCAACCACACAGAGACTCCTCCCAGCATGCAGCTAACCTGACAGGCAGTGGAAGCTGGGAGCAAGGTCCGGAAGGCATGAAGGGGCGCATCCTGGCAGTAGACCGTACCTGGCGTGGCAGCCACGCCCATGCAGTGCTCTAGGCTAGCCTGAGGGTGGCCCTGCCCACAGCAGCTCAGGGGATTATCCCAGAGACTGTCTCCCAGTGTGCGGGTGAGCGGCACAGACTGGGGAAGCTGGAGCAAGGTTCAGAAGGAGCGAAAGGCACGACCTTACAGTAGAACATACCCTGCGTGGCTGCAACGCCCCGCAGTGCTCTAGGCTAGCCTGAGGGCGGCCCTGCCCACGGTAGTTCAGGGGAGTATCCCAGAGACTGCCTCCCGATGTGCGGGTAACCGGCACAGGCTGCGGAGAAGGGCAAGGCGAACAACAACCAGGAAGGAACTTTATTCTCCCAGCTGACACACATGTCACCTGCCTGCAAACACTTCTATCGCCATGAAAGACAGAAGAATCTGGTCCAGTCAAAAATCACTCAGACAACTCCAGAGAGAGGGCCTGGTGGGATAGATTTAAACAATCTTCCTGAAAAAGATTCAAAATAAAAGTCATAACCATGCTGATGGACCTACAGAGAAATACGCAAGAGCTAAGGGATGAAGTCAGGAGGGAAATTACAGAAATGAAACAAATGACTGACGGGCTTAAGAGCAGGTTGGACGAGGTGCAAGAGACTGTTAATGGAATAGAAATCAGAGAAGAGTACAGAGAAGCTGAGGCAGAGAGAGATAAAAGGATCTCTAGGAATGAAAGAATATTAAGAGAACTGTGTTACCAACCCAAACAGAACAATATTCGCATTATGGGGGTACCAGAAGAAGAAGAGAGATAAAAAGGGATAGAAAGTGTCTTTGAAGAAATAATTGCCAAAAACTTCCCAAGGCTGGGGAAGGAAATACTTTCTCAGACTATGGAAGCCCACAGATCTCCCAACACAAGGGACCCAAGGAACACAACACCAAGACACATAATAATTAAAATGGCAAAGATCAAAGACAAGGACAATAAAGTATTATTGAGTATTAAAGGCAGCCAGAGAGAGACAAAAGATCACCTACAAAGGAAAACCCATCAGGCTATCATCAAACTTCCCAACAGAAACCTTACGGGCCAGAAGAGAATGGCATGATATATTTAATGGAATGAAATAGAAGGGCTTGAACCAAGAATACTGTATCCAGCACAATTATCATTTAAATTCAAGGGAGGAATTAAACAATTCGCAGACAAGCAAAAGTTGAGGGAATTTCCCTCCCACAAACCACGTCTACAAGATATTTTTAAGGGACTGCTCTAGATGGAAGTACTCCTAAGGCTACATAAATGTCACCAGAGAAAATAAAATCACAGCAAAGAAAGCAGACCATCCAAATACCAACTAAAGGCAAAAACTAAAACTATCCACAAAACAGTCAAAGGAAACACAAAAGAGTACAGAATAAAACACCTAACATATAAAGAATGGAGGAGGAAGAATAAGAAGGGAGAGAAATAAAGAACCATCAGACTGTGTTCATAATAGCTTAATAAGAGAGTTGAGTAAGATTGTTAGATAGTAAAGAAGCTACCCTTGAATCTTTGGTAACCATGAATACAAAGCATGCAATGGCAATAAGTACATATCTATCAATAATCACCCTAAATGTAAATGGACTAAATGCACCAATCAAAAGACACAGAGTAATAGAATGGATAAAAAAACAAGACCCATCTATATGCTGCTTAAAGAGATTCACCTCAAACTCAAAGATATACACAGACTAAAAGTGAAGGGATGGAAAAAGATATTTCATGCAACCAACAGGGAGAAAAAAGCAAGAGTTGTACTACTGGTATCAGACAAAATAGACGTCAAAACAAAGAAAGTAGCAAGAGATAAAAAAGGACATTACATAATGATAAAAGGGTCAGTCCAACAAAAGGATATAACCATTATAAATACATATGCACCCAACACAGGAGCACCAATATATGTGAAACAAATACTAACAGAATTAAAGGAGGAAATAGAATGCAATGCGTTCATTTTGTGAGACTTCAACACACCACTCACTCCAAAGGATAGATCAACCAGAGAGAAAATAAGTAAGGACACAGAGGCATTGAACAACACACTAGAACACATAGACCTAACAGACGTCTACAGAACTCTACACTCAAAAGCAGCAGGATACACATTCTTCTCAAGTGCACATGGAACATTTTCCAGAATAGACCACATACTGGCCACAAAAAGAACCTCAGTAAATTCAAAAATACCGAAATTCTACCAACCAACTTCTCAGATAACAAAGGTATAAAACTAGAAATAAATTGTACAAAGAAAACAAAATGGCTCACAAACACATGGAGGCTTAATGACATGCTCCTAAATAATCAATGGATTAACGACCAAATTAAAACAGAGATCAAGCAATACATGGAGACAAATGACAACAATAGCACAAAGCCCCAACTTCTGTGGGACGCAGCAAAGGCAGTTCTAAGAGGAAAGTATATTGCAATCCAGGCCTATTTAAAGAAGGAATAACAAGCCCAAATGAATAGTCTAAAGTCACAATTATTGAAATTGGAAAAAGAAGAACAAATGAGGCCAAAAGTCAGCAGAAGGAGGGACATAATAAAGATCAGAGAAGAAATAAATAAAATTGAGAAGAAAAAAACAATAGAAAAAAATCAATGAAATCAAGAATGGGATTTTTGAAAAAATAAACAAAATAGGTAAACCCCTAGCCAGACTTATAAAGAGAAAAAGAGAATCTACACACATAAACAGAATCAGAAATGAGAAAGGAAAAATCACGATGGACACCACAGATATAGAAAGAATTATTAGAGAATACTATGAAAATCTATATGCTAACAAGCTGGAAAACCTAGAAGAAATAGACAACTTCTTAGAAAAATACAACTTTCCAAGACTGACCAAGGAAGAAACAGAAAATCTAAACAGACGAATTACTAGCAATGAAATTGAATCGGTAATCAAAAACCTACCTAAGAACAAAACCCCCAGGCCAGATGGATTCACTGGTGAATTTTATCAGACATATAGAGAAGACATAATACCCATTCTCTTTAAAGTTTTCCAAAAAACAGAAGAGGAGGGAAGACTTCCAAACTCATTCTATGAAGCCAGCATCACTCTAATACCAAAGCTAGGCAAACACCTCACCAAAAATAAAGTTACAGACCAATATCCCTGATGAACATACATGCAAAAATACTCCACAAAATATTAGCAAACCAAATTCAAAAATACATCAAGAGGATCATACACCATGATCAAGTGGGATTTATCTTAGGGATGCAAGGATGGTACAACATTGGAAAATCCATCAACATCATCCACCACATCAACAAAAAGAAGAATAAAAAACACATCTCCATAGATGTACAAACAAAACAAAAAAATAAAAAAATCATCTCCAAAGATGCTGAAAAAGCATTCGACAAAATTCAACATCCATTCATGATAAAAACTCTTAACAAAATGGGTATAGGGCGCAAGTACCTCAACATCATAAAGGCCATATATGACAAACCCACAGCCAACATCATACTTTTAACAGCAAGAAGCTGAAAGCTTTTCACCTAAGATAGGGAACAAGGCAGGGATGCCCACTCTCCCCACTGCTATTCAATATAGTACTGGAGGTCCAGGCCACGGCAATCAGACAAAACAAAGAAATACAAGGCATCCAGATTGGTAAAGAAGAAGTTAAACTGTCACTATTTGCAGATGGCATGATATTGTACATAAAATACGCTAAATACTCCACTCCAAAACTACTAGAACTAATATCTGAATTCAGCAAAGTTGCAGGATACAAAATTAATACACAGTAATCTGTTGCTTTCCTATACACTAAAGATGAGGTAACAGAAAGAGAAATCAGGAAAAAAAAAATTCCATTCACAATTGCATTAAAAAGAATAAAATACCAGGAAGTTCCGGGAAGATGTCAGCAGGAGCAGGGCGGTGGAAATCTCCTCCCAAAACCATATATATTTATGAAAATACAACAAATACAACTATTCCTAAAAGAGAGACCAGAAGATACAGGACAGCACTCAGCCTGCATGTACACCTGAGAGGACTCGGAACCCCACGAGGCGGGTAAGATATGGAGCCGCGATCCAGCGGGACCCGAGCACTCCCCCACCGCAGCGCACCGGCGGGAGGAGAGCCTTCAGAGCTGGGAGGGAGTGGAAGTACAGGCCCACAAAATAACCAGCCCTGATGATCTGCGCCAGGAGCACTGACACACATCGCGTGGGGTATCGTAGATTGGAGAGACAGAGGGTGCAGGACCTGAGCCTGGGAACGCACTGGGTTCTCGCAGCTGGCTCCCCGGGACAAAAGAAAAGTGTGCGCTTTTTTTTTTAGCAGTCTTAAAGAGATAGGGGCCCAATGGAGGAACACGATCATTCCAGCACACTTGGCCCAGCAGGCTGGGAGTCCTGGGGAATTTTAGACACCTAGGCTGGCGACTGGGAAAAGTAGCCCTACTGAAACTTCCCACAGAGATCAGCAGCCTTCCATTCATTCCCACCCCGGCCAGAACTACAAAGGACCCTGCGGAGCGGTGAAGCCGGGGCTGCGGAGTAGTGGCGCAAGAGCACCACCTACAGCATCCTCACAGAATCTACTCAAGGCGGACATCTTTTTGTTTGTTTGTTTGTGTTTTGGTGATTTTTTTTCTCCTCTTTCCTTTTCTTTCCTTCTCTTTCTTTTCTTTTTTTTCCTTCTTTTTTTTTTTAAAGTCTTAAAGAGCCTAGCTGACATATGTGGCACCTACCAGCGACCACTTCTATGGCCATGAAAAGACAGAGTAATAGTGTACAAACAAAGCTTATCAGACCCAGACACCAGAGAGGGAGTCTGAAGGGATGGAAATTCAAAATCTTCCTGAAAAATAATTCAGAATAAAAGTCATAACCATACTGATGGATCTACAGAGAAATATGCAAGAGCTGAGGGAGGAAGTGAGGGAAGTGAGGAAAGACAATGCAGAAATGAGACAAGCGATCGATGGGCTTAGCAGCAGACTGAATGAGATACAAGAGACTGTTAATGGAATAGAAATCAGAGAACAGGAATACAGAGAAGCTGAGGCAGAGAGAGATAAAAGGATCTCTAGGAATGAAAGAATATTAAGAGAACGGTGTGACCAATCAAAACGGAACAATATTCGCATCATAGGAGTACCAGAGGAAGAAGAGAGAGAAAAAGGGATAGAAAGTGTCTTTGAAGAAATAATTGCTGAAAACTTTCCAACGCTGGGGAAGGAAATAGTCTCGCAGTCCATGGAAGCCCACAGATCTCCCAACACAAAGGACCCAAGGAAGACAACACCAAGACACATAATAATTAAAATGGCAAAGATCAAAGATAAAGACAGAGTATTAAAGGTAGCTAGAGAGAGAAAAAAGATCACCTACAAAGGAAAACCCATCAGATTATCATCAGACTTCTCAACAGAAACCTTACAGGCCAGAAGAGAATGGCATGATATATTTAACGTAATGAAACAGAAGAGCCTCGAACCAAGAATATTGTATCCAGCACGATTATGATTTAAATATGACAGAGGGATTAAACAATTTCCAGACAAGTGAAAGGTGAGAGTTTGCCTCCCATAAACCACCACTACAGGATATCTTAAACGGACTTCTCTAGAGGGAAGCACTCCTAAGGCTAAAAAGATGTCAGCAGTGAAAATAAAATCATAGCAAAGAAAGCAGACCATCCAAATACTAACTAAAGAATAAAACACCTAATATATAAATAATGGAGGAGGAAGAATTAAGAAGAAATAAAGACACATCAGACTATGTTTACAATAACTTAAAAAGAAAGTTAAGTTAGATTGTCAGATAGTAAAGAAGCAACCCTTGAACATATGGTAACCACAAATCTAAAGCCAGCAATGGCAATAAGTACATTATCTATCAATAATCACCCTAAATGTAAATGGACTGAATGCACCAATCAAAAGACACAGAGTTACTGAATGGATAAAAAAGCAAGAGCCATCTATATGCTGCTTACAAGAGACTCACCTCAAACCCAAAGATATACACAGAATAAAAGTGAAGGGATGGAAAAAGATATTTCATACAAACAACAAGGAGAAAAAAGCAGGTGTTGCAGTACTTGTTTCGGAAAAAATAGACTTCAAAACGAAGAAAGTAGCAAGAGATGAAGGGCATTACATAATGATAAAGGGGTCAGTCCAACAAGAGGATATAACCATTATAAATATATATGCACCCAACACAGGAGCACTGGCATATGTGAAACTAATACTAACAGAATTAAAGGAGGAAATAGACAGCAATGCATTCATTTGAGGAGACTTCAACACACCACTCACTCCAAAGGATAGATCAACCAGACAGAGAATAAGTAAAGACACAGAGGCACTTAACAACACACTAGAACAGATGAACGTAACAGACATCTACAGAACTCTACACCCAAAAGCAACAGGATACACATTCTTCTCAAGTGCACATGAAATATTTTCCAGAATAGACCACATACTAGGCCACAAAAAGAACCTCAGTAAAGTCAAAAATATTGAAATTCTACCAACCAACTTCCCAGATCACAAAGGTATAAAACTAGAGATAAATTTTAGAAAGAAAACAAAAAGGCTCACAAATACATGGAGACTTAACAACATTCTCCTAATTAATCAATGGGTTAACGACCAAATCAAAACAGAAATCAAAGAATATATGGAGACTAATGACAACAACAACACAACTTCTGTGGGACATAGCAAAGGCAGTTTTAAGAGGAAAGTATATTGCAATCTAGGCCTATTTAAAGAAGGAAGAACATTCCCAAATGAATAATCTAAAGAAACCATTACTGAAATTGGAAAAAGAAGAACAAATGAGGCCCAAAGTCACCAGAAGGACAGACATAATAAAGATCAGAGAAGAAATAAATAAAATTGAGAAAAATTAAACAATAGAAAAAAATCAATGATATCAAGAGCTGGTTCTTTGAAAAAATAAACAAAATAGATAAACCCCTAGCCAGACTCATTAAGAAAAGAGGAGAATCTATACACATAAACAGCATCAGAAATGCGAAAGGAAAAATAACAACAGACACCACAGAAATACAAAGACTTATAAGAGAATATGAGAATCTATATGCTAACAAGCTGGAAAACATAGACGAAATGGACAATTTCTTAGAAAAATACAACATTCCAAGACTGACCAAACAAGAAACAGAAAAACTCAGCAGACCAATCACCAGCAATGAAATTGAATCAGTAATCAAAAAACTACCCAAGAACAAAACCCCCGGACCAGATGGATTTACATCTGAATTCTACCAGACGTATAGGGAAGAAATAATACCCATTCTCTTTAAAGTTTTCCAAAAAATAGAAGAGGAGGGAATACTTCCAAACTCTTTCTATGAAGCCAGCATCACTCTAATACCAAAACCGGGCAAAGACCTCACCAAAGAAGAAAATTACAGACCAATATCCCTGATGAACGTAGATTCAAAAATACTCAACAAAATATTAGCAAACCGAATTCAAAAATACATCAAGAGGATCGTACACCATGATCAAGTGGGATTCATCCCAGGGATGCAAGGATGGTACAACATTCAGAAATCCATCAACATCATCCACCACATCAACAAAAAGAAGAACAAAAACCACATGATCATCTCCATAGATGCTGAAAACACATTTGACAAAATTCAGCATCCATTCAGGATTAAAACTCTCAAAAATGGGTATAGAGGGAAAGTACCTCAACATCATAACGGCCATATATGACAAACCCACAGCTAACATCATAATTAACAGCGAGAAGCTGAAAGCTTTTCATCTAAGATCAGGAACAAGACAGGGATGCCCACTCTCTCCACTGTTATTCAGCATAGTACTGGAGGTCCTAGCAATGGGAATCAGACAAAACAAAGAAATACAAGGCATCCTGATTGGTAAAGAAGAAGTCAAATTGTCACTATTTGCAGATGACATGGTATTGTACATAAAAAACCCTAAAGACTCCACTCCAAAACTACTAGAACTAATATCTGAATTCAGCAAAGTTGCATGCAAGATACAAAAGTAACACACAGAAATCTGTTGCATTCCTATACACTAACGATGAACTAACAGAAAGAGAAATCAGAAAAACATTTCCATTCACAATTGCATCAAAAAGAATAAAACACCTAGGAATAAACCTAACCAAGGAAGTGAAAGACCTATAGTCTGAAAACTACAAGACACTCCTAAGAGAAACTAAAAAGGACACTAACAAATGGAAATTCATCCCTAGCTCTTGGCTAGGTAGAATAACTATTGTCAAAATGGGTATACTACCTAAAGCAATCTATAGATTCAATGCAATCCCTATAAAAATACCACCAGCTTTCTTCAATGAACTGGAACAAATAATTCTAAAATTCATATGGAACCACAAAAGACCCCGAATAGCCAAAGCCATCCTGAGAAGGAGGAATAAAACAGGGGAAATTATGCTCCCTGACTTCAAGCTCTACTAGAAAGCCACAGTAATCAAGACAAGTTGGTATTGGCACAAAATCAGACCCACAGAGAGTGGAACAGAATAGAAAATCCAAACATTATTGAAACATATACAGTCAATTAATATTTCATAAAGGAGCCTTGGATATACTAATGGGGAGATGACAGCCTCTTTAGCAGCTGGTGTTGGAAAAACTGGACAGCTACACGTAAGAGAATGAAACTGGACTACTATCTAGCCCCATACACAAAAGTAAACTCAAAATCGATCAAAGACCTAAATGTAAGTCATGAAACCATAAAACTCTTAGGAAAAAACATAGGCAAAAATCTCTTGGACATAAACATGAACGACTTCTTCATAAACATATCTCCCCGGGCAAGGGAAACAAAAGCAAAAATGATCAAGTGGGATTATATCAAGCTGAAAACCTTCTGTACAGCAAAGGACACCATCAGTAGAACAAAAAGACATCCTACAGTTTGGGAGAATATATTCATAAATGACGTATCGGATAAGGGGTTGACATCCAAAATATATAAAGAACTCACGCACCTCAACAAACAAAAAGCAAATAATCCAATTAAGAAATGGGCAGAGGACATGAATAGACACTTGTCCAAAGAAGAAATTCAGATGGCCAACAGGAACATGAAAAGATTCTCCACATCACTAATCATCAGAGAAATGCAGATTAAAACGACAATGAGATATCATTTCACACCAGTAAGGATGGCCAACATCCAAAACACAAACAACAACAAATGTTGGCAAGGATGTGGAGAAAAGGGAACCCTCCTACACTGCTGGTGGGAATGCAAATTAGTTCAACCATTGTGGAAAGCAGTGTGGAGGTTCCTCAAAAAACTCAAAATAGAAATACCATTTGACCCAGGAATCCCACTCCTAGGAACTTACCCTAAGAATGCAGCAGCCCAGTTTCAAAAAGACAGATGCACCCCTATGTTTATTGCAGCACTATTTACAATAGCCAAGATATGGAAGAAGCTTAAGTGTCCATCAGTAGATGAATGGATTAAGAAGATGTGGTACATATACACAATGGAATATTATTCAGTCATAAGAAGAAAACAAATCCTACCATTTGCAACAACATGGATGGAGCTAGAGCGTATTTGCTCAGCGAAATAAGCCATGCGGAAAAAGACAGGTATCAAATGATTTCACTCATATGTGGAGTATAAGAACAAAGAAAAAACTGAAGGAACAAAACAGCAGCAGACTCACAGAACCCAAGAACGGACTAATAGTTACCAAAGGGAAAGGGACTGGGGAAGATGGGTGGGAAGGGATGGATAAGGGGGGACAAGGGGCATTACAATTAGCAGATGTAATGTTGGGGGAACACGGGGAGGGCTGTACAGCTCAGA
Organism: Phataginus tricuspis; assembly: GCA_029783875.1. Taxonomy (NCBI): domain Eukaryota; kingdom Metazoa; phylum Chordata; class Mammalia; order Pholidota; family Manidae; genus Phataginus; species Phataginus tricuspis. The sequence goes on along the minus strand of JAQQAC010009376.1, from coordinate 23,877,725 downwards.
GAAGACAAGTAGTGATTCTGTAGCATCTCAGTACGCTGATGGACTGTGAGTGTAATGGGGCTGTTGGGGGGGACCTGATGAAGGGGGTAGTTTAATCACCATAATATTGCACATGTAATTGTAGATTAATGATACCAAAAGAAAGAAATAAAAAAAAACAGTAAAAAAAAAAAAAAGAATAAAATACCTCGGAATAAACGTAACCAAGGAAGTGAAAGACCTACGCTCTGAAAACTACAAGACACTCCTAAGAGAAATTAAGGAGGACACAAACAAATGGAAATTCATCCCATGCTCTTGGCTAGGAAGAATAAATAGTGTTAAAATGGCTATACTATATAAAGCAATCTACAGGTTCAATGCCATCCCTATCAAAATACCAACAGCATTCTTTAACCAACTGGAACAAATAGTTATAAAATTCATATGGAACCACAGAAGAGCCCGAATAGCCAAAGCAATCCTGAGAAGGAAGAATAAAACAGGGGGAAAACAGGGAAAAATTATGCTCCCTTACTTCAAGCTCTAGTACAAAGCCACAGTAATCAAGACAATTTGGTACTGGCACAAGAACAGACCCACAGACCAGTTGAATAGAATAGAGAGTCCATATATTAACCCAAACATATATGGTCAATTAATATACGATAAAGGAGCCATGGATATACAATGGGGAAATGACAGCCTCTTCAACAGCTGGTGTTGGCAAAATTGGGCAGCTACATGTAAGAGAATGAAACTGGACCATTGTCTAACCCCATATACAAAAGTAAATTCAAAATGGATCAAAGGTCTGAATGTAAGTCATGAAACCATAAAACTCTTAGAAAAAAACATAGGCAAAAATCTCTTGGGCATAACATGAGCAACTTCTTCATAAACATATCTCCACGGGCAAGGGAAACAAAAGCAAAAATGAACCAGTGGGACTATATTAAGCTGAAAAGCTTCTGTACAGCAAAGGATACCATCAGTAGAACAAAAAGAGATCCTACAGTATGGGAGAATATATTCATAAATGACATATCTGATAAGGGGTTGACATCCAAAATAAAGAAAGAGCTCACGCACCTCAACAAACAAAAAGCAAATAATCCAATTAAAAATGGGTAGAGGAGCTGAAGGGAGACTTCTCCAACATGAAATTCAGATGGCCAAAAGGCACATGAAAAGATGCTCCACATCATTAATCATCAGAGAAATGCAAATTAAAACAACGAGATGTGACAGTAAGGATGGCCACCATCCAAAACACAAACAACAACAAATGTTGGTGAAGATGTGGAGAAAGGGGAACCCTCCTACACTGCTTGGGGAATGCAAATTAGTTTAACCATTGTGAAAAGCAGTATGGAGGTTCCTCAAAAAACTCAAAATAGAGATACCATTTGACTCAGGAATTCCACTCCTAGGAATTTACCCTAAGAATGCATCAGCCCAGTTTGAGAAAGACATATGCACACCTATGTTTATCGCAGTACTATTTACAATAGCCAGGAAATGGAAGCAACCTAAGTGTCCATCAGTAGATGAATGGATAAAGAAGATGTGGTACATATACACAATGGAATATTATTCAGCCATAAGGAGAAAACAAATCCTACCATTTGCAACATGGATGGAGCTAGAGGGTATTACGCTCAGTGTAATAAGCCAGGTGGAAAAAGACAAGGATCAAATGATTTCATTCATTTGTGGAGTATAAGAAGAAAGAAAAAAACTGAAGGAACAAAACAGCAGCAGACTCACAGAGCCCAAGAATGGACTAAAAGGTACCAAAGGGAAAGGGAGTGGGGAGGATGGGTGGGAAGGGAGGGACAAGGGGGAATAAAGGGCACTACGATTAGTAGACATAATATGGGGGAGTGGCATGGGAGGGCTATACAACTTAGAGAAGACAAGTAGTAATTCTATAGTATCTCACTACGCTGAGGGACAGTGACTGTAATGGGGTATGTGGTGGGGACTTGATGATGTGGGGAGTCTAGTAACCATTATGTTGCATATGTAAATGTAGATTAATGATACCAAAAAAAAAAAAAAAAAAAAAAACCTTCCCTGCCTCCACTGCTCTATTTCTTCCCAGGAACATTAAGTTGTATGTAACATGACTATTTAAGCACTGAACATTTTCAAATTTGTTAGGATTACTATGACACATAGACCACACAGAATTAGGTCATCATTTTTATTTTAAGTTACACAGAAGGGCCCTTCCTGAGTAGTTTGTTAAGTGAAAACCTTAGAATTAAAGAGTCTCTGTAAAAAAGATAAATTATGAATATTGAAATTGAAAAATCCCATATATATGCTCTATTGTCCTATAAAAGTAATAATAAATATTCTAGGAAAAAACCCATTCTGACTAGTTAAAATTATGCTAACTTTGTTTTGTACTCTTATAGGCAGTGTGTAGTTGCTATTGTAACTCTTCTAACATTAGAACTAACTTACAAAGTCAGGTGAATTTTGAGGAGCAGGGTAATATGGTGTGAACAGAACCAGACAACATGTCCAAAGACCCAAACTAGTTCACCACTTGCCGGCTTTGTAAGCTTGGAAGAGTCATTTACCTACTTAGATCTATGTTCAGTTATTTGCAAAATGAATGTGATAATCTCTGCGCTGAGTGCATCAGTAAGAATGCATAGAAAGTGCTTCTCCTCTTGGGTATTTAAATATAGTTCCCTCAGCAAGGCCTACCCTGATCCTTTAACCTATATTACTTGCTTCCTGTGGGTCTCTCAGAATCTGATAGTTTCTTTAATAGCACTTACCACATGTTTATTTATATAAGTTTATTTGTAACATTGCCTTTTTATTATAAAGTTTACATAAATGCAATATTATCATCATAGGCAAACAAAACCAGGCAAAAGTTTGCATTTCACTATCCCAAATTATAGTTCATTGAACACTTTTCAAAAATAGTGGGAAAATAGCATAATGGCAATTTCAGTAAGTCTTCCATACAGATTTGGAGTTTTATTGGAACTTGAGGTAGACAAGTGACTTGTTATTTTCACTTCTAAAATGATTATAACTTGCCTTGCTACTAACTTCAAGAAGCCATTATACCTGATGCAAACCATTCTTTTCTGTGAAAGTTTTCAAAAACCTTTTCTAGTATACAAAGGTGTATCCTTATTTTCATGCATGAAATATTAATTAAGAAATTATTTTCCTAATTTGAGTAAGTTGCAATATTAGTTTTTACAATTCAGAAGGCCAGGCTGAATATTACTTACTAGAGTTTTTAAGACTCAGAGACCAAAAGATAAGGAGTTAGGCTCTTAATATACTCAGCTTATGAATAAAGCCAAAAAACTATGATTCTCTTTCATGGTTAGACATGAGAACTGGAATTCATGGCTTCGTGAAGAAAGATAAAAAACAACTAATAATTTTTAGAAAATACACATAGCACAGAAATGCCTTTTGGTTCCAGAATCATGCAACATGCATGCAGTATTGAGATTACTTAACTCCATCTATAACTTACAATAAAGTTGTCATTTGGGAGTTTCTGCAAACTCTAGCATTTCTAAAACTTCACAAAATTGCTTCTCCAGATGATTTTTAAATCAGTTCAGTACAGGTTTTACTTGCTGAGGGAGGGCTTAGGAGAGCTGCTCAGCCTGAGCGCCCTCGGACCCAGGCGGAGGTGAGCTAGACAATGACCGTGTAGAAGCAGCGCGCCATGCGCCTGCCGGACTAACTAAATCACAGTCCGACTCGGCTGACGTCAGTGTGCGGCTCGCCTGACTTTTCCACTGCCCGGCGGAGACGCGATTCCAGGAACTGTAATGACGTTCAGCCCTTTGAACTCGATTAGCCGGGGAACAGACCATTTTCAACGAAGGAGGAAGGAACAAGCAGCGCAGAACACTCCCGACACGCTCCCCTTTCCTAAGCGGTTTCCGAGCTGCGTTTGTACACAGCGAAGAATAGGAAGCTTAATTTTTCACAACTTAAACAGTATGTAGTTTAACTTGTAGCTGCTTGGATTTGCAACAGGTTGCAGATGAAGTAACAGCTCATTTTAGGGGAGCAGATGGAGAGAAAGACAGGATTACTGCCTTGGTCAAGTAAGCAATACAATACTGAGCAAAGAGGCAGTTACACCAAAGTGCCTTAACAGAGTGCGCTCATAAATAGAGGTGTATATTACAAGAAACTTACTACTCCTCAACTATTAGAAAATTAATACGTTTCCAAACACACAAATAATTTTTCTAAACTTAAAAAAAAAGTGCGGAATAAATTAAAATCCCTCTTGACAATTCTTACCTGTTTCATCTTAAGTTACAGCAATGATGGGCTTCTGCATAAAGCACTGGCTTGCTTCCCCATCACAAGTCAACATAAAGTGTTCCAAACTATCAAGCGTGTGCAGGGTAAGTAGGAGTACTGACATCACAATGACATCACTAGCCTATCACTGCCATCAGTTTGCTTTGTTACAGACAAGCTCACTGGAACCAAAGCCCTATAAAAAACCCTTCCTGTAATTAAAAGGCAGGAAAGGAAAGAAGAAAAAAGAAATCAAGAGGAATAAAGATTGGAGAGGAAGAAGCAAATGTTTTACTCCTATTTGATATAAACATTTACACAGTATCACAGAATCAACATATTATTGGCATTAGACTAGAGCAAGGTTAATAGATAAAAATTTTTAAAAATCAGCAATATTTCTCTACACAAAAAGAACTAGAAAATGCAATAGAAGGGTACCATTCATAAATAGCAAGAAAAATCTTAAAGTATTTAGGAACTAACTGAAGAATATGAAAGACATCCATGGAGAAAAATTTTTAATTGTTAAAAGAAGTTAAAATAAGATCTGTATAAATGAGACATTGTATGCTTTGGAATAGGTCAATTTAACATTAAAAAGACTTCAGTTCTCTCTAACCCTTTTGCATTGTTGGCAGGAATGTAAACTGGTATAGCCACTATGGAAAACAGTATGGGAATTTCCCAAAATTTTAAAAATAGAACTACTGTATAATCCAGCAATTCTACTGGTTATTTATTCAGAAAATGTTAACATGAAAAGATATATGTATTCCCAATTCACTCCTGCATTATTTACAACAGTCAAGAATAAGTTAGCAACCTAAGTGTCAACAAATGAACAGATAAAGAAAAATGATGAAGAAATATATATGCCCCACTCCCAACACACACACACACACACACACACACACACTGGAGTGTTATTCAGCCATTGAAAAGAAGGAAATCTCACCATTTGTGACAACATGGATGGACCCTAAGGGCACTATGCTAAGTGACATAAGTTAGATAGACAAAGACAAATACTGTATGATCACACTTACATGTGGAATCTAAAAAGCAAAACAAAAAACGGAATTCAGATACAGAGAACAAATTGGTGGTTGCCAGAGATATGGAGAGGTTGGGGGGAAATGAAGGAGTGGGAGAAATGGAAAGAAGGGGCCAAAAGACATAAACTTCCAGCTATAAGGTAACTAAGTACTGGGAATGTAAGGTACAGCATGGTGACTACAGTCAACAATACTGTGTTGTATATTTGAAAGTTGCTAAGAGAGAAAATCTTACAAGTTCTTATCCCAAGAAAAAATTATAACTTCAAGTGGTGATAAATAACAATTAACTAAAACACTGTAATGACAACTTATTGTGACTGATATCACTGTCAAATCACTGTTATACACCTGAAACTAACATAATGCTATATGTCAACTATATCTCAATTAAAAAAAAGATGCCTTTTCTAATTTATAAAATAAATATAGTCTCATTACTGGTTTTATTATTCTATTATTATTATTTAGAATCTCAAACTTTTTCCAAATGCATATGAAAGAATAGTGGTTCACAAAATTGAAAACAAAATTTTTTTAAGATAAAAAAGGGACTTCTCTGAGATAACAAACCAATATGGTACTGGCATATAGGAAAAGAGACCAATAGTAAAGAATAGGAAGTTTTGGGACAGACCCAAGTATGCATGAGAAGCTCCTATAGTTAAGATTGCCCCCTAAGTCAATGGGGAAAGGGCAGACCAGTAGTAGGGTCAAACTGGCTCCATATGAGAAAAGTGAAAATGGGTCCCCACCTAGTACTATATATAGAGGTGAGCGTCAGAGGGATTAAGGACCTAAATGTGACAGGTAAAACTATAAAGCTATAGAAGTAACATAGAAAAATATCTTTCTGACTTAGGGAAGAAAAACAGTTCTTAAATAAACTCTTAAAACACAAAACATATGGGAGTATTATCTGAGCAAAATATAAACATTTCATAAAACCACAATGAGATACCACCTCACACCAGTTAGGATGGCCAACATTCAAAAGACAAACAACAACAAATGCTGGCAAGGATGCAGAGAAAAGGGAATCCTCCTACACTGTCGGTGGGAATGTAAATTAGTTCAACCATTGTGGAAAGCAATATGGAGGTTCCTCAAAAATCTCAAAATAGAAATACCATTTTACCCAGGAATTCTACTCCTAGGGATTTACCCAAAGAACGCAAGATCCCAGATTCAAAAAGACAGATGCACCCCTATGTTTATCGCAGCACTATTTACAATAGCCAAGATATGGAAGCAACCTAAGTGTCCATCAGTAGATGAATAGATAAAGACGTGGTACATAAACACAGTGGAATACTATTTAGCCATAAGAAGAAAACAAATCCTACCATTTGCAACAACATGGATGGAGCTAGAGGGTATTATGCTCAGTGAAATAAGCCAGGCAGAGAAAGACAAGTACCAAATGATTTCATTCATTTGTGGAGTATAGCAACAAAGCAAAACTGATTGACAGACTCCAAGAAGGGACTAGCGATTACCAAAGGGAAGGGGTTGAGGAGGGTGGGAGGGGAGTGAGGGAGAGGGGGATTAAGGGGCATTACAATTAGCTCACATAATGTAGGTGGCTCATGGAGAGGGCAGTATAGCACAGAGAAGACAAATAGTGACTCTACAGCATCTTACTATGCTGATGGACAGTGACTGCAATGGTGTTGGGGAGGCCTTGATAACATGGGTGAATGCTGCAATCACAATGTTGCTCATGTGAAACCTTCATAAGATTGTATATCAATGATACCTTAATAAAAAAAAATGCAAAAAAAACCCCCCAAATTTTAAAACTCTCTTATTAAAGTATCAAGTTTATAGTGGATTTGTCAATATAAAAGAAATAAAACAAGAAAAAATGATTATTCTTTGTGATCGATTGATTAGACATATAAGGTTCATGATCATCAGGGAAATACAGTAGGTGGCTTTAGTTTTACATTTAAAAGAAAACATTAATGTATTGGGTAAGTACTACGAATTTTTTTTACTCCATAAATGCCACCTTCATTCAGTTCTTTCATATGCTTTTATTACAGTCCACATTAGCCCCCAAATTACCTAAGAGTAAAGCTAAGTATCAAGATTTGTCCATTATAATCTCTTTTCTCCAAACTTGCAAGACTTTCAAATTAAGAGAACTGATATTGCTCCACTTAAAATTAATCCTATATCATAAGTCCTAAGCAAATGACCAAGAGGAACAGAGTTAAAAGACAGGATTTTTGAAAGTTGTATTAAATACATTATAGTTTTTATGAGCACAACTGAATGCAATTAAAATAATGTATAACTCAATTTAAATGAACTCTTAGGTTACCCTCAAAGCCTAGAGCAACATCCCAACTTTTATTTCACTACTGTCAACTTCCGTAAGTGGTAGAATGGGTACCTCAGAATTCAAATATACCACGAACTGTTTAAAGAAGAAACAAAAATCAGCATTTGTTTGGAAATGAGAGGTCTAGAAATTAGACTTGAATGTAACAGCTGGGGAAAAACCTGAATTCAGTGCCTCATGGACTAGATACTTAAATCTTCATACACAAGGTAATAAAAAGAAAGTAGGTACAACATTCATAAACCCAAATCAGGATATTTAATTTAAAAAATTCACTCATGTTTCCAACTCCCTTTTTCCCTCATGCCACTCTGAACAGAACCTTTCTTTATAGCCAGTAAGGCCTGCTAAAAAGTGAGTCATACAATTTAAGTTGTTATTTAATGCACTGAAATATTTCTTCTTTAAGCCTTTTAGTGTCCAATTTATGACCTGTATATTTCAAAAACTTAAAATCACCACTGAATGGGGTGATATAGTAGTCTATAGGTATTCTAAAGGTATTAGATTAATAAAATATACCTTGAAAAACAACCTGGCTGCCTGGGACAAAGAACTGCTGTGAGCCATCAGCTGATTGTGCTGCATACTGTAAAATTGTAGCACCTGGTGGAGAAGCTCTTGAATTTGTCATTGTTAATGCCTGTAGTCCCTGAACAACACCATCAGATCCTGGGTTAGAAATCTGGATTGTTCCACCTTGGGCTATAGCAACTTAATAGAAAAAGAAAAGAAATATTAGAGAATTTCAAGATTCATTTTTAATAATCCCATGTTGGGAGAAAATACTCTGGTTCTATTCATTACCAAAGCTTCTCATTCTCAAGTTACCCTGATTTCTCTGTGCTGAATTGATAAAGAGATCCTTCTTCATGGGACAACGTTTTGCAAAAGCTCATAAACACTTGAAAATACCTTATATTCAAAATTCTTTGAAATATATGGGATTTTCCATCTCCCTGGCATCCACCCAACTAAATTATTTAAGATGAAGAGTGGAGATGCAGACAGGGAGAAGGTCCAGCTTCTTGAATGTCTCCATTCTTTCAGATATTTTTAGTTACAAATAGCATTCTTCTAACATTTTAGAAATGCTCAGTGAAATTCCATTCAGCATCACAACTGTAATGAAGTTATACAAATTCACTGCATATATTTCACTTTCATTCAGCTAACAACTTTTCTAATTTATCATCAAAAGAACTTTTAATGGAATATATGTTATGTATTTTTATTTTAAAACTCAAGTCTATAAACTGTAACCTTTTACCATTTTGACTGTCAGGAGAATCCTAAAATATAAAATGTTAAGTGGAAGGACTTTAAAAGGTAACTGCATTGGAAGAATTTGTGCTACAATATTTACCCCTCCCAAATGTCTTGAATAACTACACCTAATGGCAACAAACATATGGTAGACTTCCTCTAAATACAGACTTGCTAGTCATGTATAAAGTTAACATATTAACCAAAAGTTTCAAAAGAATTTGATCAAATGTTTGTTTTTAAATTTTATTCTACTAGATAAAAAGTACTGGTAAAAATATCTGAGAGTTCTATATACTTCAAAATAAAGATTACAACTCCAGATTTTAAACATTAAAGATTAAGTGTTTAAGGGCTCTCTTGTTTTAACAAAAAAATCACATATATACTAGCTGAATAGACCTTACAATGAAGATAAAAACACAATACCAGAATAACACAATACCAATAAATCAATGTAAATACTTTACAGGAATATTATAGTAGTATCCCAAATAGACTATTTCCAAGATATTCCCTTTTTAGTGGTATCTAAGCAACCACGACTTAGTTGATGACCTTTTCATATAAATCTGTCAGAACTACTGAAAAGAATAACATTAACAGTCTCCAGCTCCTCAACCTATGGTTCTAGGGCTTCAACACAGAAAGACAGGTTGACAATTTAAAAAGGATTTCAACATAGATGCATTCTCTACATTTTAGTTCACTGACAGGCCACCTATTAGAATATGACTGCCAGAAACTGAAGAATCACTTACAGAATGTCAATAGTGCTAAGGCCGAGAAACTCTAATGTAATACCACTTTATCTGGCTCATCTAGAGCATTATATTCTGCACACATTTTAAGAACTAGATTTTATCATGACTCTCCACATATTTCAAGGGTCTCAGGATTCACTCCTTACAATAAATGGGCTTGGGAGAGATCTAACTATGTCTCCCTTCTTAAAAAGAGAAGTATGAAAAAGAAGAGATTGCTTCTTGGATCTTCATGGCTGAACACGAATGAATTTCATGTTATCAGATATTTGACTGTGTATTTTCAGTGGATAATTAGCGTAATGTCAAGAAATAGCACTTTAAAAAGAACAGGCATAGGCAGTGTAACCCCAATGAGGAGGAAGCTCAAAGCTTAGCAGAGAGCAGGCACTCAATAAATATTATGAATGAGTGGCTACCATTTCCTCAAGACAGACTATATTATAAATAACCTAAGTCACTTGTGAATCTAGAAGAATTAAATGAAGTATGGTTTCAAATTCTAATTATAAAACTTAGTTTTCAATGCCAATACAATTATCAAGCTTTCAAACTAGAGAAAGATCTACGGTTAGAGCAGTTGCTTCCAAGGATAAGAACCATGAAATAGGCAGCTAACAAATATCCTTACTTTCTCTTTTCTTTTCATACTTTTTTCCCCAATAGTTCCAACCAAAACTTAGCTTTTATACTGAAAAGCTGATAAATCAAGAATCTGTTCCTCTCAACATTTTATTTTCTGGTCTCCATTATATAATTAGATGTGGGAAAGAAAAGCTAAACACACACACACAAGTTGGCTCTAGGGGGAAAACATTCTTACTGGTAGGTATCCTACTTTAGCATTTTATTTTTTTATACCTAAGTTGCTCTTGATTTTGGTATTATTAAATGACAGAGGACCTTCTATTTCAAAATGTTACCTCTCATTTGACAATAAACAAGATTTCCCAGTGCGTCAAGATATTGGAAATCGGATTTATGTGTGTGTATATTCAAAAGATTTGAGGAAGAAACTTTTTTAAGTTACAAAATATTCAATAGCGTAATACCTGTTTTCAGTAAACACACATCAAGATAAATAGTAGGAAAAACTGAAATGAAATTAACTAAATGAGTTTAGTCACACCTTTGTTTTCACTATTTTTTTTTTAACTTATGGAAATTTTCCAAGCAAACATAAAATTAGAAAGAATTTTGCGTCATCTATTCTCTCTGCCCACTCATCCCAAACTTCAATTTTTGTCTGGAGTATTTCAAAACAAATCCTAGATATCATGTTTAGCTAATCATTTTTAAATAAAACGACTGGCCCTTATCAAGGCCATTAGTAACCAATAGAAGTAAAATAGCTTTATATTTCCTATTAATTTCCCTTTGGGGACTTAGGCTTTATTAATGTTTTCTTGGACCAACACGTACAACTAAAGCATAAACGCTTATACCTATGGCCACGCTGTTGTGCACAATTTAGAGTCCACTCTGGTCTATGAATATTGACTGGGACTCAAGGTCAAATGAAAGTTTTTAAAATTTTAGAATATATGCATACTTATTTTCCTCTTTCAAGCAATTCTTATCAACATTGTTTTCATAAAATAAAATGAACTAAAACTGGACAGCTAGATTATATAATCAGTTAAATTCTGCTTCAATGTCCATTATTAATTGACTCAAGCCTGCTGCTTACAGTAGTGGGGAGTAAAGGTTAGGTATACTTGTCCCAGTTGCTGTGGGAGTTAACTAACTTTTTTTCCCCTGAAGTCTTAGGTGAGCTATATACCCTGTAATTAAGTAGGTCACTCTGTACCCACAGGTTGAATGCTGGACACACTGACCTTACATTAACAAAGAATTTGTCTAAATAGAGTGTGACTGTTAATTTATTAAGTATTTTTCTACTAAGTTAATTTTAGTAGTTACACAAACATATTTATATATAAAGGATATATCATCCTTACATAGTCATGGTATTCTGTTTCAAATCAGTGTTAGCCCAAGCATGGTTTCCCCATCCCCAACTCACCATAAACCATGGTAACCAGGACGATATTTTATCAACTAGTCTAGGAAATAAATTTATTAAAAACTCCTGGTGTAAAAAACTGTGTTTAAAAAACACTGTTACTTTCACTACTCACTACCACTGAGCACTTCTCTCCTAGGGCTAGCAATATCATTGAAGTAAGGCAAACATTATTAATGGAATGAAAAATCAAGAATTTGGGTAAACACTTTTTAATTAAAAAAGTAATATTTTAAGTCTTATGTAATCAATAAAGAAGAAGAAGAGAAAAAAATAAGGATGGAAAACTGAAAAAAGAGTTTATGACCAAAAGGGGAAGCAGAATTTAAATTAGGATTTCATCTGATTTTTTTTCACTTGATGCTAACATATTTTTAATCCTAAACCTGTATATATGAGCTAATTCAAATACATAAACATGCAAATATTTAGTTATAACTTAAAACCATTTTTATTCCAAACTGCAATAAAATGATTCATAAATAGAACTTCACTGAATTAACTTTAAAAGACCAGACCTTATTCCAGTGAATTCTCAGAGTTAAATTAAAAAAGTGACCACAAAACAGCTTCTGTAAAGTACTTGTGTCCTGAAAGCCAAGCTGTGCATACAGCAGGACAAAGACTAAAGGAGCCCTGTGCTGTGACAAGAGCAGCAACACCAAGGCTAGAAAGCCAGATACACACAAAGTATACATCTTCTATGTTTGCTCTGAAGTTACAATGGGAGAAAGGAAGCAACGTCACTAAGAACAATAAATGCAACCGCATTTACTTTAGAATACATAAGCCTCTCCTGTGCAAACTTTTTATGAAGAAATGGGATCAGTGTTTATTCATGAGTCTCCTGAGAATTCTGAATTCTTTAAGCAGTCCACAAAGCTCACATGTCATCGTGAGTTCAGATTGACCCACTTACCTTCAGCGTATAAGAATTCCAGTACAGATGAGTTAACAGAGACTCATGCTAACAAGGTTCTTAGTAAAGCAGGAGCAAGCAAAGAGACAAGGGACACTCAGAAAAGAAGAATAATTTGAATTTGTGGGTGATAATCTTTCACTCAAAAGGGAAGAGGTTGGGTATGGTAGAGTGGGACATAAAAAAAAAAACTTCATCTTTCAAGAAAACTTAATGAATTAAGAAACTACAAACATTTGAATTTCTTTAGTTGCTTTTACCATGTTTATGAATTTACTCTCACTTAATGCCTAAGTATCTTAGGCAGCAAGTAACATTCTTTGTTTATTCTAAGACTATCTGAACTACCATCTTTCAGAAAAATTCTCTCGAGACAGAACAGATATTCTTTGACCAGAATGACTTCATTGGCATTTACCACATCTATCATTAAGGCCTGTGCTTCCAATAAAGATTTTGCAAGTGTAGCTTACTTTCTTGGTGTTACAATAATGAAACCCTGCTTATTTTAAATTATTTTTCCTACTCACAGCAAGTAGTCTATTCTAACTTCTTAGTTTTTGTGACTTAAAAAATAAGTTAAATAGTAAGGGCAACTTCTATCAAATTTCTAACATTCAACTATTAAAAATGTAACTGTATGAGAATACCTGAGTGCACTTATTTTTATTTTATTTCTTTAACTTTGACACACAAAGTCCTTTAGTTATTTCTGTTTTTAACTCCAACTCATTAACCACATTAAAAATAAATAATCTAAAATAATAATCTCTGGGAAAAAAACAAAGCAAAATTTTGGGGGAAAGTCATCCATAGATAAAAGTTGAAGAAAGAATTAAGCTGAAAAAAACATTTCTACAACAAAAGATTGCGAAAGCGTCTCAAAATAGGTACACACAAATACAAAGAAAAATCTCCAGAAATTCTAATACAGTCATCTTTTCTAAAAACCAAAGGGTATGTATAATGTTTCTATTTCTAGATAGTTAGGAAAATCAAAACATTAATATTTGTCAAGTTATCCCTAGTAAGAAATACAATTAGTGAAAATGGATCTTGCATATGTGTAAATATACATTTACCCTCCAATTAAAAACTAAATGTCTTCTTAAAAGCTTAAGTATTAGTATTCACTTTTCATAACAATGATCAACATAGACAAGTCACTAAAATGTCTAAGAAATGTATTTTTAACAAAGGCAGTATAACTTGTCATGAATAAAGCAAATTTTACTTGCAGACAGCACATACAGACCCACCACACTTTTCCACCAAAGTAACCGCCAGGATCATCCTGTATGGGTCCAAATTAAGAAACCTATGGTAAGAGATAGCCCATGACCTCTAATGTGGCAGACAGACAAGTGTCTATCTCCTAAACATTCAATTTTCTAGTTCTAAACCAGAACCCATGACTCCATCCCAGCCATCACCACACCACGGTGACCTTTAATGCTGAGCGCCTGCTTTGAGTGAGGATTAAGAGCTCCAGAAATAAAGGCTTTGGCACTAGCTGCAGAGAAAAGTTTCATGGCTGTGAATGAGACACTGCTAAGGATAGCTTACAGTTCTCTTCTTCTGTGTCAAAAGCAGCCTCTTCCCCCATGTTTACCTGTTATCTCCTTTTGTCCTCCCACTAACCCTGAGATGGGCACTTTAGTATTATTCTCACTTCAAAGGCTAAACACCTGCAGTGTGACCTCCTTCTATCCAGTGAGTGAACAGAAGGACCAGAGCACCTTCTCCACATCGCCTCTAGCTTCGACATTTTCACAACCCAGTATGTTTCCATGATTGCATATTTTCAGCTCATAATCTAGGTGAATTAACCCAAAGCATCTCCTTCCAAGTCACTTGTAAAGGGATCACTCTCCTATCAATTCCTAAGCAGCAGCAGAATGTGTCAGAGAGATGTGTAAGACGACAGCATCTTAGATCAATCCCCCAAACTTCAAGATGTCTTAATATTATTTCATCAGTAATTCCAACCTTTTCCCTGTCATGGCAGAAATGGAAAATGATAATATGAGTACAGCCCACTGCTCAAGGCAGAGCTGACAAGCCAAGAGGTTCCTGCAGCTCCAAACCCACCCAGCCCCTCTGGGGATGAGGGCACAAAAGGGGCTTACACTTCTGTGCCCACTGTGCTGCACTGCAGAGGCATGCCAGCTGGCACACTGACATACGGTTCTAAAACTCTCTCCATATATGCCCCATGGGCCAGACACAAAGGTATGTAAATCAGAGAAATATGAGGGGGAAATGACAGTGAAAACTCTCAAGGTCTAACTCTTACAGACAGTGGGGAGTTTTCTTTTCCTAACACTGACTTTGGACATGTCCACTCAGCAGCCTGGATGGACTGTGGACAAGTTATATACCAATTCTACCAGATACTGTAGTAGGAGCTACCCAAAGAACCAGAATTGCCAAAGGAGAATTAATTCAATATTCAAACCCACATCTACCACCACTATAAGAAAACTCTAAAAAAAAAAAAAAAGTTCTTCCCTTATACTATAGCTTCTTTAACAGCCACATCTTAAATTAAGACTTGGGACTTTTTGCTAGGTATTATTACTTTTTAAAGGGAAAACAGAAAAAGTACTTAAAATCTTAACACCATATGTGAACCAACACAGTATTTAATACATTTTTTCCAGTGCTTAACTAGCTTTTTTTTTTTTAACTTTTCTTTCTGTTGTTTCTCTGGCTTTTCCTCCCCACGTTTTTTCTTCTTAGTTCTCATTTTTTAATAAAGTAATTTTTATGTATCAAATGTTCTTGATTTGGGAAAAAATTAGTGCTCTAATTAGAACAAAAAGCACAGAATTAACAGCCCATTAAAATGCACAAGACTAAATGTGAATGTATCTGTTTATTTACAGCTTTTGATACTTAGAACTGCAAATAAATGATCTGTCCAATTGCTATAGTTTTTAAAAATAAACCATAAAGTTTTCCATTCTCTTCTAGGAAAAGCTGTAGCACAATTTAACACAGTGAATAGTAGTGAAAACAATTACATTTAAAACATAGAAATATACGTACCTCTCTTAGATTAGTAAGTATAATATCTAATTTTTGGTAGCAAAAGCCAACAAGAATGAAATACAGACAATTATATCTTGTTTTGTTTGCATGCATAATGACAACAAAAAACAATTAAGTTTTCAACTTTTACTAGACACGAATATAAACATATATAAAAATAAGACAAATCCTTTTTTACCCCCAAGATTTCTTCTATAGTCATTAAAAAATTTTACTTTTCAAAAGTATATGACAGCCGTCAGTACAAATCTTACTTCTTTAACATGTCCTTTTCATTCTATAATACACAGTTTAGAGATTATGATGCATTTTCAAATGAACAGTTAAACGCCAAACCCCAAGTTGCGCCAATGTAATTAGAGGAGACTTAAAGCTAGAGCTCTGTATAGTATTGAATTTCAGCATACATACTGTATTGCCCCGTGCTAGTCTGATATATGCTAGTCGGTACTGCCATGGTAGTCATGTTAGATGGCATTCCTTCTTCTTCTGATTTTTCTTCTTCAATCTTGGGAACACCAGGCACATCAGAGGAAAGTTCACTCAGTATTTTTCTAAAATATAATTTAACAATATAAACAATTAAGTTACATGAATGAGACATAAAATAGAAAAGCTAAGGGAAGAATCAGTGTGATGCATAATTATTCTCCCTTTTTGGAAAAAGTATTGTTACAATAAGAAACTTAAAAAACTTACCTATAAGAGGGTCTTCGTGAAAGGATTTCTCTACGTTTATGAGAATCAATTACACCTTCTGATTCTGCAGACCCATCTGTCTCTGCAATTGTTGCTACCTATAATACAAGAGTTTCTGAAATGCATCATAAAATAAACGATGTTCTTTATTCAAAAAACGGTGGTTAAGGGTCTCTGTCTGCAGCACTAAGCCAGGTGCTGGGGAAGAGCCTAGAGGCAGAACACACTGACCCTGCATGACTGGAGCTCCTGCCTGGCTTAGAAATGGAAGCACAGAAACAGACATTTCAGTTGTAGAACAAGCAGATGTGTGGGAAGGAATGGTACAGATAATACACACTACAGAAATGCAAATTAAAGAGTGGACAGAACGTCAGGGGAGCATAGAACTAAACATAAGATAGATGAGACCTATGATGCCAACACTGAAAGTACTCTCACAATCTTGCAGGGAATGCATGAGCAAGAGACAGAAGCAGGAGAAAAGGGTCTCCATTTCACTGCCTTCTTTACAGTCTTCAAATTAGACATTAGATGGGTTCAAAGAAGAAAGAATATTTAAGCAGATAAACAACTGAGTAAACAAGCCTGGTTAAAGTTAGGATTTATATGACAAGAAGTAGGTTGGGGCTTGTTGGTGGGACATCTTGAAGGTCAAATTAAGGAATTTTTTCTTGAAATAACAGAGTTTTAAGCATGATTTAATTTTCAAGTCAAGTAGGAATATAATACCTGATTAAAGAAAGTCAGAAAACTAAAATTACGACTCTCTACAACATGACTGCCTCACTATATTTAGCCATTTTTCATTCAGGGCTGAGGGTAGTTCTGAGTTCACAAAACTCACTTTATTTAAAATTACGATTACATGGAAATTTCATTTGGGCAAAATCAAATAGCTTATTAATCAACAATACAATAGGAACATATACTTGCCAAGGGACATGGATGTATGGATGTGCGTGAATGCTCATTTTACAGGTGCATTTCTTGACCATGCTTTGCTGGTCATGGACTCCCCATATGTAAGCACACTCACCAACGAACAGGACTTAGTAGAAAAAACATTGATGCAAACAGATATCACCATCAAGTATTTATCACTTTACACTGGGCTTTTCCATTTCTTTTATATAATCTTACAAGCCCTTTATTAAGGTAGGCTATAATTTTACCCATTTTAGAAAGGTGGAAATTGAAGTTCCTGCAGAGAGATTAAGTGACTTGCCAATCCTTCAGCAGGGAGAAATTTCTAAGACTAGAATTTGAACTTCTCTCTACAAAGACAATTAAATCATCCATTTAACAAAATCCAAAAAAGCCTACTTAATATAAAGACAATACTTTCTTCCAATACCAGTCAAGTCAAAACTGAGTAAGAATATCTGCATCCCAATAAAAGTCAGAATGCAAAGAGGAGAGTGGAAAGCCTTTCTTGTTTTAAAATTAGAATCAGAAAGAGTCAGAAACTCTTGGAATCAAAGGTCATCACAGAAAAAAAAGACAATGCTGAGAATTATTCTTACTCTTTTGAGCAACACGGGAAAAGATACCTGTGTTGCAAAGATAACGAGCTTTTAATGCGTGTGGATAAGTTCAAATATCATATTGCAACCCTTATCCTTATTCTGCAATAAACTATACTCCAAAATGCAGGAAAGGGTATGTGCACCTAACATTTTTCTCACAGATCTTTCTTCATCAATTATGTTCAAGTAAGTTCAACATTTAAAGGATAATAAAACAAACTAACCTAAAAAAAGGATAAATTCAGTAAACAAGAAAAGTATGCTTTAACAAATGCACACTTAATAATTTACATCTATTGATACAAAAAGAGTTTTAGCTTAATGTTAAGGATTTATGACTAACCTTCGCAATACTAAAACACATCTCTGGATGACAAGCACAATAACTATCGTGCCCACAAAAACCCAGGATTCACCTGAGAGCAGTTCATGATGTACAAACCTAACACCAAGGTGACAATAACATCATACTATTTTCTACAGATTACACATACTGAATTAAAAATAAATATAAATTTCTACCTACGTACTAATGTGAGTATTCATGAAAATAGTACTGTATTTGTCAGACATATTCTCCAAAGAATCCTCAAAATATTTTTAAGCACCATTGGAGAGCTTTGCTAAGAAAAACTGAATCTGAGCACAGAGAAACAACTTTAAGAATTAATCATCTGGCAAGTACTCATCCTAAAATTAAGAGTTGACAACAAAACTGTACCCTTGAAGTCACCTCTTTGTATCTTGCAGGGCAAAATGTACTTCACACATAAAAGGAAATTTCTCCAACTATCTAATAAGATTTGAGCATAAAATCTGCACGAAGAAAAAGACGCTAAACGAATCAGTAAAAGAAAGGAAAAAAGCTCAAAAAAGTCGAAGACAAATCATCCAGGAAGGATGCTAACCTGAACAGTTTGTATTTGTGGTGACTGAATTACTTCCTGGATAAGTACAGTTTGGCCTGAAGGTAACTGTACTAGAGTTACACCTGGGGAGCCTCTTCCAGTGCTCCAGGTATAGAAACCTGCAAAAATGATCAATGTTGAGGATTAAGGATTTTTTTTTCTTAAAAGAATATCATTCACTATTTTGACTGCCCTATTTTTCCTTTCTTTTTCCTGCTTCTCAGAAATGACCAGCAAGCCAGGGTACTTACATTAGGAGGTGGCTACTGTCCTGGAACAGCCATTCTCTGATGTGACAGATATTAAAGAACCATGCTCCTCACTTTCGGCTCCCATGCTTTGGTAGCTAACAATGCTCCAAGCATAAAGCTCTAAAGCAGTTAAATTAACTCACTACAACCTCACGCCTACTAACAGTGACTCCTTACTGAGGACACAGTATGAACTACCCTCTCCAACTTCTCAAGAGAAATTGGAGACGGACCTTAACTATGGTGAATTATTTTTTAAGAAACGAAACATTCGGACTTCTGGGAAGATGGCAGCGTGACCAGGGCGGTGGAAATCTCCTCCCAAAATCATATATATTTGTGAAAATACAACAAATACAACCATCCCTAAAAGACAGACCAGAAGATACAGTACAACAGCCAGGCTACAGCTACATCTGCGAGAACTCAGAGCCTCACGAAGCGGGTAAGATACAAAGCCGCGACCCGATGGGACCCGAGCACTCCCCCACCCTAGTGCACCAGCGGGAGGAAAAGAATCAGAGTGGGGAGGGAGTAGAAGCACAGACCAGCTAAATAACCAGCCCTGGTGATCTGCGCTAGGAGCACAGACACACATCGCATGGTGTATTGTAGATTAGAAAAACAGAAGTGCAGGATCTGAGACAATACCACAACTGGGTCTTCTCAGCTGCCTCCCTGGGACAAAAGAAAAGAGCGTGCTTTTTTTCTTAAAGTCTTAAAGAGAAAAGGGCCCAACAGCGGAACAAAATTGTCCCAGTGCACTCGGCCCAGCGCGCAGAGAGTCTTGGGGAATTTTGGAACCCCTGGCCGGAGGCCGCCACGCCGAGGCTTCCCACAGAGATTAGCAGCCTGCCATTCATTTCCCCCAAGCCCGGCCAGAGCCACAAAGGGCCCAGCGGAGCCACCGCTGCTGCGGAACAGTGGAGGAGCGGCGCCACCCACAGCATCCTCACAGAACCACAGCCTGGCTGGCGTGCAGCTAAGCGGGAAGGACTCCAGAACGAGGTTTGGAAGGTACCAAGGGGACCAAAATGCCCCCAACAAGACTGCAAACCCCCACAGTGCTGTAGGCTAAGCTGAGGGCGACCCCGCACACAGGCAGCTTAGGGGATTATCCCAGAGACTGCCTCCCGGTGTGCTGGAAAACAGCTCAGGCCCTGGAAAAGGGCAAGGAGAACAACAAGCAGGAAGGGACTTTGTTCTCCCAGATGACACACATGGTGCCTGCAGGTGACCACTTCTGTCGCCATGAAAAGACAGAGGAACATGGTCCAGACTAAGATCAGCCAGAAAACCCTGAGAGTGGGCCTGATGGGATGGACATACACAACTTTCCTGAAAAAGAATTCAGAATAAAAGTCATAACCATCCTGATGGGTACACAGAGAAATATGCAAGAGCTGAGGGAAGAAGTGAGGGAAATGAGGAAACACAATGCAGAAATGAGACAAGCGATCAACAGGCTTAGCAGCAGACTGGATGAGATGCAAGAGACTGTTAATGGAATAGAAATCAGAGAACAGGAATACAGAGAAGCTGAGGCAGAGAGAGATAAAAAGATCTCTAGGAATGAAAGAGTATTAAGAGAACTGTGTGACCAATTGAAAAGGAACAATATTCACATTATAGGAATACCAGAAGAAGAAGAAGAGAGAAAAAGGGATAGAAAGTGTCTTTGAAGAAATAATTGCTGAAAACTTCCCCAAGCTGAGGAAGGAAATAGTTTCTCAGAGCATGGAAGCCCACAGATCTCCCAACACAAGGGACCCAAGGAAGACAACACCAAGACACATATTAATTAAAATGGCAAAGATCAAAGATAATGACAGAGTATCAAAGGCAGTTAGAGAGAGACAAAAGACCACCTACAGAGGAAAACTCATCAGACTATCATCAGACTTCACAACAGAAACATTAAAGACCAGAAGAGAATGGCATGACATATTTAATTCAATGAAACAGAAGGGCCTTGAACCAAGAATATTGTATCCAGCATGATTATCATTTAAATTTGATGGAGGGATTAAACAATTACCAGACAAGCGAGAGCTGAGGGAATTTGCCTCCCATAAACGAGCTCTACAGTATATCTTAAAGGGACTGCTCTAGATGGAAGCACTCCTAAGGCTACAAAGATGTCACCAGAGAAAATAAAATCATGCCAAAGAAAGCAGACCATCCAAATACTAACTAAAGGCAAAAAGTAAAATCAACTATCCACAAAAGCAGTCAAAGGAAACATAAAAGAGTATAGAATAAAGCACCTAGTATATAAAGAATGGAGGACAAAGAATAAGAAGGGAGAGAAATAAAGAATGATCAGACTGCGTTTATAATAACTTAACAAGAAAGTTAAGTTAGACTGGTAGATAGAAAAGAAGCTACCCTTGAACCTTTGGTACCCACAAATCTAAAGCCAGCAATGGCAATAAGTACATATCTATCCATAATCACCCTAAATGTAAATGCACCAATCAAAAGTAATAGAATGGATAAAAACGCAAGAGCCATCTATATGCTGCTTACAAGAGACTCACCTCAAACCCAAAGATATACACAGACTAAAGGTAAAGGGATGGAAAAAGATTTTTGATGCAAACAACAAGGAGAAAAAAGCACATGTTGCAGTACTTATATCAGACAAAATAGACTTCAAAACAAAGAAAGTAGCAAGATGTAAAGAAGGACATTACATAATAACATGTGTAGTCAGTCCAACAAGAGGATATAACCATGTTTAATATATATGCACCCAACACAAGAGCACCGGCATATGTGAAAGAAATACTAACAGAATTAAAGGAGGAAATAGAAAGCAATGCATTCATTTTAGGAGACTTCAACACACCACTCACTCCAAAGGACAGATCAACCAGACAGAAAATAAGTAAAGACACAGAGGCACTGAAAAACACACTAGAACAGATGGACCTAACAGGCATCTACAGAACTCTACACCCCAAAGCAGCAGGATACACATTCTTCTCAAGTGCACATGGAACATTTTCCAGAAGAGACCAAATACTAGGTACAAAAGAACCTCAGCAAAGTCAAAAATATTGAAATTCTACCAACCAACTTCTCAGATCACAAAGGTATAAAGCTAGAAATAAATTGTAAAAAGAAATCAAAAAGGCTCACAAATACATGGAGACTTAACAGCATACTCCTAAATAATCAATGGATAAATGACCAAATAAAAACAGAGATTAAACAATATATGGAGACAAGTGACAACAACAGCACAAAGCCTCAACATCTGTGGGAGGCAGCAAAGGCAGTTCTAAGAGGAAAGTATATTGCAATCCAGTCCTATTTAAAGAAGGAAGAACAATCCCAAATGAATAGTCTAAAGTCACAATTACTAAAATTGGAAAAAGAAGAACAAATGAGGCCCAAAGTCACCAGAAGGAGGGACATAATAAAGATCAGAGAAGAAATAAATAAAATTGAGAAGAATAAAACAATAGAAAAAAATCAATAAAACCAACAGCTGGTTCTTTGAAAAAATAAACAAAATAGATAAACCCCTAGGCTGACTCATTAAGAGAAAAAGAGAATCTACACACACAAACAGAATCAGAAACGAGAAAGGAAAAATAATGATGGACCCCACAGAAATACAAAGAATTATAGGAGAATATTATGAGAATCTAGATGCTAACAAGCTGCAAAACATTGAAGAAATGGACAACTTCTTAGAAAAATACAACATTCCAAGACTGACCAAGCAAGAAACAAAAAAAACTAAACAGAACAATCACCAGCAATGAAATTGAATCGGTAATCAAAAAACTACCCAAGAACAAAACCCCAGGGCCAGAAGGATTCACCTCTGAATTCTACCGGACATATAGGGAAGAAATAACACCCATACTCCTTATAGTTTTTCAAAAAATAGAAGAGGAGGGAATACTTCCAAACTCATTCTATGAAGCCAGCATCACTCTAATACCAAAACCGGGCAAAGACCTCACGAAAAAAGAAAATTACAGACCAATATCCCTGATGAACGTAGATTCAAAAATACTCAACAAAATATTAGCAAACCGAATTCAAAAATACATCAAGAGGATCATACACCATGATCAAGTGGGATTCATCCCAGGGATGCAAGGATGGTACATTTGAAAATCCATCAACATCACCCACCACATCAACAAAAAGAAGAACAAAAACCACATGATCATCTCCATAGATGCTGAAAACGTATTTGACAAAATTCAGCGTGCATTCATGATAAAAACTCTCAACAAAATGGTATAGAGGGCAAGTACCTCAACATTATAAAGGCCATATATGACAAACCCACAGGTAACATCATACTTAACAATGAGAAGCTGAAAGCTTTTCATCTAAGATCGGGAACAAGACAGGAATACCCACTCTCTCCACTGTTATTCAACATAGTACTGAAGGTCCTAGCCATGGCAATCAGACAAAACAAAAGAAATACAAGGCATCCAGATTGATAAAGAAGAAGTCAAATTGTTACTATTTGCAGATGACATGATATTGTACATAAAACACCCTGAAGACTCTACTCCAAAACTATTAGAACTAATATCTGAATTTGGCAACATTGCAGGATACAAAATTAACACACAGAAATCTGTTGTTTTCCTATACCCTAATGAGGAGCTAACAGAAAGAGAAATCAGGAAAACAATTCCATTCACAATTGCATCAAAAAGAATAAAATACCTAGAAATAAACCTAACCAAGGAAGTGAAAGACCTATACCCTGAAAACTACAAGACACTCCTAAGAGAAATTAAAGAGGACACTAACAAATGGAAATTCATCCCATGCTCTTGGCTAGAAAGAATAAATATTGTCAAAATCGCTATACTACCTAAAGCAATCTACAGATTCAATGCAATCCCGATCTAAATACCAAAAGCTTTCTTCAATGAACTGGAACAAGTAATTCTCAAATTCATATGGAACCACAAAAGACCCCAAATAGCCAAAGCAATCCTGAGAAGGAAGAATAAAACGGGGAATTACACTCCCTGACTTCAAGCTCTACTACAAAGCCACAGTAATCAAGACAATTTGGTACAGACACAAAAACAGACCCACAGACCAGTGGAACAGAATAGAAAATCCAAACATTAACCCAAACATATACAGTCAATTAATACATGATAAAGGAGCCTTGGATATACAATGGGGAGATGATGGCCTCTTCAGCAGCTGGTGTTGGAAAAGCTGGACAGCTACATTTAAGAGAATGAAACTGGACTACTGT
The DNA here is from genome assembly GCA_029783875.1 of Phataginus tricuspis. Taxonomy (NCBI): domain Eukaryota; kingdom Metazoa; phylum Chordata; class Mammalia; order Pholidota; family Manidae; genus Phataginus; species Phataginus tricuspis. Next base: position 23,853,351 of record JAQQAC010009376.1, on the reverse strand, counting down.
CTAACTCCATACACAAAAGTACACTCAAAATGGATCAAAGACCTGAATGAAAGTCATGAAACCCTAAAACAAAGAAAAAAACATAGGCAAAAATCTCTTAGACATAAACATGAGTGACTTCTTCATGAACATATCTCTCCAGGCAAGGGAAACAAAAGCAAAAATTAACAAGTGGGACTATATCAAGTTGAAAAGCTTCTGTACAGCAAAGGACAACATGAGTAGAACAAAAGGCATCCTACAGTATGGAAGAATATATTCATGAATGACATATCCGATAAGGGGTCGACATCCAAAATATATAAAGAACTCACGCACCTCAACAAACAAAAAGCAAATAATCCAATTAAGAAATGGGCAGAGGACATGTATAGACACTTGTCCAAAGAAGAAATTCAGATGGCCAACAGGCACATGAAAAGATGCTCCACACATCACTAATCATCAGAGAAATGCAGATTAAAACGACAATGAGATATCATCTCACACCAGTGAGGATGGCCAACATCCAAAACAAACAACAACAAATGTTGGCGAGGATGTGGAGAAAGGGGAACCCTCCTACACTGCTGGTGGGAATGCAAATTAGTTCAATCATTGTGGAAAGCAGTATGGAGGTTCCTCAAAAAACTCAAAATAGAAATACCATTTGACCCAGGAATCCCACTCCTAGGAATTTACCCTAAGAATGCAGCACCCAGTTTCAAAAAGACAGATGCACCCCTATGTTTATCGCAGCACTATTTACAATAGCCAAGAAATGGAAGCAGCCTAAGTGTCCATCAGTAGATGAATGGATTAAGAAGATGTGGTACATATACACAATGGAATATTATTCAGCCATAAGAAGAAAACAAATCCTACCATTTGCAACAAGATGGATGGAGCTAGAGGGTATTATGTTCAGTGAAATAAGCCAAGGTGAAAAAGACAAGTATCAAATGATTTCACTCATATGTGGAGCATAAGAGCAAAGAAAAAAACTGGCGGGAAAAAAAACAACAGCAGCAGACTCACAGAACCCAAGAATAGACTAACAGTTACCAAAGGGAACGGGACTGGGAAGGATGGGTGTAAAGGGAGGGACAAGGGGGAAAAAGGGGCATTACGATTAGCAGACGTAATGTTGGGGGGTGCATGGGGATCGTTGTACAACTCAGAGAAGACAAGTAGTGATTCCATAGCATCTCAGTATGCTGATGGACAGCTACTGTAATGGGGTAAGTGGGGGGGACCTGATGAAGTGGGGAGCTTAGTAACCATAATGTTGCACATGTAACTGTAGACTAATGAGACCAAAAAAAAAAAAAAACAAGAAACGAAACATTTGATGTATGATATTCTAATATTACTTACTCCAGGTGCAAGCTAATGCCCTGTTAGTATTCTGAAAATCAGAGTGCTTAATGGCCCCATAATCACAAAAATGACACAAGCGCAAAATATTCCAGGGTTTCTCATAAGCCTTTAGTGTCTCTGACCCAGACAGAGCTCAGGCCTCGAAGCTGGCATGGCACTCCCCACTTTTCCTCCCTCCCTGGAGATCCCTACCAGCACAACACAATACCTCCAATCTCCCTGGTCTCAAAATCTGCCATGCTTCCTAATTAGTAAACAACTCAATCCTATAGGCCAGTATAATCTTAGAAACTTTGCCTCATTTCACTAAGTTTCAGTATTCATTATGACTTACTCTAAACAGTCAAAGACTTTAGAAATGAAATAAGCTACCAGTTTCTGTCATGAATGGTAATAGAACCACAGGATCTAAAACAAATTTAGAAGGAAGCCTCCATGTGGGACTTCACTTTAAGGAATACCAATGATTTCCAATCTTTTTATACTTTAAAAGAACTGTTAAAAACTGTATCTATAACAAATAATTATAAGACTTATTTACAACACCATTCCCTTAGAAAGCAAACTCCTTTGGCAATCCAAAAATAAAAAAATCTTTTTATCTATGCAAGAGAACCTCCGTGGTGAGCATTATTATTAGGTACACTAGGGTAGAAAGCAGAATTGAGAAAACTAACATCTAACAAACAACAGTACACCCAACAGTATCGAACTAATTGCTCCAGTGTACAGGCCGTGAAAGCCACAGGAGCAAGACCACGGGCTAGAAAGTTGGGTATGGGCCTGAATGAACAATCACTGAAGGCTTTGTGTAGAAGCTGCAGTTGGAGCCAGGCCTTGATGGGAGTCTCAGTAACAGCTGGAAAGAAAAGTGAGAAATTAGGGCAGAGTCATCCAACATGTGGCCCAGGGGGCAAAATCACACCCCTGCCCCTGGAGTGTTATTGTCTGCTTTAGATTTTAGGGGAAAGAAAAAGGTTATTCCATAATAGAATCAGTAGATTAAAAAAATAACATTGTATTCTACAAATGTTCCCAGCGCAAAAGGTATGGGATTATGTATGAATTATAAAAGGCACCCACCTCTGGGTTGACTAATTACCAAATGGTACTCCTTTCACCCCACAACTAATCCTCAAGGTTTTTATCAAACTAAAATAAGTTTGATAAAAAATTTTATTGATTTTAATCAATAAAAATTATTGATGACCTCAAAAAGCTTTTGTTTATGTGATTTAAATTCAGTAGGTTTAAATATTAAATATTTAACAACCAGCTTTTGGGAAGGGAAAACCTCAATTTGTAAATTTTATTGATTTCTATAATACAAAATGGCAGATTTCAAGATACCAATGGATGACACAGAACACAAAATGGGAAAAGATATATACAATCAGCTCTCACAAGCCAGCTCTAACACAGTACTGGTTGTATGTATTGATGTTCACCATATTAAAAATTAAAATGGAGAGATTTTAAAAATAATTAGTAACTCATTTAAAAATAATTCCATTACATGCTAAGAGAAAAATTGCATTTTATGAAAAGTACATTTTTCAAAACAACAAAAAAATTAGTAACAAAGTGTCAATATTTTATGTTTACAAATTCTTTTGATTTCTGGTTTAACTGAAAACAGGTAAATTCTCATACCTACTTTTGCTCTGAATCTGTTGCAGTATGTTATCTTAGCTGATATGTGAAGAAAATTTGGATCTCAAAGAGATATATGATTGGAAAAGGATAACTATAATAGCTTTTCCTGAAAAAATGTAGATATTATTCTTTGCTATTACCTCAGAACTTGACAAATGTTTTTTTCTTAAAGGTCTATTGCAGTGTGAAACCTGAAACCATATCAGTCACATTAAAATACATTGATCTTTGGACAGATCTTTGCCCATGCCTGATTCTGTGACACCATGCAGTAGTTAGTAGATAGCTGGAAAATACTGGCTCTCCAGAATGCTGCCACATTCTGATGCCGGGGTTCTTGTTTGAGGAGTCAAAGAATGAACTTAGCAAACAGTCAAGGTAGGAGAGCCAGGGAAAGGCTTTTACTGAGAGACACGGTGAGAGGACAGAGCTCCTGGCTCACACCAGGAGGGAATAAGAGACTGTAGTGGTGCGTTGTCTAGGGGATTTATAGGCGGTTGAGAGACAAAGGGCTAGGGATGCAGACCCCCCCAAATGGTCTCTAAATGTTTATCTTTGAAGAGACACTAAGTTTCTTATCAGTTTTCCGGATTATTTTGCAGAGTTAACATAAAAAATTTACTGCTCTGATTCTTTCCCAGAATAGCAGCTTTTCGATTTGGGAGCATATCAATCAAGGCTGCCTATCCTGCTCCCAAGGTGGGCTGAGTTTTATTGTCTGTTTGCTAAATAGTAAGTTAAGAATATTTCTTAACTTCCTGGGTGTTAAAATGCAATCTTATCTTTAAGACAGAATCCTTCCTGCCTTTCACTATGTTGTTTATGGCTGGGCTCGCCTGTTATATTAATTGCTCAGATTGTGTATTACTTGATTAAGGGCTGAAGGAGAAAAAGCAGCATCTGGGTAAAGTTAAAGATAAGCTGGGCCTTTTAGCAGGCTAAAGTAAATTTTACAATAGCCTCCTTTAATTGACACAAACAAGACATGGGCTACGCTGAGGTATTTTCTTATCTGGAGGATGTTCAAATATTCCAGGCCAAGTTACTACTGGCTTTTAGTTTTAACTAATCTGCACTGGAGAATGCTTATATTCTTAGTTTGATATTTTACTTTAGAGAATTAATGTGACTCTGACTTTGCTTAATTGTTTAATACGGAGTTTTTGTAGGGGCATTTTTCAGGAGGCCCTCACCCTACTCTGACTACACCCATGGTCCCTGTCTCAATTTCATGACACACTTCTGAAACTCACATTCATTAAAGTCAGTATCAGTCTCATCAGAATCCTATAGATATGGGGATGCCATCAAGCTCACAATGGTAGATACAGAGTTTTAGAAAATTCAGACCTTCTACTTAAAACCTTTAATTTTATCACTGGACACAGACACTCCCAACTGTTTTCATTGAAGTGACAAGTTTACTTCATCTGCTTTTGAGAAAATGTTTTCCAAATACTCAAGTTTGAATACCCATAGTTTGGCTATTAGCCATTCCTTTGAGAAAATTGATGTTCTGTGAGAGAAAAATTCAGCTAATTCATCTTCCCTCCCAACTGTAAGAACGGGTTTTCTTTAAGACCATTAATCTTCAGTATGTGCAGAAATGCTTTTAGTGAATATCCCGATCCTGAATACAATTGACAACATTTACTGCTTCATCAAGGATATTAAAAGAAACTGGCTTTTTTTTAACTGCAAGTGAATGGAAGAGAATAATATAGTGATTACTAGCAAAGCTGGGTGCCTTGGACTTGATTCTGGCTTAAGGCACCAATGGTTTTAACTTCCATTATTTCTACACCATCAGTAGTACAAATGCCAAAACAGAAAAAAGGAAAATAAACCTGATCATTAGTGTGAAAATAGTTTTGTCCTCCCAAACCTCTTGAAAGGATCCTCAGTCCCCCTCAGGGGTCAGCACACCACCCGCTGACGGCTGAGGCTTCCTCTTCAGGTTGCCAGGCCCGGCTCACAACTGAGGCCGAGAGCAGGGTGCTGAGGCAGCCTGCCGTTCCAGCTCCACCAGAGCAGCACAGCCCAAAGCCCCATCCATGTCCGATGACTCTGACTGAGATGTCATGTGCCAGAAATGGAGCAAAAAGTGGGAACTGTACCCAAAAGTGCTGCAAATATTCCTACAGACTGGACCTGCAGATGTGATGGTAGTGTGTGTCCACACTCACTTTCTGTGGGGAATGCCCCAGCTTCAAAGAAATTAGGTACTTTGACGAAGTGATACACAAGTCAAGACATTGGTAGGGTTTTGATAAACATGTATCATGCTTGAATGTGCTTTAATTATCTTTCTAGTATAATTTTCAGGATTTTAAATTATTAAACAATCACTTTATCAAATGGGTTGGGGTCCAGAATATCTGGTGCGGAGTCGCACCCACTAATGATTGGGAAAAATTTACAAGGACAGCAACTTACAAGGACAGCAGTCTAGTCCGGGTGGCTCCCTTCCCTTGATCTTCTTAGCAAAGACAACAGAAACTCCCTAACTTCCCCCTCCCCTTCACTCCCCGCTCTGCCAGGCACTTACTCCCTAAACTCACTCCCCCTTGCCTGCTCGCTTGCTGTGCATGTAGGAATGTTACAGATACAGAAGCAGAAAGATATATATTGCTCACTTTGCCTTTGTTCAGGGCTCAGACTTTTGGGAGATGACTCCCCTCTGAGCCCGCCGGTGTGAAATAAAGACTCAACACTCCAAGACCTCCAAGTGCCACTTGGTTCTTCTGCCAGTGATCCAGTCCAGGTTTTCCAGTATTTTCCATAATATTTGGTTTCCTGACCGGGAAACCCAACCTCACTGGCCCATTGTTGCCACTGGTTTGGGGCAAGGCGGGGCGGTGATGGAACAGGAGATCGCAATGGAGAAGGCGCACCCTGCCTGATCTTTTGGCATCTCCCGCCCAGTCGCCCTGGGCCGCCCCGCTCCACTGTTCCCGCCGGACTCAAGGAGGCTTGGCAGGTGAGGACCTGGTTTCGACATTGAATCTAGTAAGGCCCTGGGGCCCTGACCCAGCCAGTTCCCACACAATAGGGTGGAAGGGGAACCTGATTACCTCCCGAGACTCCGAGACTTCTTAGAAGTCTCACAGGTAGACATTCCCGAGGGGGGGGGGTGTTTGTTAAACTCTGGTCTGAGTGTGTGTGAGTGAGTGTGCAGGGCGGCTGAAGCCGTTCGGTCTGCACTGAATCTGTGATTCCACGGCCTGCGCTATGGGATCTGAGTGGGCCCTTCACCGCATTCACGATCAGCGCCACGACATATTGGTGATTCAGCTTCGGCTGACCTGGCCTGGGACTTATACGGATGACCTTAGTCAAGGCTGACCAAAGTCTCTGAGAGGAGTGTGAACGGACACGCATCTGACTGGTCTCCTCTCTAGAGGAGGCACCCCTCCCTTGTCTGTTGTCGCGGCACCGTCCATGGACACGTCATGGGGTCAGGGCACAGCAAACCCACAATCCTTGACACTATGGTCAAGAATTTCAGGAAGGGATTTTCAGACCACTACAGAGTAAATTTAACTCCTGGCAGGTTGCAAACCCTGCATGAATCCGTATAGCCCACCTTTAGTGCAGGGTGGCCTCCAGAAGGAACCCCAGATGTCCCAACAATCCACCGAGTGTGGCGGGTCATCCCTAGAGATCCAGGCCATCCTAATCGGTTCCCACACTTTAACTCCTGGTTAGGAGTTGCCCAGACTCTTCCCCCTTGGGTGCGATTCACTTGCAACAGGCAGGGACGGGATGGGGGTCTTTGTCACCTCAACAAAGAAGCCTGCAAAGAATCAGCAGAAGCCCGAGCCTCTGCAAATTCTTGCTGGTGACCTGGAGGCAGAGCCAATATTGTCCCCACCTTACGCACCCCAAGACCGTCAGGACCCAGCCCCCAGTCCCGGACACCCTGCCGCCATCAGCCTCCCTGCCAATTCCAGAACCAGTGGACCCCCTCTCCCCCAGACCAGCAGCCAGACTGCGCCCTCGGCAGGGAGCAGACACCCTTCAGATGCCAGTGCAAGAGATGCGGGAGCGTGAAAGACATAATAAATATGGGACCATCCAGCCCAGCCAGACCATATTTTACTATCAACCCTTCTCCACAGCTGACACCCTGTCAGAAAAGCTACAAGCCCTGGTTGATCTCATGGAATCCCTCTTGCAAATCCATCAGCCAACCTAAAAAAAACTGTCAACAGCTTCTCCACACCCTGTTCACAATAAAAGAGAGGAGGCAGCTGGGGTCCTTGATTGGGGAGCATGGGCTGAAATCACTGTCCCCGAGGAGCACCCCGAGTGGGACTTCACCACCCGAGGGACAGCACCAGATCTGCCGATATCAGGACGCCCTCCTCCAGGGGATCAAAGCCAGGTCCAAAAAGCCTATGAACATGACCAAAGTATCTTCAGTCACTCAACAACCAGGAGAGCCTCCTGGGGACTGTTAGGAAAAACTGTGTGAAGCTCATCGCATCTACCCCCCTTCAATCCTGAGTCACCAGGGAGTCAACAAATGGCCAGCACCTCATTCGTAACTCAAGCCGCCCCAGACATCAGACAAAAGCTCCAAAAACTTGAAGGCTTTGCTGGAATAAATATCACTCAGCTGATTAAAACTGCCAACAAAGTATATCTAAACAGAGAGGTTCAGGTCGACAGAGAGGCTGAAAGAAAAATGAGGAAAAAGGCCAGCTGCCTGGCAACTGCCCTAAAAAAAAAAGAGAGAGAGAGATAACCAAAAGGCAGAGAAAAGCCGGCTCTGCCAAGAGGGAGGAAGCCCAAGACGCCCCCAGCCAGGGACCAGGGTGCTCACTGTGAGGAGAAGGGGCCCTGGAAGCACAAATGCCCCAACCGAGGCAAAGCCCCGAGGCCCGGCCGCTGCCGGGAGGAGCCCACAGGGAAAGGCTCATGAGTCTGGCAGGAACGGCCTCAGACTGACAAGGACTGGGCTCTCTCACGCTCAGCCCGCACGAGCCCACAGTCAAAATAAAAGTGGGGAGACAAGAGACGACTTTTACGGCTGACACAGGGGCAGAACACTCAGTGGTCCCCCTCCCTGTAACTCCCTTCAGTAAAAAGACTGCAACTATTCTCGGAGCCCCTGGGGCATAAGCAGGGCCAAGCCCGCCAATGTGAACTTGGGAGGCCTCAGGCCCGACATAAGTTTCTCTACCTGCCCAAGTGCCCCGTTCCCCTCCTCAGCTGAGATATACTCTCAAAGCTCGGAGCCCAAATAACTTTTGAAGCAACTGGACGCACCAGCCTCAAACGAAACCCAGGCCAAGAAGAGCCAGGGTCCCTCGTACTGGCAATAACCACACCCAGGGAAGAGGAGTGGAGGCTATTCTGCGCCCAGACCCTCTCAAGTAGCCCACCTGAATTCAGAGCTGCCTTCCCCTCAGCGTGGGCTGAAGACAGCCCACCTGGACTTGCTCATAACTGAGCCCCTGTCATTGTAGAATTGACTCCAGGGGCCCAGCCACAAAGACAGCAGCAGTACCCCCCCTCACAAGAGGCGAGAGCAGGCACCCAGGAACACCTGATCAGACTCAGAGAGGCAGGAATGCTAATCAAGCGTCAGGCGCCCTGGAACACCTGGCTTCTACCAGTCAAAAAGCCAGGAAGAGAGTACCGGCCTGTTCAAGACCTGCAAGCCATTAACAAAGTGACTTTCTTTACACCCAGTGGTCCCAAACCTGTACACCCTCCTCAGCCAGATCCGGGTCTGCCAAATGGTTCACTTGCCTAGACTTAAAGGATACCTTTTTCTGCCTCCAGCTTGCCCCTCAAAGCCAGCTCTCGTTTGCTTTTGATGGACTGAACCAGACACAGGGCGGCAGATGCAGTTAACCTAGACACAGCTTCCACAAGGGTTCAAGAACTCACCCACTCTCTTTGGAGAGGCATTGGCTGCAGACCTTGCCAGCTTTCCAAGGGAAGCCGCGTGCTGTGCCCTCCTGCAGTATGTAGATGACCTCCTCCTTGCCGGTGACACCCAGGAAAATTGTGTGAAAGGCACAAGGGCCCTCCTGCAACTCCAGTCAGACTCAGGATACCGAGCCTCATAGAAAAAAAAAAAAAGCACAAATCTACCAGCATGGAGTCTGGTATTTGGGCTTCCTCCTCACCCAGGGAGAAAGGGCACTAGAGTCAGAGAGGAAAAAGGTTGTTGACTCCTTGCCCCAGCCCCTGAAAAGGGGGAGCATGCGAGAATTCCTAGAGGCCGCCGGGTTCTGCAAAATCTGGATTCCCGGATTCTCAACAATGGCAAAACCCCTCTACAGCCTCCTGGGGGGGCCATACCGAGAACCCCCTGTCTAGACAAAATAAGCAAGAGCCACCTTCCTAGAAATAAAAGCTGCTTCAGAACAGGCACCAGCCCTAGGCCTGCCAGATACAAAAAAGCCCTTCAGTCTCTTCATACATGAAAAAAGTAGCCCTCGAAGTTCTCACATAAACTGTTAGGCCGTGGCAGAGGCCAGTTGCATACCTGTCAGAAGAAAAAAAAAAAACTAAACCCAATTGAGGCAGGATGGCCACCCTGCCTCAGGACACTGGCAGTCACAGTTTTATTCATTAAAAAGCAGATAAACTTACTCTGAGACAAAAAATAAATGTCAAGGTTCCCCATACTGTTGTGTCCCCTTAAACACACAGGGACACCGATTCCACTCCAACTCTCAGCTGGCACAATACTAAAACTCCTCAAGGCTGTCCATCTCCAGAAAAGCAGCAATTCTGCATTGCAAAGAACACCAAAAAAAAGAAAACAACCCTATAACACAGTGGAACCAGCTGGCAGATAAGGTAGCTAAAACAGTGGCCAATAAAAACAGATAAAGCTCCTTCCCTCACCATGGCCCTAATGCCCCCAGTGGAGGCCCCTCCACCCAAGTACACTGAAAAAGAGAAGGACTGGGCCATGGATGAAGGAGCCACCAAAAAAAAAAATGATGGTTGCTGCCCGACAGACACATCTTTGTCCCAACTGCAACTGGAAGGCATCTAGTCAGCAAACACCATCAGCTCACCCACCTAAGAAAAACTGCACTAGAAGCCCTCCTCAAAAAGCAATACTAACCTGCTTTCATAGCAGATGTGGTACAGATTTTAACTAAATCCCTCAACATTACCTGGAAACTTCACACTGCATACAGGCCACAGAGTTCAGGGAAAGCGGAGTGAATGAATCGCACCCTCAAGGGAACCCTAAGTTTTGCCAAAAAAACTGGCCTTCCGTGGCCAGACCTAGTGCCCCTGGCTGTCCTGCACGCTCGCTGCACACATGGGACTCAAGGCTTTTCCCCTTTTGAATTAGTGTATAGACACCCTCCCCCGTGTCTAGGAAGCCTCCCAGGGAACCTACACCAGATAAGAAATAAGAGAGTAAGAGAACAGCTCCAAGCCTTAAGAGCCACCCTAAATAAACTGCAGCAATATACCATAGAAAGAGCCCTGATCTCTCTAGGAAGCCCAGTACATTCCTTCCAGGCTGGGGATTCAGTCTGGGTTAACGGTTGAAAAAAGGATGCCCTCAAACCTCATTAGACTGGCCCCCACATTGTTGTTCTAACCACTCCTACTGCCCGCCAGGTTGCAGGCATCACTCCATGAGTCCATCATTCCAGAGTGAAAAGGGCCCATCATCCTGATGAAGAAACGCATCAGTAGAAAGCCCAGCCAGACCTCCAAAATCCTCTCCGCCTCCGCATCCAATGATTGCCCTCTGACTAATGGACACCTGCACGCTGTGGATCCTGGCTTTCGTCGGAGTGGTGTCTTTCATTCTAGGCATTGGACTCTCTGCTGCTGCCCCTTCTGACTAAACTGCTCCTCAAAATATTGCCCTTTCTATTGTCTATTGAGTAATCATTAAGTTGTTTTGCTGTGCTTACCTGTCTCTCTTAGCTGAACTCAAGTCTCAGCCTGCATTTCCAAAATACCTCTCTATAATGTTTAACTGTACAAAAGTTATAAAGTACATAGTGGTCCTGAAGGGAGCTACCTCCTTTCCCCCGGTGAGATTTCCCAGGTGAAACAGGCTGCCCCTTTGCTGATCCCTGCTCTAGTCGGGCTCAGTGTAGCTGGATCAGCTGCAGTAGGCACAGTGGCCCTAATAAAAGGAGACTTAGGGCTCGCTGCCCTAACAGAAGAAGTTGTTCAAGATTTAGAGAAGCCTGAAACCACCATGATTCAGCTGCAAGATCAAATTGATTTCCTGGCTGAAGTAGTGTTACAAAATCTTAGAGGACTGGACCTCCTGTTCATGTTCCAGGGAGGCTTATGTGTAGCCCTTGGAGAAGATTGTTATTTTTATGAATATAGGTCTGGCATAGATAGAAGCTCTCTAGCCAAAGTAAAAGAAAACATCCAGTCTAGGAATAAAATGTTAGAAAACAAAAAGTCTTGGTTCCAAAGATGGTTTGAATGGAATCCATGGCTAATAACTCTTCTAACTGGCCTTGCTGGGCCAGTGATTCTGCTGTTCCTTAGACTATTAGTGGGACCCTGCATATTTAACTGGCTCATTAACTTTATCGAGGAACGCGTTTCCTCCACACAGCTCATGTATACGCAGAGTCCCTATGACCCTGTCATAAACCAGAGAGATGATGCTTCCTGAAACAAAGTGTTTAAAGAGCATCAGAGGAGGGAGTGATTGGGAAAAATTTACAAGGACAGCAACTTACAAGGACAACAGTCTAGTCCAGGCGGCTCCCTTCTGCTGCTCTTCTTAGCAAAGACAACAGAAACTCCCTAACTTCCCCCACCCCTTCACTCCCCGCTCTGCCAGGCACTTACTCCCTAAACTCACTCCCCCTTGCCTGCTCGCTTGCTGTGCATGTAGGAATGTTACAGATACAGAAGCAGAAAGGTATATATTGCTCCCTTTGCCTTTGTTCAGGGCTCAGACTTTTGGGAGATGACTCCCCTCTGAGCCCGCCAGTGTGAAATAAGCCTCAACACTCCAAGACCTCCGAGTGCTTGCTTGGTTCTTCTGTCAGTGATCCAGTCCAGGTTTTCTCAGTATTTTCCATAACACTAATACAAAACTTTATTCTTATAATTCTGGATATGAGTGGTATGAATTCTGTAACTACAATGAAACTCCCTTATTCCAAACTCTGTGATGTGCAAAAACTCATGAGACAACTCGTTAAATGGCCGAAAACTGCTGAAATAACATACCCTAGCGTTGGAATTCAGATGTATCATTAAAACAAAACTCTTAGATCTAGAGAATGTGTCAGACATTCTATATTCTCACTGTTTTACCAAAACAGGTGACTTGCATTAACCTATTACTGTATTGGTAGAGTTAACAGGCTAAAACTCACCATTATTATTCATTAAAAAAAATTCATGTGGCTTTCTACCTTTAACATTTTAGCATTATTATTATGTTATTATACTGACCACACGGGCCACAACTGAATAGACAGTGCCCTTAAGGTAAGATATGGCACACAGACGGCATAGAAGGAACACAGGCAAGGATTCAAGAACATGTATGGTGGCCCTAAAGCCAAAAATGGGTAAATAAAGAAGCATCTTTTTGTTTTAAGTAATGTGGTAGATTGAATTTTAGGTGGCTAGGTTGAAAGCAATGGCTGGGCAGCAGTATGGCAACCAGGTGGAAATGTTCATGAGGCAAGGAGAATATGGGACTGATGCTGGTTTAGAGCTCAGCCAGGAAATAAAGATATGAGAAATAATGACAAAGAGCTACCTATAAAGAGTATTGTAATTACTTTGTTCATAATGGGCAAATAGAATTCTAAAGAAGCTCTGGAAAGACAAGGGAATTCTTTCCTAAAAGATGCTACCATTACAGACATAAACTTTAGTTCACTTGAACTAAAATATGTATACTGCAGGTAGACATGGAGATCTCTCTTCTAAACATTACCATTATAAGACGTTTTAATAAGCAAAAATCTCACAGAAACAAGTCTTATTTATGAATGAACTTATTCTTTTATTCTCTCAACAAATATTTACTGGTCACCTGCAACGTGGACCAGTCCAGACAGTGGGGATTAGCAGTGAATAAGAAGTCTCTCTGCTCTCTTTGATCAGAAAGAGACAGAAAATAGATGAATAGACAAATACATAATTTAGGGTAGTGCCAAATTCTTAAAAGGAAAATAAAGCAGGGTAAGGGATCAGAGTGACCAGGTTGGCAGAAAGGGGAAGGAGGCTACTTAAGATACACTTGTGGAAAGACTTCCGGGAAGATGGTGACGTGAACGCATCAGCAGAAAAATTCCTCCGAACATTATATTTATTCACGAAAATACAGCAAATACAACTATCCCTAAAAGAGAGACCAGAATACACAGGAAAGTGCACAGCGTGCAGGTACACCTGTGAGAACTTGGCAGCCGGTGAGGCGGACGGGATACGGAGCGGCGACCCGGTGGAACCGAGCGCTCCTCCCCCCCTGAGCTCCGGCGGCCAGACACTCCGGAGAGAGGACTCGGCACCCGGCGAGGCGGGACGGAACCGTGACCCAGCGAGACCAGAGCCCCCCTCCACCCCAGCAAGTGCCGGGAGTCCCGGCAAGGCGGTCATGAGAAGACAGAAGAATATGATACAGACAAAGCTTCAGACAAACACCACCCCAGAGAAAGAAGCTGAAGGAATGGATATGCACATTCTTCCTGAAAAAGAATTCAGAATAAAAGTCATAGCCATGCTGACGGATCTACAGAAAAATGTACAAGAGCTGAGGGAGGAAGTGAGGGAAGTGAGGAAAGACAATGCAGAAATGAGACAAGCCATCGACGGGCTCAACAGCAGATTGAATCAGGTTCAAGACACGATCAAAGAATTACAAGACAGGGAACAGGAATACAAAGAAGCTGAGGCAGAGAGAGATAAAAGGATCTCTAAGAATGAAAGAATATTAAGAGAACTGTGTGACCAATCGAAACGGAGCAATATTCGCATTATAGGAGTACCAGAGGAAGAAGAGAGAGAAAAAGGAATAGAAAGTGTCTTTGAAGAAATAATTGCCGAAAACTTCCCCACGCTGGGGAAGGAAATAGTCTCACAGTCCACGGAAGCCCACAGATCTCCCAACACAAGGGACCCAAAGAAGACAACACCAAGACACATAATAATCAAGATGGCAAAGATCAAAGATAAGGACAGAGTATTAAAGGCAGCTAGAGACAGAAAAAAGATCATCTACAAAGGAAAATCCATCAGACTGTCGTCAGACTTCTCAACAGAAACCTTACAGGCCAGAAGAGAATAGCATGATATATTTAACGTGATGAAACAGAAGGGCCTCGAACCAAGAATACTGTATCCAGCACGATTATCATTTAAATATGACGGAGGGATTAAACAATTTCAAGACAAAAGAAAGTTGAGAGAGTTTGCCTCCCATAAAACACCACTACAGGATATCTTAAACGGACTGCTCTAGAGGGAAACACCCCTAAGGCTAAAAAGATGTCACCAGAGAAAATAAAATCATAGCAAAGAAAGCAGACCATCCAAATACCAACTAAAGGCAAAGAATAAAACACCTAATATATAAAGAAAGGAGGAGGAAGAATAGGAAGGGAGAGATAAAGAAACATCAGATGGCGCACACAATAACTTAACAAGAAAGTCAAGTTAGATTCTCAGATAGTAAAGAAGCAACCCATGAACCCTTGGTAACCACGAATCTAAAGCCAGCAATGGCAATAAGTACATATCTATCAATAATCACCCTAAATGTAAACAGACTGAATGCACCAATCAAAAGACACAGAGTAACAGAGTGGATAAAAAACCAAGACCCATCTATATGCTGCTTACAAGAGACTCACCTCAAACCCAAACATATACACAGAATAAAAGTGAAGGGATGGAAAAAAATATTTCAAGCAAACAACAAAGAGAAAAAAGCAGGTGTTGCAGTACTTGTATCAGATAAAATAGACTTCAAAACGAAGAAAGTAGCAAGAGATAAAGACGGACATTACATAATGATAAAGGGGTCAGTCCAACAAGAAGATATAACCATTATAAATATATATGCACCCAACACAGGAGCACCAGCATATGTGAAATAAATACTAACAGAAGTGAAGGAGGAAATAAACAGCAATGCAATTATTTTAGGAGACTTTAACACGCCACTCACTCCAAAGGATAGATCAACCAGGCAGAGGATAAGTAAAGACACAGAGGCACTGAACAACACACTAGAACAGATGAACCTAACAGATATCTACAGAACTTTGCACCCAAAAGCAGCAGGATACACATTCTTCTCAAGTGCACATGGAACATTTTCCAGAATACACCACATACTAGGCCAAAAAGAACCTCAGTAAATTCAAAAATATTGAAATCCTACCAACCAACTTCTCAGATCACAAAGGTATAAAACTAGAAATAAATTTTAGAAAGAAATCAAAAAGGCTCACAAATACATGGAGACTTAACAACATTCTCCTAACGAATCAATGGGTCAACGACCAAATCAAAACAGAAATCAAAGACTATATGGAGACTAATGACAACAACAACACAAAGCCACTTTTGTGGGACGTAGCGAAGGCAGTCTTAAGAGGAAAGTACATTGCAATCCAGGCCCATTTAAAGAAGGAAGAACATTCCCAAATGAACAATTAAGGACACAATTATTGAAATTGGAAAAAGAAGAACAAATGAGGCCCAAAGTTACCAGAAGGAGAGACATAATAAAATCAGAGAAGAAATAAATAAAATTGAGAAGAATAAAACAATAGAAAAATAGAACAATTAAGGACACAATTATTGAAATTGGAAAAAGAAGAACAAATGAGGCCCAAAGTTACCAGAAGGAGAGACATAATAAAGATCAGAGAAGAAATAAATAAAATTGAGAAGAATAAAACAATAGAAAAAAAAATCAATGAAACCAAAAGCTGGTTCTTTGAAAAAATAAACAAAATAGATAAACCCCTAGCCAGACTCATTAAGAGAAAAAGAGAATCTACACACATAAACAGAATCAGAAATGAGAAAGGAAAAATCACGACGGACCCGACAGAAATACAAAGAATTATAGGAAAATATTACGAGCATCTATATGCCAACAAGCTGCAAAACCTAGAA
>JAQQAC010009376.1:23701321-23832217 GCA_029783875.1 Phataginus tricuspis | reverse complement strand
GGGGGGGACCTGATGAAGGGGGTAGTTTAATCATCACAATATTGCTCATGTAATTGTAGGTTAATGATACTAAAATAAAATAAATTGTAAAAAAAAAAAAAAATAGAAAAAAAAAATAGAAATACCATATGACCCAGGAATCCCACTCAAAGGAATTTACCCCAAGAATGCAGCAGCCCAGTTTCAAAAAGACAGATGCACCCCTATGTTCATTGCAGCACTATTTACAATAGCCAAGAAATGGAAGCAACCTAAGTGCCCATCAGTAGATGAATGGATAAAGAAGATGTGGTACATATACACAATGGAATATTACGCAGCAATAAGAAAAAAACAAATCCTACCATTTGCAACAACATGGATGGAGCTGGAGGGTATTATGCTCAGTGAAATAAGCCAGGCCGAAAAAGACAAGTACCAAATGATCTCACTCATATGTGGAGTATAAGAACAAAGAACAACAACAACAAAAAAAAACTGAAGGAACAAAACTGCAGCAGACTCACAGAACCCAAGAACGGTCTAATAGTTACCAAAGGGAAAGGGACTGGGGAAGAAGGGCGGGAAGGGAGGGATAAGAGGGTAAAAGGGGCATTACGATTAGCAGACATAGGGTGGGGGGGTACGGGGGGGACTGTACAGCTCAGAGAAGACAAGTAGTGATTCTCATCTCACTACGCTGATAGACAGTGACTGTAATAGGGTTGGTGGTGGGGACCTGATGAAGGGGGTAGTTTAATCATCACAATATTGCTCAGGTAATTGTAGGTTAATGATACTAAAATAAAATAAATTATAAAAAATAAATAAATAAATATATAAAATAAAATAAAACAAATTGTAAAAAAAAAATGCACACAGAGTATCAGGCATATAGTATGTATTCAGTAAATGCAGATTCTACCATTTTTCTCTCCGAAAAAAAAAAAAAAAAAAAAGATACACTTGTGGAAAGCTTCTCAGAGGAGAGAACATTTGCACAAAAATGAAGAGACGGGGGAAGCCATAGGAAGATCAACAAGTATATTCATCACATTCCGGCAATCAAGAAGGCAACTATTCAAAGACCAAAACCGTAAGATATCTGCATATTTCATGACTTTTATAACTTTTTATGAGACACTAATAAAAGTGTGTAGAATGAACTCACAGTAGACACAATTTACCTTTTTTTTCCAGATCCCCTGAAGAACAATCCTCTTCTATAGGATGTCTGAAACATAGATTATGCTGAGGCCACCACATCTACCCAAAATCCACTATAGACAGTAGTTGATCTGAAGAAATGCGTTGAGATGATACAAGTGACAGCCTTATTTGGCTTTCCAAGTTAAAAATATCCTAATACTGACACTTATAACTGGGCAAATCTCACAGTGTTGTAACCCAGCATTTGATTAGCAACTAGTAGACTAGCTCCAATGAACAGCTGGGTTCCCTTCCAATGGGGTTTATGATGTCACAGTACAGCTGCAAATGTCACAGAGCTACTGGGCCTGCCTTCAAGAGAGTTAATAAAGGAGGAAAAAATTGTAAATCCACAACATAGCAGATTTTGCTATCAATTCTGCTGCCTGAGAAATCAAATCTATGTATTACTTATTTTAATTTCAAGGACTATAATGAAAATCCACTAATGCAAGCAAGAAGTTGGAAAATTATCTTGGCAGGATATTAAGACAGGATTCTCAAGAGTCTTTCTTCTATGGAAAAACAAAAGTGTTCAAAGATTATTTCAAATATTTTAAGGTTGAAAACAGGAAAATACTATAAATTTGAACACTTGAATTAAGATACAATAGCTCAATTTATTCTTTAAAAAGTCATATTTAATTGTGTTAAATGACTATAAACACAAAATGAAAAATGTAGAGTTGGTCTTATTTTAGTGTCCTTAATTAGCATCTTTCTTTCCCACTGAGGTTTTTTAAATAGTGTGGCTAACCAACTGCAAAATTCAATGGAGTTGAATTTTACTTAATTTTACCTAGAGACTATTAGTTGAAGATATTTACTGGTAACAGAGTTAGCCACATAAGACTGATATTTTTATGTGTACTATGTTAAAATAGTAAAGAGTACATGGGGATGTTGTCACCTCAAATCCTTAAAATACTATCTGAGATCTATAATCTGAATACAAAGGACAAAATGGATCACTGTTTCTGGTATTGTAAATATAAAGAGGTGCATATTATGTCTCTTTTTTAAAACTCTCCTCTTTGAAAGCAAAACAAATATAAGAATCAAGACATTCTTAATTATACAGTTAATTTTGATAACACTTCCAATAAGCAGTGATGATCAGCTAAGGACAAATTAAAATTAGGGGTTCTTTATTCTTTGAAAAACAATGCTGTAACTAATTTGTTTCACCTAGCAAATCCTTATAGTAATTTGAATTTCCTGTGTATAGCAGTTGGAGCAGTTTTATATTCTAACCAATATGAGATGTTTCACTTATCATAATATGTTTAAAAGTACTATGAAAATGAACATGTGCTTTATAGAAGTCAAAATTCTTTTAGTTCCTGAACTTTAAAAAATCAATCTTATATTTGGAAACCAAAACCAATCATAGTTTACTAGCCAAATGTATTTCCAAGTAATGAGTGCACAGAGTGAAGGAAGCTGCAGTGAGATCCTGAGCCAAAGTGGCACTTACCCAGCAGGTATAAGGGCGGAGGACATTCAGACTACTCTTGACAACAGCACTCATCTCTTCTGTTAATGAAGCAATGCATATGCCAAAAGCTGAACACCAGAATGAATACCTAAAACCACTTATTAGCCAAACTTCATGTTAATATTTATTTCTGAGAGAAATCAACTCTTTATAGGAATGTCTATGAAGCAAACTGTAATTCATTTGAATTATTCTTACATCTTCTACCAATCACTGGGCTTAAGAATACTGAATTGACAAAAACAACCTTAGAAATACTAGTAATAGTTGTGTATTTGAAACCATCATAAGATTGTATATCACTGATACTTTAATAAAAAAAATACTAGCAATAAACAAAATGTGGCTTTGTAAAAAAATATTATTCAGCCTTAAAAAAGAAAGAAATCCTATCACATACTGCAATGTGGACGAACCCTGAGGACATCATGCTAAGTGAAATAAGTCAGTCACTAGAAGATAAATAGTGATGATTCCACTTATATGAAGTATTTAAAAATAGGCAAATTCATAGAAACAGAAGATACAATGGTGGTTGCCAGGGCTGACAAGAGGGGCAAAAGGAAGTTGTTTTTCAATGGGTATAGAGTTTTTGGTTTACAAGATGAAAAATTCTGGACATGTGTTTCGTAACACTGTGAATATACTTAACACTACTAAATTGTACACCTAAACTTGTTAACATTGCAGATTTCACGTATTCTTACCCCCAACAACAAAAAAACACTACCTATGGCCACAAATTTGGTAGATATAATAATTAACTGGCTTCTTGCCAGGAAAACACTCATAAACTGATCTTGGCAAAGGCAATGGGACTGATTTCTTCATCATCTTATAAGACATAAATCTATAGCTCTGGATGCTCTTGTACTCTTGGCTTTAGAATCACAGTTCAACACATACAATACCTTTGGTGCCAGGAATCATAAGGAAACAATTACTAATATATCAAACTGGATAAAATTTAATTATTCAATGTTCTTCACACACCCAAGGTCAGAAGCTGAGTTGAGATCTAATATGAAACTATCTTATCTGCCTCTGAATAATGAAGGAGTAACAGTATACAGTATATATGTATATATACAACAGTACTGCACAGTACTGTGTATATGGCATATGTGCACATATACAATTATATACAGTAAACGGAAGCTTACTGCTTATAGAGCATACCTATTTAAAGGCAAGTGCTTTTTTTCTAAGATATTTCTGCTTGCACCATCCTCATCTGATACTGTCTTTATTTAATACATTTGATACCATAACCATGCTCTTCTCTCCCATGCCTTTTTGGAGAACCATCAAAGTTGTAACTCTGATAGGGCTCAGAAAACTCGCATTTCTGAAGAGCATTATTACAATGTTGTCATTACAGAATCAATGAAGCAAAACTTTCCCAAAGTCTCTGTGTTATCCAAATATAATTTCTTTAAGAATTTGGAGTTTGCAAAGATTATAATAACAAAAATTAAAATAAGGCAAAGTAAATAATCTCTGAATCTTATTCAAAGAAGGAACTACAAAAAAAGTTTCCTGTTTTCAAATTTCAATGTCTTTTCTTTCTTCTTCTTTGTGTGTGTGTAGTACAAAAAGACATCAAATAAAATTTACCATCTTACCCCATTTTTTAAGTGAATAGTTCAGTAATAAGTGTATCCATGCTGCTGTGAAATAGAACCCCAGAATATTTCATCTTGCAAATCTGAAACTTTGTACCCCTGAAACACAACTGCTCCTCCCTATCCCCTCCCCCATCCTACTGTTTTACTAGAAAAAATCAGAGACAAAGGTAAAAAGAAAAACTATGTTTATACTCAGTTATTTTTCCATTATTGCTACTGGCAAACCACCTGTTACTAAAACTAAGGAGAACTGGAACATCAAACAAAAAGTACCAAACCTCATAGAAACAAATGACAGGAAATCTTTAACAATCTCTTAAACACTGAAACAAATTTGTATGTTTTTCTGATTGTTAAGAGTATAATAACAAAATCTCTTCACAAAAAATTTGACTTCAATTGCTTTTATACCTGCTGAAATTACCTTTGAAACATCCAGTTTTATTCAAAGCAAAGTATCATCACCTTTACTACGATGGAATGAGAACATACAGTTCATTCTAAAGCCAAAAACTAACTTTAAAGCAATCTGTTAGATATTTGATAATATACTATTTGATAACATACAAAAATATCAAAATATGAGTACAGATGTATAACAAATTATTGTTCAAACTGGACAAAATGGTCACTAATATTAACAGTTTACAAATTACTTTTATGTATGTCCCTCAAACCTTGAATTGCCTCCAAGAATGTCTTACATTTCAAAGCAGTGTATTTTCTTCAACTAGTTGACTAAGGAACAACACATAATGCAGAGTCAGTATTCACTGAAAAAAATTCACCATTTTCATTTTACTTTTTCTTTCAACTTTTGTTCATTTTTAGGGATAATTCTAAGTGAATACTAATACTACATTCAAAAAAGTTAAACCAGGGCAATGAAAAACAGCCAGGGGAAGGAATATATGAAAATAAGGATCAATAGAAAGAAAGTCAACAGTAAAATGGAAGTTTTTATTTCAAAATCTTAAGAGGAACGTTTTTCTCCCTCAGTAAGAGTCCTTCAAGTAAGTGAATTAGCATATTGAAGTTTAAAAAACAAGATTCAATTGAACACTGGGCTTAAACTAGATCTACTTAGCCGACAGACAGCAAGTATAAGAAATAAACCTAACACAATGCAGGCACCTTTGATATATAAAACAATGTGGCTGACCCATTATCAACAGCAAATGTTGCTTGTTTAATTTTCTGACATCATCCATAACCTTCCTGGTCCTATTTAGGACCAAGATGATGGATTTTTTGCACAGCTCGCCAAAACATGAGATATGGCATTCCCATTTTCCCCAGACTGAAATAGAAAACGTACAACTCATACATTAAAATCTATCCTTGTTAAATCATTCCTACTTCAATCCCTCACCATATGCCAGGCCTCTTTAATCTGAGGTGCTTCTTCATATACTGTTTCCATTTAGAACAGAGAGGATAAGAACAGAGATGTGTGGAGTACAATCCATAAACAACATTCCCTACTGGCTTTCTCTGCTCTCTGGAATCTCCTTGTTTCCAAAAATATACAGGGCCTCAGAAAGGTTGAATTTTATACTAGAACTAATTCTTCTGGGGCACTATGCTGACCCTGACTCCAAAGTTTCCTTCCAGGTCTGTGACTCTTGTGATTCTGCTTCTCTCATCCTTCCTTTGTACCTCTGGTGAAACCTTGAGGACTGTATTTACAAAGAAGAGTTATTTAGCTTTCAGAGTCAAGGTATCAACGTTCAGGCACACAGGCTCCCTCAGTAGCTATAAAGAATGAAGCTCTAGAAAGCTAGTATGAAAGCTATCCTTCCTAGTGGCTCTATCTGGATCTTCTTGCCTGGATTATCAATTCCCAGGAGATTGGGAACAAGCAAAGTTTAGGGTGTCATCACTGTTGCTTCTTAGAGTAAATTACACATTTGTGAGAAAAACTGGGAAAAGTGAATATAGAGTGCACATTATGCCAAATAATTATGCTTGGTTTTATTAGGTTTGAGTGTGACATTTGATTATATTTAAAAATGTCCATCATCTCTTAAGAGTTGCATACCCAGAGTAAGTAGAAGTGAAATGGCATGATGTCTGAGATCTGCAGAACTGCTTAACATACTTCAAAAAAAAGAAAAAAAGGAAGAGAGATGAGGCAATTGCTACAAAATCTTAATGATTATTAAGTTTATACACATAGGTGGGAGCAATATTGTTTGAAATCTTTCACCACAGAAGAAATTTTAACTTCCCATTACCCACCACTTAAAGATTATCTTATTTCCAGAGGATTTAAGTGTGACAATTTAAAAACTATTTTGTATACAGTAATTTTGCTTTTAACCATTTTGACATCTGGAAGCATTTCCTCCTGGCTTATTTAAAATACTCTCACTAATTTATTAACCAGGAGTTTTTCCAGGGGGAGAGGGGGATGGAATCTAGTCTTATATGTCAACACATACACTTAACAAACAAGGTAGCAGCTTCAATTAAAAATTAGTCAACATAAAATAATACAGGCAAGAAGAAAGACAAGTCACAATATTTAAGCCCAATTATTTACCAACCCAGGATTTGTTTATGGCAACTCCTGCTTTCAGCTCTTTGACATTATCACCTCTGTGACTTCTACTTACTTTTGAATCAAGATAGAAAGGAAAGGCTGCATTTATATCTGGGAGGTTATAAAATGGAAAAACGGAAAACTGAAAACCCCAGCCTCCCTTGGTACGTTACTGTCTCCCCTCAACTAATCAGCAGAAGAGAGGCCTGAGGGCCAAGAGCAAGCTCAGGTGTCAGAGCTTTGTAAATAGGGCGATTATCAGAGTAAACTTGATTAGGAGAAGCTTTGGAAAGGCCAAAGTACTCAACACTACTTCTATCAAATGACCAGATGCAAAGGGTCAAGCTAACAGAATCTTCTGGTCACAACTTTTGTTTCCATTCCATACTTTTTAATAATTTGACCATGTGAAAAGGAAAGTATTATAAGTTCCTCTTTATACAAAACTGAATTAAGTCTAAAACATCTGGGAATTTACAGTCCTCTAGTTTGAAGAAAATGAAGCAAGAGACAAGTAAATACAATGACATCAGTAATTATTCGGAAGAGCCAGTCACTTTTAGTATACATTATAGGTTTATAGGTTTAATAAAGATTTCAACTCGATTTCCTAATCCTTCTTTTATAAAATATGACATAATAATAGTGAATACTCATAAATGAACAGCTTCAGGTATCATAAGAATCTAAATTGGAAATTATGTTTAGAAAATTTTGACTGCTAAGAATTGCATCTTAATTCTTTGAAAAATAATGATCCATGCATGACATAGAGGAAACTCTTAGTTAACCAAAATAATCTATGAATCAGCATACTGGTTACTTCTTAATCTCTTAATGTTCCCAGTATGTGAAAGATAAAAACCATAGCTTAGTTTTTGATCAAAATTTAAAATACATGAAAAATAGAACAACATACCAAGTCCATGAATTTGCTCTCCAGATTAAATAAACATCAACATTACATTTATTTGAGATTTTGAAAGAAAGCAGCATCATATATGTAAACTCAAGGCTTTTTCTAGGTCTGTGATTCAGCCTTCTCAGGAGTCTCTATCTCCCCTTCTTTTTATCCAAAACACTCCCAAATTTCCCACAGTCCAGGTCTCACTCCTTTGTCTCACTGACCCATCTTTCTCCACTATTTCACAGAAAAATTTCTTGAAGAATCTATACCTCAAATTTCCACTTCCTCTTCCTCTTGCTTATTCTCTAACCTACTAAAACCAAGATTCTGATCACTGCACTCCTATTTAAGCCTAAAACCTCATAAATCCAAGGCTATTTTTCAGACTTCATGTTACTTGAACTCCTTAGCAACTTCTGACAGAGGCTCACAGATCTGGGTGTCACACAGGCTGAAGGTCCTCAGAACTGCAAATTATCATCTTTAGATAAGGGAGATATGTTATTTTGACTGTGCAAGCACAGAAGGCTGGAGGAAAGGCGTATGTGGAGGTCAGTGAGGTTGTACCTAAAAGGAAGGAAGTGACGGCAGAAGGAAGAATTCAACTTTCAACTACCATTTCAACAAAAATCAGCAGTTACAGATCAGGAATCATGGGTATATAAACCCTAGAAGATCCCAAATTCATGAAAAAATACATGTGCATTCTAGCGTATTCACACAGACAAAAGACTTAAAGGATATACACCAAACTGCTAACAATGATTAAATTTCTGGATGTTAACATTATGGATCATTTTAGTTTTTTCTTTATAAGAACATATTTTTATTAATATTCTACAATAAACATGTATATTTTTAATAAGAAAAAGGCTGTTTTTCCCTTTCTTTTTTTTTTGAATAACAAAAGGCTGCGGGCCTGTCTCGCAGGGTAACAAAGAAGGGTGTTGCCAGGGAGATATAGTTCCACAGAATACTTGTGAGGAAAAAAACCCCAGGAAGCAAGTGGGTGTTAGGAGCTTAAAATAGGAAAGAAAGCAGGCTGGGTGCATGGGGTCAGCCTTGGGAAAGAAGAAGTCTCACAGGAACTAGTTTGGCCTGAGACAACTCCTGGACCTTCCAGTCAGCCATTGGGTCTTTCTAGTCTCCCTTTGAGATGCTGTGAAAATATTACCACTGCTCTGTACCCCACACTACTTGGACTCCACCCAAATGGCGTCCCCACTACTGACTTACTGACTTCCAGTCTAACCTCCACACAGCTACTAGCATTCTAAACACAGTGTACAGATTCTGCATATAATTCTCATTTCCATACAGTTTAGTTTTCATCAGAGCCTGCCTCTTGTCTATGTTTAATTTACCTGAGCTAAGGTGGGGATTGAATTTTGACCAGTCTCGGTCTGCGTATGAGCAGATTTGCTCCCTGCCACAGACTCTGTTACACTTCCATCCTGCTGAGATTCAATTGTTTCCATCGTCATTTGTCTGAAAAGACAATAAAAAGGAAGAAGTATTAAGGCCCTATCTGAAATATTTCTGATTTTACCAGCTTTCTGATAGCCATTTCTGTCATCAAATCGTACTATTCTATTTTTTCAAGAAATAGGTGCAGCGGCAGAGTCCTGACTCTCCAGATTTAAGGCACCTTCCCTACTCTTTAGACATGAACACTAAGGAGCATTGCACAATGCTTATCAGATTTTGTTTATTTAAAAAAACGTTTTAATCTTACAATAATAAAGTGTCCTTGATAATTATGTTTAGCCTCTAGCATAAATGAGCAATAAAAGTAGGTTTTCTATTTTATAAGAAGTATAAATATTTTATTACTCTCCAAGCCTAATATACTTGCTTTATGATATGATGTAGTACTAAAGAATTTCCCCATTGTCCAAATGCATTATGATAGAAAGACGTGTCCAGCTTTTGTGAGCACTAAGTAGTTTCTGATAAACAAGCCTCTCAAACTGAATCATTCAGAGTTGACCACTTGTCCTGCAGCTCTGCAGTGTCTTAAAGAGAATGTAATTTTTCTAGGAAAAACTTTTTTGACAGTTTTTTGCCTATGACTTCAAGTTAGTGACATCCATATGGAATCTTTCCAGATAGAAGGCAAACCGTATAATAATAAATTTTACCTTACTTGGAGAAAATATAAAATGCAAACAAAATAAACAAAATTAAAAATTTTAAACTCACAGGAACTACTCCCTGCTGTTGTACAACTTTTCAATTGTCAATAATACAATGTATTTTTTTCACCTTAGTAGTCTAATTATATTATCCAAAAACTATGCAGGCCACTTAGAACTTTGAATTAAATGTCCAAACTTCTTTCCAGACTTGATTACCAGATCTAAAGATCCTTCATCTACTGTCTTTGAGTTAATACCTTCTTTCGCATTTCAATAGCTATTACCTGAATCCAAACCTTCCTTCTCAAACCTGTCTGCTATAGTCTATATACTACACCTAGAGTTACTTCTCATTGTTCAATCATTTTAATACTTAAAACTGACCATGACAATTTAGAATTATAAAAAATAAATATCTGTAGTCTAGTATGAACAAATGTCTTTCCCTCTGAATTCCCCAATTCCTTTTTCTCTTTTCTTATTATTTCCCAGCATGGCCTTCCAATTCATAAACAGTCAATTCCTATGACTCCACTTTTATGTTAGCATTTTGTAATATGATGTAAAAAAATACATGATGTAGATTCTCCGAAGGAGAATACCTCAGAATCTTAGTTCTGCAGAATACAGAAAGGTATTGTCTGAGAAGAAGTAGGGTCAAAGCTTAGTGAAAAAATGTTTAAATATCTGGGATTAAAAGGGTTTCTTTGCTGTAGAACTTCTCAGCAGCCTGAACGCACCAGTGTGCCTTGAGAAGGATGGTGCATGCAGATACATCAGGCAGCATTTTCTAGAAGTATGACCACTAAAAACCTTTCTCCACAGAACACATCCTAGCAGTAGTGTTTTGGAAACAACTTGAGAAATGTTGTCTTATGCTATTCCTTCATTAAAAGCTCTCTTAAGGCTCTGCCAAGAACTTGAGTCTTAACTCAAATATTACATTGTGAAAGGCCCAGTAAACTCTACTCATTTTAGAAACATTCATTTAGCACCACCAACATAACAGGCTCTAAATATACAAAAGTGGGTAAGTCACAACCCTTGCCCTGAAGGAATTCATTCACTATTTGGTCCTTGGTTTCTCAAACCTGTGGTTTCTCAAAAACTCCTTGGACAACCTGTATCAGAATTAAACAAAGTGCTTGTTAAAAAAAAAAAGGCAGATTCCCAGGCTCAACCCCAAATCTACTAACTCAGACTTTCTAGGGGAATGTAATTTTTTATATCCAAGAGATTCAAACATATACTAAAATTTGCCAAAAACTTAGATTAGATGTAAATTCTATCAACTAGATCAGTTATGAATACAAGTAAAGTAACTTCTTAAATTGTGCGAAGGAAATGCTTTGGGAAACACAGGAGAGAAGGTTAAGTTGGCCTGAGGATGAGGCCATTATGAGTTGTGTATTAAAGGATGAGGAGGACTTCAGCAGATGGAAAAGGAAAGGAGGACTATGAGAGGAAGGAAAGAATCTAGTGTGTTTGGAAAACAGAACGCTGACTGTAGTAGAGAATCAAGGTGACAGGGAAGCCTACTTAGATTTAGTTGGGAGGAGGCACAGTAGGACTAATATAAGTACACCTGAAAGGTTGGATGGAAACAGAGTAAGAATAGCTTTTCCTCTAGAGAGAAAAAAATGTCCACCTCACTCAAATGCCTCCTCTACTGTAGGTTCTTCAGTCCTTCAGTATCTATGGAGTCCATCTTCATTATATAAAGTTTCAACTATTTGATATCTCATAGAATTCAGTCAAGAACCAGACATAAATCAAAAGCTGCCTGCCAATAGGCAAAAACAATGGCCTGAAATCCATACACTATAACTTCTACAAGGAAAAGACCCTCTCCTGGTCAATACTTGAAAACCCATTCATCTTTATTTCAAATGCAATTCTCATCTATCTGGCTTCTAAATATACCGGATATAAGAAGTGATAGCTGACAATGGAGGGTGGGGGAGAAACTGTAGAATAAACAGATCAAGAATTTCAAGTGTGTGGCATTTGGGTCCATACAAGGAAAAGTTGCTTAGTTCCTCATACACAAAAAATTGAAGGATTTGAGTTAAAATTCAATAACTGATATTTTCAATAACTATTTTGAGTCATCAATAAAACGTTACTTATACTTTGTATACTTTAAGAGTAATACACATAAGAGAATCCAGGAAGACTCCCATTAAAAAAAGCTCTAACACAGACCAGTAATGACTCTATAGTATCTTATTATGCTGATAGACAGTGACTGCAATGGGGTGTTGTGGTAGGGACTTGATAATATGGGTGAATGTTGAACCACAATGATGTTCATGTGAAACCTTCATAAGATTGATATAAATACCTTAATTAAAAAATAAAAATAAATAAATAAAAGCTCTAATGCTTGAAAAGGTAAACCTAAACTATTCAGGATTTATTTTTTGAGACATAAAAAAGACTTCATAAGGTATTAAACATTTCAAAATGGTATATACATAGAAGTGTTTTTAGGTACATTACCTCATGCAATCACCTAAACTGTTCCCTTTTTCCCCTGGGTTATTTCTCAGAGTTCAAACCTTTGCCCTTTGCCCTTGTTTTTCAATGCACATACTATGGCTCCTTCAGTCCTACATGCAGATGGCTTCCAAATCTGAATCTATGCACATTCCCTCCTATTGAGTACCTCAACTTGGAGTTCAGACACCTGTCCCTGCCCTTATGGTTCTTTTTTACAGTCAAGCTTTTCCAGTCTATCTTTTCGAGCTCCAAATCTGGAATCATCTGTCTCAGTAACAGATCAGCTACAAAAAAACTACATAGCTAAGTATCAGTGAAATCAGGGTGTCATGAGGCCCTGAGCCTCCTAGTGAAGAACTGCAGAAATGAAAGGACATCAGCCACTCCTGTTCATCCTCCTCACCATGCTTGACATCACCCCCAGCACTGGACCAAGCAGCTGAGTCTTCATTCCTCACAATGGCTGCCATGCACTCTACAGACCACGTATCACAGACAAGGGCCTCCCCGTCAGCCAAGACTACACTGGGAAGCCCCCTCAACCCATGGCAGAATCAATCTATTTACACCTCCTGTTCCTAGATCCCAACCACATCAAAGGTATAAGCTGTGACCCATATTTCATCTGCACTCTCCTCACCAGTGTGTCCTTCTCCATTCTCCTTCCAAGCCTTTACAATGTGCTATCTGGCACCCCAAAGCCCCCCACAGCCCTCTCAAGAGGGAGCTGCTCATCTACCCAAACCCAGTCAAGGTCAGAATGTTGACTCTTTGTTCCCCACTACTATTTCCCAGCTGTTCCTCCTCAGCCCTTTGTGAATACCCTTGTTCCATTGAGGCTGAGGTAATCAAGTACACCATCCTATACTCATCCATGTGGTAATCAGCATCTACTCTTATCCAAGATGTAAGCTGAAGACTTTGGCATCTGACTTAAGCACCGTTCCCATCCATTATCCTGTATTATGTTCAACACTCAATGGGAGGGACTCGTCCCTCACCCTGACGCCTCAGTTCAATGACTTTCTCTACTCCACTTCAGCCAGCTACTCAAGTGGCTGACCATACATTGGACCTTGTCTGTGTCCAAAAAGGCTTTATCTTTGAATTCATTCTGACATCCCACTCTATCAATCCCACCTCCCCAGATTGCACCCTCCTTCCATTCCCCCACCACACTAAGAGCTCCAGACAACCTTCTCTGCTTCCATCAGCCTCCCCTTTTCTTCATATCCTATCTTTTCATCTTAGAATCCATGGTTTCTCATTTTAACTCTTGTTCCCCAATACCCTAAATTCTCTTACCCTTTTCCTTATGTTACATCTGCTTGGTAAATACCAATCTCAGATAAAACCAACTTTGTCTCCTCTATATCCACACCAAAGCTGATGAACAATACTGCATAAAACTATAAAATAGAGTTTCATTAAGGCTTTTGAATTCATGGTTTTCAACCTCACATGGGCAACAATCATATTGCGTCCTTAATAAGCTTACCATCCCATTCTCTACAACTGTTTCAAATTTTCTACCTAGGCTCAAATCCTTGAGCTCACCTTCTACCTACATTCAACAGAAGACCTTGCCTCCTGTTTCAGATGAGAACTTCCTCAACATACTACACCAAATCAACAAATCCACTTATACCTACACCCACCATTTTCCCTATCCTCTTGCCTCCTCACTCTTTAAATTCCTCTATCTGTCCTCTGGATCCCTCTTCAGGGGCATTATACCCTTTCCTGTCTCTGGTTTCCTCCCCCCACAATTTAAGCATGTCCATGTCTCCTCAATCACACACAAATACACAAATCCCCTGAACTAGAAGTCTTTCTCTAGCTAGTCTCTTGAGCCTCTCTTCTTCGTCTCACTGTCTTTAAACTGTCTACTAAAGAACTGTGAAAACCACCTCCATGCTTCACTTCCTACCCACTCCTAGACAACCCTGTACTGGCACATCTGCCTCACTAAAACTTCTCTAGTAAAGGCAGCCAGTATCTGTCAGTACATCTAATGTTCATTCTAAGTCCTATCTTGTTTGATCCTTCAGCAACATTCAAAAACTGCTGACATCTTCCTTCCTGAACTCTATCTTAATGTCATGATACTGCATTTTCTGCTCTCATCAGATTCTCTGACAGTTCCTCCACAAGCTCCTTTGCTAAGTCCTTCTCTTACTCAGTGTCAACCTTCAACACTGCATGCCTTCAGGGCTCTGTTTAGTCTTCTCACCTCACTCTCAAATTTCCTTGTGTAATATCAGCCATGTCTCTAGATTCAAACACCAGCTAATGCTTGTGACTCAATCAGTATCCCTAGCCCAGAGGTCCCCCCTGAATTCCAAAATCATATATCCAAACGCCTCTTTAACATCTCCAAATAGATGTCCTGAAGGCACCTCAAACTCAATGGGTCCAAAAGTAAACTCCTCTTCTTCCTCCACAAACATGTTCCTTTTCTGAGTTTTTTATCTCGGGAAATGAGGCCACCATCCATCCAGTGGCTCAAGTGGACGCTTGGGTGTCATGCCTGAGCCCTCTCCCTTTCACTCCCTACAGTATCAACACCAGGTGTGATACTACCTTCTAAAGAACAGTTCAGTCTCCCTTTCTGCCACTGCTCTATCTCCTTACTCTAATCCATGCCAACAAGTCAGCTTTCTAAAACATGTAATTCTGCTTGAAAACACTTCTCTGCTTAAAACTTTGTATCTCCCTATTACCTGTAGGACAAAAATCCAAACTACTTAAAATAATCATAACCACAACCACCATTTGTTAAGTGCTTACCGTGTGGTAAAAGCCTACTAGTTTTAATTCGTAACACTTTACAAGGTCAGTATATAATTCTTCCTTTAGAGAAAGGGAAAAAGAAACATTGGGAGGTTCAGAATCTGATCTTACCACAGAGGTGTCCCATGAGTGGCACAGCCCGGTTTTGTACTAAGGTCTTTTTCCAAAGTTCATGTTCTCAATTACCAAACTGCCGTTCAATCTCTTTCACAATGTGACCCCACTTTACTTGTACAGCCTCATCTCCAGTAACTTTATTCCTTCCCACACTCTGTATTCCAGCCTCCTTATAAGCCATTTTTTTCCCCAAAGATTCATCTTATTCCATCATGGCTAATCTTTTATATCTGCTTCTCCCTCTGCCTGGGATGCACTTTACCTTTTGTTTGTCCAACAGGCAAATTCCTACTCATTTTTTGAAGGCCTGGCTCAAGGTGACTATCTCTCAAAAGCCTATTCTAATAGCCTTGGTCAAAATTAGTTATTCTGTTCTGAGTTCCCAAAGCATTTCATGTAATACCTCCACTTGTGTAGCATATAATATATCTGGTCCATAAATTTCTAAAACTAGGGGGAGCAACTCAGAAACAGGGATTACATCTTACATTTCAATGTATTCCCAGTGCCCAGTACAGAATCTACCATAATAGTCCAAACGATTAATCAACTATTCTGGACGA
The DNA here is from genome assembly GCA_029783875.1 of Phataginus tricuspis. Taxonomy (NCBI): domain Eukaryota; kingdom Metazoa; phylum Chordata; class Mammalia; order Pholidota; family Manidae; genus Phataginus; species Phataginus tricuspis. The sequence goes on along the minus strand of JAQQAC010009376.1, from coordinate 23,816,338 downwards.
CTGTGCAACTGTCAGATGTCACTAAAACAATAAAATAAGATTCAGGGAGATTAAGTGACTTTCTACAGGACACATAGCAGATAAAAGAGGTCTTGTGCCTGACTTTCCACAGCCAGGGCCCTCAGTAGTCCCGTTTAGACAACATTTTACAGTAATGATGTGTTGCTGAGTGTGCTCCAACTGCTGTCACAATCTTCCAGATATGTTGTGTCGTTCACACTAGAATGTAGGGCCTCTAATTTTATCCCATTCGTAGTCCTCTAGAGTGCCTAGTAGACTGTCATCCAGTAAAAGTTTGATACTATAATCAATTTATTTGAAAGTAAAAATGATTTACAGAAAAGTAAGGACAGCACTATCAATCTAAAATGCCTACTCTGTCATTTTCAAACAAGTTTATGCTTCTGGTCCAACTGTTCTCTAGTAAAACCTCCCAAACCCACTGAAACCCAACTCCAGGGCAGGACTCAGGGTAGAAGATACAAGATTTATGTGTTCAACATGGGTCAAGCACTGTACTGGGCGTTTTTAAACACTATCTCAGTATCAGATACAGGACCCAAAACTCAGCTGTAAATCATGTACATATAAACACTAACATCTGTAAATAAGCCTCAGCTAGGCCAGACAGTATTCATAATACATTATAAAACATAAAATATAAAAATCCATTATAATCCTGCATTGTTCACTATATATTTTATAGCTAAAGTGAAGATATATATCATAGAATATTTCCCTCCAAATCTCACTTTCTATAATCAAATATTAAAAATAGTTGTACTAAAATTAATAGAATAATCTATAAATTAATTATGCAATATTGCAATCTTAAACAATCCTTATCAGAGAGCAAAAAACCAATTAGTATTTATATATCACAGAATATTTAAAAATAGAAACATAAAACAATAAAAGCTAAAACAAAAGTCCACTAAGCACTATAAACAGGAAACAAAATACTGGTAAACATTCAGTTCCACAATTCTAAAGGACAGGTAAGGATTTTCTAAAATGGTCATATTTAAACTTAAAAATGATTAATAGTAGTAGCAATGTTCTTTTCTTATGAAGGTTAAATATGTCCTCTGCAATCTCTATATTATTTAGCAAACCATTTCTTCTTTGATAGAAAACTAAATGTTATCCTATCACATACTGGAATTCAGTTTAATAAAATGTTAATATTAACTAATGTTTGAAAAGAATAGGATCCATCCATTACCGTGATTCTCAAAGACTTTGAGGGTAAACCACATTTAGGGGGCAGAATTATATTTGTTTCTTTTTTTTTATAATTTATTTTGGTATCATTAATCTATAATTACATGGGCAATATTATGGTTATTAAACAACCCCCTTCATCAGGTCCCCCCCACCAACCCTATTACACTGACTGTCCATCAGTGCAGTGAGATGCTATAGAATCACTACTTGTCTTCTCAGAGTTGTATAGCCCTCCCCGTGCCCCCCCAACATTACATCTGCTAATCGTAATGCCCCTTTTTCCCTCTTCTCCCTCCCTTCCCACCCATCTTCCCCAGTCCCTTTCCCTTTGGTAACTATTAGTCCGTTCTTGGGTTCTGTGAGTCTGCTGCTGTTTTGTTTCTTCAGTTTTTTTCTTTGTTCTTACACTCCACATATGAGTGAAATCATTTGATACTTGTCTTTTTCGGCTTGGCTTATTTCACTGAGCATAATACCCTCAAGCTCCATCCATGGTGTTGCAAAAGGTAGGATTTGTTTTCTTCTTTTGGCTGAATAATATTCCGTTGTGTATATGTACCACCTCTTCTTTATCCATTCACCTACTGATGAACACTTAGGTTGCTTCCATTTCTTGGCTATTGTAAATAGTGCTGCGATAAACATAGGGGTGCATATGTCTTTTTCAAACTGAGCTGCTGCAGTCTTGGGTATATTCATAGGAGTGGAATTTCTGGGTCAAATGGTATTTCTATTTTGAGTTTTTTGAGGAACCTCCATACTGCTTACCACAACGGTTGAACTAATTTGCATTCCCACCAGCAGTGTAGGAGGGTTCCCTTTTCTCCACATCCTCGCCAACATTTGTTGTTGTTTGTGTTTTGGATGTAGGCCATCCTCACTGGTGTCAGGTGATATCTCATTGTGGTTTTAATCTGCATTTCACTGATGATTAGTGATGTGGAGCATCTTTTCACGTGCCTGTTGGCCATCTGAATTTCTTCTTTAGAGAAGTGTCTATTCATGTCCTCTGCCTATTTCTTAATTGGATTATTTGCTTTTTGTTTGTTAAGGTGCATGAGTTCTTTATATATTTTGGATGTCAACCCCTTATCAGATATGTCATTTATGAATATATTCTCCCATACTGTAGGATCTCTTTTTGCTCTACTGATGGTGTCCTTTGCTGTACAGAAGGTTTTCAGCTTGATATAGTCCCACTTGGTCATTTTCGCTTTTGTTTTCCTTGTCTGGGGAGATATATTCATGAAGAAGTTGCTCATGTTTATGTCCAAGAGATTTTTGCCTTTGTTTTTTTCTAAGAGTTTTATGGTTTCATGACTTACATTCAGGTCTTTGTTCCACCTTGAGTTTACCTTTGTGTATGGGGCTAGACAGTAGTCCAGTTTCATTCTCTTACATGTAGCTGTCCAGTTTTTCCAACACCAGCTGCTGAAGAGGCTGTCATCTCCCCATTTTATATCCAAGGCTCCTTTATCAAATATTAATTGACTGTGTATGTTTCGGGTAATGTTTGGATTTTCTATTCTGTTCCACTGGTCTGTGGGTCTCTTTTGTGCCAATACCAAACTGTCTTGATTACTGTGGCTTTGTAGTAGAGCTTGAAGTCAGGGAGCGTAATTCCCCCTGTTTGAATCCTTCTCAGGATTGATTTGGCTATTCGGGGTCCTTTGGGGTTCCATATGAATTTTAGAATTATTTGTTCCAGTTCATTGAGGAAAGCTGTTGGTATTTTGATAGGGATTGCGTTGAATCTGTAGATTGCTTTAGGTAGTATAGCCATTTTGACAATATTTATTCTTCCCAGCCAAGAGCATGGGATGAATTTCCATTTGTTAGTGTCCTCTTTAATTTCTCTTAGGAGTGTCTTGTAGTTTTCAGAGTACAGGTCTTTCACTTCCTTCATTAGGTTTATTCCTAGGTATTTTATTCTTTTTGATGCAATTGTGAATGGAATTGTTTTTCTGATTTCTCTTTCTGTTAGTCCATCATTAGTGTATAGGAAAGCAACAGATTTCTGTGAGTTAATTTTGTTTACTACAACTTTGCTGAACTCAGATATTAGTTCTAGTAGTTTTGGAGTGGAGTCTTTAGGGTTTTTTATGTACAATACCATGTCATCTGCAAATAGTGACAATTTGACTTCTTCTTTACCACTCTGGATGCCTTGTATGTCTTTGTTTTGTCTGATTGCCGTGGCTAGGACCTCCAGTACTATGTTGAATAACAGTGGAGAGAGTGGGCATCCCTGTCTTCTTCCCAATCTTAGGTGAAAAGCTTTCAGCTTCTTGCTGTTAAGTATGATGTTAGCTGTGGGTTTGTCATATATGGCCATTATGATGTTGAGGTACTTGCCCTCTGTACCCATTTGGTTGAGAGTTTTAAACCTGAGTGGATGCTGAATTTTGTCAAATGTTTTTCTGCATCTATGGAGATGATCATGTGGCTTTCATTCTTCTTTTTGGTGATGTGGTGGATGATGCTGATGGATTTTCGAATGTTGTACCATCCTTGCATCCCTGGGATGAATCCCACTTGATCATGGTGTATGATCCTCTTGATGTATTTTTGAATTCGGTTTGCTAACATTTTGTTGAGTATTTTTGCATCTACGTTCATCAGGGATATTGGTCTCTAATTTTCTTTTTTGGTGAGGTCTTTGCCAGGTTTTGCTATTAGAGTGATGCTGGCTTCATAGAATGAGTTTGGAAGTCTTCCCTCCTCTTCTATTTTTTGAAAAACTTTAAGGAGAATGGGTGTTATTTCTTCTCTATATGTCTGGTAGAATTCAGAGGTGAATCCATTTGGTCCGGGGGTTTTGTTCTTGGGTAGTTTTTTGATTACGGTTCAATTTCATTGGTGGTGAATGGTCTGTCTTGTTTTTTTGTTTCTTGCTTGGTCAGTCTTGGAATGTTGTATTTTTCTAAGAAGTTGTCCATTTCTTCTACGTTTTCCAGCTTGTTGGCATCTAGGTTCTCATAATATACTCTTATAGTTCTTTGTATTACTGTGGGGTCTGTCGTTATTTTTCCTTTCTCATTTTTGATTCTGTTTATGTGTGTAGATTCTCTTTTTCTCTTAATGAGTCAGCCTAGGGGTTCATCTATTTTGTTTATTTTTTCAAAGAACCAGCTCTTGGTTTCATTGATTTTTTCTATTGTTTTATTCTTCTCAATTTTATTTATTTCTTCTCTGATTTTATTATGTCCCTCCTTCTGGTGACTTTGGGCTTCATTTGTTCTTCTTTTTCCAATTTCAGTAATTGTGTCTTTAGACTATTCTTTGAGAATGTTCTTCCTTCTTTAAATAGGCCTGGATTGCAATATACTTTCCTCTTAGAACTGCCTTTGCTGCATCCCACAGAAGTTGTGTTGTTGTTGTCATTAGTCTCCATATATTCTTTGATTTCTGTTTTGATTTGGTCGTTAACCCATTGATTAATTAGGAGAATGTTGTTACGTCTCCATGTATTTGTGAGCCTTTTTGATTTCTTTCTAAAATTTATTTCTAGTTTTATACCTTTGTGATCTGAGAAGTTGGTTGGTAGGATTTCAATATTTTTGACTTTACTGAGGTTCTTTTTGTGGCCTAGTATGTGGTCTATTCTGGAAAATGTTCCATGTGCACTTGAGAAGAATGTGTATCCTGCTGCTTTTGGGTGCAGAGTTCTGTAGATGTCTGTTAGGTCCATCTGTTCTAGTGTGTTGTTCAGTGCCTCTGTGTCTTTACTTATTCTCTGTCTGGTTGATCTATCCTTTGGAGTGAGTGGTGTGTTGAAGTCTCCTCAAATGAATGCATTGCTGTCTATTTCCTCCTTTAATTCTGTTAGTATTTGTTTCACATATGCTGGCGCTCCTGTGTTGGGTGCATATATATTTATAATGGTTATATCCTCTTGTTGGACTGACCCCTTTATCATTATGTAATGTCCTTCTTTATCTCTTGCTACTTTTTCGTTTTGAAGTCTATTTTGTCTGATACAAGTACTGCAACACCTGCTTTTTTCTCTTTGTTGTTTGCATGAAATATCTTTTTCCATCCCTTCACTTTTAGTCTGTGTATATCTTTGGGTTTGAGGTGCGTCTCTTGAAGGCAGGATACCGATGGCTCTTGCTTTTTTATCCATTCTGTTACTCTGTGTCTTTTGATTGGTGCATTCAGTCCATTTACATTTAGGGTGATTATCAATAGATATGTACTTATTGCCATTGCTGGCTTTAGATTCGTGGTTACCAAAGGTTCAAGGGTTGCTTCTTTACTATCTAACAATCTAACTTATCTTTCTTGTTAAGTTACTGTAAACACTGTCTGATGTTTCTTTATTTCTCTCCCTTCTTATTCTTCCTCCTCCATTCTTTATATACTAGGTGTTTTATTCTTTCCCTTTAGTTAGTATTTGGATGGTCTGCTTTCTTTGCTATGCTTTTATTTTCTCTGATGACATCTTTTTAGCCTTAGGAGTGCTTCCCTCTAGAGCAGTCCGTTTAAGATATCCTGTAGTGGTGGTTTATGAGAGGCACATTCTCTCAGCTTTCGCTTGTCTGGAAATTGTTTAATTCCGTCATATTTAAATGATAATTGTGCTGGATACAATATTCTTGGTTCGAGGCCCTTCTGCTTCATTACGTTAAATATATTATGCCATTCTCTTCTGGTGTAAGGTTTCTGTTGAGAAGTCTGATGATAGTCTGATGGGTTTTCCTTTGTAGGTGATCTTTTTTCTCTCTCTAGCTGCCTTTAATAGTCTGTCTTTATCTTTGACCTTTGTCATCTTAATTATTATGTGTCTTGGTGTTGTCTTCCTTGGGTCCCTTGTGTTGGGAGATCTGTGGACTTCCGTGGACTGTGAGACTATTTCCTTCCCCAGCGTGGGGAAGTTTTCAGCAATTATTTCTTCAAAGACACTTTCTATCCCTTTTTCTCTCTCTTCTTCCTCTGGTACTCCTATAATGCGAATATTGCTCCGTTTCGATTGGTCACACAGTTCTCTTAATATTCTTTCATTCTTAGAGATCCTTTTATCTCTCTCTGCCTCAGCTTCTCTGTATTCCTGTTCTCTGATTTCTATTCCATTAACAGTCTCTTGCATCTCATCCATTCTCCTCTTAAGCCCGTCGATTGTCTGTCTGATTTCTGCATTGTCTGTCCTCACTTCCTCCCTCAGCTCTTGCACATTTCTCTGTAGATCCATCGGTATGGTTATGAGTTTTATTTTGAATTCTCTTTCAGGAAGATTGTACATTTCCATCCCTTCAGGCTCCCTCTCTGGGGTTGTCTGGTTGATCTTAGTCTGGACCATATTCCTCTGTCTTTTCATGGCTAAAGAAGTGGTCGCTGGTAGTTGCCACATATGTCAGCTGGGCTCTTTAAGACTTTTAAATGAAAAAAAAAGAAGAAAGAAAGAAAGAAGAAGAAAAAGAAAAAAAAAGAAAGGAAAGAATAAAGGAAGAGAAGAAAAAAGAAAAAACAAAACAAAACAAAACAAGAAAAAAAAATGCCCATGGGGAGTAGATTCAGTGGGGATGCTGTAGGTGGCACTGTTGCTCCAGTAACGCACAGCCGTGGCCGCCCCGCTCCGCAGGGCCCTTTATAACTCTGGCTGGGGTGGGAATTAATGGGAGGGTGTTGATCTCTGTGGGAGGTCTAAGTGCGTCTACCTTTTCCCAGTCGCCTGCTAAGGGGTCCGAAACTCCCCAGGACTCCCAGCCTGCTGGGCTGAGAGTGCCGGGGCGATCTGGGTCCTCCGCTGGGCTTCTGTCTCTTTAAGACGGCTGAAAAAAGCGCGCGCTTTTTTTTATTTCCTTCCCGGGAGCCAGCTGCAAGGACTGAGGTGCTTTCCCCGCTCAGATCCTGCACCCTCTGTCTCTCCAATCTCCGCTATACTGCCCAATGTGTGCCAGTGCTCCCGACGCAGATCACTGGAGCTGGTTATTTCGTGGGGTGTACTTCCACTCCCTGCCGGCTCTGAATCCTCTCCTCCTGCAGGTGCGCTGGGGTGGGTGAGTGCTCTGGTCCCGCCGGGTGGCAGCTCCATATCTTACCCGCCTCGCAGGGTGCTGTGTCCTCTCAGGTGTAGCTGCACGCTGTGTGCTTTCCTGTGTATTCTGTTCTCTCTTTTAGGAATAGTTGTATTTGCTGTATTTTCATAGATATATATAGTTTGGGGAGGAGATTTCCACCCCTCTGTTCATGCTGCCATCTTCTCGGAAGTACAATATTTGTTTCTTTAGTTATTTTCTAGGACTTAATGGATTATCTACATCATACTGCAATAACTTCCCACAATACTAAAGTAAAAGAGTGCTGTTGCTACAGTACAACACACCATAGATAGACAGCTTATAACACACTTTCAAGATATAAATACAAAGGAATATATTCGTAAAAATTATGTTTACAATTATAGAAATACTGAGGCAATCATAATCACCAAAGTTTTTTAGGCATACCTATATATCAAGAACACACAATATGTAACTAGAAGGAAAAAATGAGAAGAAAAAGGAAAAACATTTTAAAGGAATGCTATCATAGGTACTGAGGAAAGTGGTTTTAAAAGATAAGACAACAACAAAGAAAAGGAAATAAAAACCAAAAAGATCAAAATGAAAAGTAAGACAAAAGAAAGTTTCCTAATTATAGTTAGTGTTCAATTAACTAATAAACTTCAACATCTTAGTTGTACCTAATTTACAAAGACAAATGATATTGCAGAGTAACTCTATTTACCCTTCTAAAATGTTTTTCACCCTCTATCAACTCTATTTCTGTTAAAACAAATATAAAGTTTAAAAAATCTTTTTCACCTCTTTTAAAACCAGAATCCAGCTGCAAAAGGAAAAATTACTAAAGTTGTTTCTATTTTCTCTTTTATATAGTTTTACAAAATATGTCACAGAATTTATTTTCCTTCTAAAGCTAGATCAAATTGATGTACCAGAATTTCTTCCAAAGTAACGAAAAGTTGAAAAATTCTATCGATACCTGCAAAACACTGGCAGAGATTTTTTTGTTTTATAACATTAGGTACAATATACCCTAAAGCAAGGAGGAAAACTAAAACTCTGTACAAATCCTTATATATGTTCTCTTTTCTAACTGAAAAGGCCAGTGCTTAGCATAAGCTATGAACAGGAATGTCCACTTACCCACTAGCCCAGCATAGGGTAGAAGATGAACGCCCTACCTGAATGGCTAACAATTTGGGTACACCTTATTATTATAAAATAGACATACATATATAAACACACACACACACACACATATACATACATATGAATACATATGTATGCATGTTATATGTACATTAATTTATCCATTGTTTTAACTTTAAGCTAAGTAGAACTTTCAAAAGGACAGAAATATCATTTATCACCTACCTTAGATTTGTCTTAATATATTTTTTCTGCCACATTTGCTCATTATTAAGACATTTGTAATCAATGCTTTGTTCCTTCCCCGTTTTCTTCTTTGTTTATCCTGCAGTAAAATTATAATGTTGAATTGGGAGATCATGGTATTTAAAAAGAAATTAAAACCTCTCAAAACTACACCAGAAGAATACTTGGCATACCTTAATTTCTATAAAACTGAAAAAACAGAATAGAAAACTGAAAATAACTCTGTACTTTTTTTCAATCTTATTTCTATTTAGTTTTATTATCTTCATAGGAGAACCTTAAAAACTTAAATCATGTGCTATTTATCAGATTATTTTTTAATAAAGAAAGAGCAGTGGTGTCTAAACCATTTAGAACACACTAAATATAGATCATAGGTAACACCTCTATTTTAAAATGATGGTAATTATTAATAAACTGAATGAATTAACATTTTATTAAATTTCACTCCACTACAACTAATTTGTCAACCACTCTTCATTTACCTCAAATTCAAAACTGGGTTTTGTCAAAGAATTTTAACTATAAAACAAAGTATCAATAGTTCCTTTAAAATCTCTGACAGCCTTCAGTCAATTAAAAAAGGTGTTTTAGACTAACAATTAAACCCCATTTCTTTTACTAATATCTTTTAAAAATATTTAAAAAATACATTAAAAATATACATGAAGTAAAACTGATAAAGAAAAAGACAAAAGAAGAACTGGGAACTCTTAAAGTTGGAAAAGGACAAACGTGCACATTCCTAAGTGCCTTCTCAGTATCTAGAACAGTGGTGCTTAGTCACAGACATGCTGTTTCCAAAGGCTCCCTGAGTGGTCCCCATTAAAACAGGGTCACACCATCCCAATAAATTTCAAAACCAAGTCGGCAAGCAGGTTTGCCGCTCCTCACTAAGGGCTGTAGCACAGTGGTTACTGCTGCCACCTGTCCCCACCTCCCACCAACAGGAGATGGTAGAACATTTGAACCCGGCTCTGCACAACATGAACAAAAAGCAAGGGTGGTGCCATTCTTTTGGACTGAACCCCACACTGGGATGTGTTATGCTGGCATTTTACATGGGGGCATCTTATCTTCCGTGAAAATTGTTTAACCAAGGGGGCATAGACCATTATTAAACACTGATCAACACCCATTCAAGCCCAGAGGCAACCAGCATTGAAGAAAGTACCAGCTGCCTGCCACCACAGCCACAAGATGTCAGAGAGAAAATGACTGGTCTCACACCAGATTAATGACGACCAGATACCTTGATCCTGACTCAGGCTTAGTAGAGAATTATCTCAACTCCTACTCTCTAAGAAGTTATCACTGATTGAATGCCTGCTTGCCAAATCTAAAAGGTTGTTTTTTAGTCCCTATCTTCCTTAACATCCCTACAGCACTTCCTACTCCCCAAGATATTAATCTTCAAGACCAAAATATTCAAAATTAACCTCCCTCATTTTGCATCTCTCCTCTTGCTGTACTCTTATCTCAATGACTGATATAGCCACTTGACCAAGCCACCCCCATCTGAGTCTTCTCTCCCTTCTTTCCCGACTCACCTTGTCCCCAGTTCCCAAGAAAGCAATGTGGACTAGTGGTAGTAGTGTAGTATGTGTGTTATAAAAAGCACTGGCATTATAGGTGAACTTACGTTCTATCACTTATTAGCTATGTGATCTCAGACAATTAATTTCACCAAGCATCCTTTCTGGTCTGTCAAATGGAGATGACGCCAATCTTGTGAGGAGGAAATGCAGTAATAAACACAAAATGTCTAACTGTGCTTGGAATAAAGGCAAAGGCCACTAACTTAATCAGCCTCAGTAATTTTATCTCCTATCTCTTGACTCTGCTCTTTCCATCCTCACTGCCACTGCTTTAGTTCTGAAACTGATCATTTCTTGAGCTGATTACAGCAATAACAGCCTCCTTATCAGGGCATTCAGTCTCTTCCTATACCTGCTTTACCTCACCCAAACCTCATTTCAATCCCTCGTAATCCTGTCCACTACACCACCATGCTCTGTTCAAAATGCAAATCCAAACATGCTATTTGCTAATTCAGAATCCTCCAATGAGCTCCCCTTGCCGTAAGAATAAACATCCAAAGTTCTGAGGATTATAATTTCAGGTACTTGACAGAGGCTATAAAAAGTTTGTGTAAAAGCATTCAGGTTTTAAGATACATCATTCCTTTCTATTACATCAGATTCTCAGGTTCAAAATTACCTTTCATGGATTTGTAAAACAGGAGATCCCATTTTTGTTTACTACAGTCTATAGTATGTATAGACTATGCATACTTTTGAAAAGCTCATCTGTTTTAAATACCACTGATCTCATCTCACATCTCCTGTTAATCCTAGAACATGCTCTTTCTGGGTAGACAAGGAATGACTCTAGCATCACCCACTCTCTCCCACATACACAAACACCTGAATGGCTAAGAGCTCAAATGTCCTAATATGTTCTCATGATGGGCTTAATACAAAACATAAACATTCTATTATATTTAGCCTAAAACATATCCCTTAAAGTCATCATCATGTTTCATGATACAGTTTGAGGTTATAATTTTTAAGCTGATCTCCTTATGCCTGTAATCACAAAGGATACTGATGTAATGTCCCATATACTACAAACGTTCTACAAAAATAAAGTCCAACTGTCAAGAAACCTTTCTCCTTTATTAGAGTAGAAAGGTATATTTTAGATTGGTTTACTATAAGCAAATACTAGTTCATACTAACAAGAAAATAATGAGCTCAAAATTCTTTTGCCTAGATGTGGACTTCTGTGCTATATTTGGAGGAAAGCCATTTACCATACTGATAAAAAATTTATTGTTTGATGACAAAAATAACACTTGGCAGTCACGTTACTCTTCACCAGTGTGTTGCTCTATTCATCTCCAGGCATAACAGCTCCAACTGATTTTACTGCTATCAAATATCCCTTAATGTATAGCTTTTTATACAGATATTTTAAATATGCTGATTTAGAGAAGATATTATATTTACACTTATAAAACTTGAATGTCTACTCTGCTGTAGTTAATTATATTAATATCTTCATTTAATGTTCTGAATAAATTAGGTATACAAAAGAATCAAACTCCTTGGGCAACTTTACTAAAATAGAAAAGCTTACTTAACCAATTTCACTTCACCAGCCACCTCTCTACATTAACCAACATTCTCCATTCCTTCTGTAAAACTGCGTTCAGCTAATGCCCACTGCGTTATTCTCCAGCACACCCAAGCGCTTCTGTTCCTACCAGCTTGGGTGTATGCTTACCAAGGTCAGTCGTATTGATCACCAAACTTGATCATTGCAGCTATACTAACTGTTGTAAATTTGGAATTCTGTTAAAATATCATGTTACCTAAAAGTATTAAAAAGGTAAAATGATTTAAAAAGAGAGCTGTTCCTATAAGAACTAAGTTAAATGTTTTGGAAAGACAATAAAGGCATGCTGGTTAAAAAAAGTCCTACTTTTGGACTAGACAGTTGGAGATAACTATAAAATATTGGGCAAACAGTACAAAAATGTAGAGTTCTTTATAAAGACAATTGCAAAACCATCCAAGTTTCTCACTGTACTTTCAAAAACCCAAAATTAGAAATAACAAATTGTGCAGAGATGGTTTTTTGCAAGAAAGGCATAAGCATTCTGTAATATACATAACTGTTAAATCACTATGTTGTACACCTGAAACCAGGAACACTGTGCATCAACTATACTTCAATAAAAAAATTAAAATTAAAAAAGCAAAAATTTGCAATTAACATAATCAAAATAAAAAGAAAGATGTGAAATAAAAGGCACCTCTTATAGAAACAGGAAGAGAACGAAAATACAAATTAGTACAATCTGTTTCTTTGGTTCTGAGATGAAGCAAGGTTTTTACTGCTTTGGGAAAATAGCAATGCAAGTCAGGTTTGAATAAGGGAAGAAGAATGAGAGGCTGATATTGTAAAGCTGGTCCTTCTCAATTAAGTCGATTAAAAACTTGGGAGAAGGCAAGGAGAGTTAGAAAAGTAATTCCAAAGAGCCATATACCTGAAGTTGACAGGAATGAGCATATGGTTATTATGCATTTTAGGCAAAGGAGATGAATACAGGAAAAACAAGGTGACATAGTAGTAACAGGAAATTATAACATTTTTAAAGTTTTGTAATCTTTGTTAAGCAAAGCTAGGATAACTTTCAAATAACAATCTTACACTTTTGTGTAAAAAATAGAAGTAGCCAGGAGCAGTACTTGTAAATAATTACTTGAAACATTGGCAAATAATGTCTTGAATATTTTGAACATGAATCATACAGAAAATCTGGCAGCTTTCTAATACAGATTCAAGTCCAATCCAACTTAATTGCTCTAGATACCTATTACTCAAGATATCTTAATTTTTTACCAAAATCACCAAACTATGAACTATTCAAGATTTTCTTTTTCAGTTCATTCCCCACCTGGTGCCTGCTTTTGGCTATTTCACAATCAGTGAACAGCAGAATCGGTTGCCAAAGAGGAAGTGAAAAATGAAATTCAAATAATCATGGCCTATCTCCACCTCTCCAAGCACCACTGTGTCACCACCACCATTTCAAGAAAGGAAACAAAATTTAAAGTATTTGGGGGAGTTATTTGCTTGCCTAGAGTCATTGTAGGATTCTTCTTTTCAATAGCATGCTTCATTACTGCACTTTAAGTACATTTCAAAACACTTATCTATACATGAAGTACAACTGCACTGACTACTAACTAATAAACCTGGAAAAGAGTAAACACTTGAATTAGCTAAAGTTAGGAGAAGGGAATTTCAACATTATTATACTTACCTGGATTGATCCTATTTTGTGTATATGAACAAAACTGGTATCTTTCCAAGTGCAGAAACATGCCTAACCAAATAAGTTAAATTTAACTCCTCCATCAAGAAGCATACCAAGCATCCATTTACAGTAACACAGGTCTTTATGAATGCCAGTCGCCCCAAATCCAGAGCTGGAAGTTTTCATCATAATCAATGCTAAAACAAAGTTTCCAGTTTAAAACACTTCTGAGAGAAAAAAAAATTTTTGTGCTATTAATAAAAAAAAACTGAGGCTGTTTGAGATTATGAACAAAACTGTATGACATTTGACATCCTATGTTTAGGATGGTCTAATTTTAAGTCTGCTGTGTTTAAAGAAAAAGAAAAGTTTCACTAAGATAACTTTGAAGAAACTCTATTCTGTGAAATTCTCAAAGCAAAATATTAGAATCACATGAGCCCCATTGTTAAAACTTCACAGAATTTTATTTTGCTATTTAACTGGTCTGGTTGTATCACTGCTCAGAAAATATGCATTAAGATGCTTCCCATTGGGGAGTACTAGGAGACTTTAAAAGAGCCTGACAAACGAATTGCTAGTAAGGTTTTCTTGGAGGCAAGATCCTTCCACACCAGACAGAGTTACTGAAGCAATCTTTAAACAGAATTTCCATATAACCTCCTAGCCTATGCTTTTCCTCAGAACTGTTTTACATATCTCTTGCCAGAAATTTCTTCAAGCACTCGAGGAAGGCCAGTCAAGAGATGTGCAAAGTAAGTATTTTATTTCTTGAACTTTGCTATAACTGAAGTATATCAATAAGACTCAAGGAGTTTTCACGAATAATACCAAGATAAATTCCGACTAATGTTATACATAAGGTTCTCCTCTTCATTCTCCCTTATTTTCTACTGGATCTCCTAAAGCACCAGAAAATAACCACAAGTGAAAGTACTCTTAAGAACAGTGCACTCTTTATTTGTACAGTTCTCATGGTAAAAGGCATTTTAAATTTGTATTCTTTAAAAGGAAATTAACATAAACTTGGTCAACCATTGTGGAAAGCAGTATGGAGGTTCCTCAAAAAACTCAAAATAGAGATACCATTTGACCCAGGAATTCCACTCCTAGGAATTTACCCTAAAAATGTAGGAGCCCAGTTTCAAAAAGACAGATGCACCCCTATGTTTATCGCAGCACTATTTACAATAGCCAAGAAATGGAAGCAACCTAAGTGTCCATCAGTAGATGAATGGATAAAGAAGAGGTGGTACATATACACAATAGAATATTATTCAGCCTTAAGGGAACAAATCCTACCATTTGCAACAACATGGAGCTAGAGGGTATTATGCTCAGTGAAATAAGCCAGGCGGAGAAAGACAAGTACCAAATGATTTCACTCATCTGTGGAGTATTAAGAACAAAGCAAAAACTGAAGGAAGAAAACAGCAGCAGACTCACCTAACCCAAGAATGGACTAACAGTTACCAAAGGGAAAGGGACTGGGGAGGGTGAGTGGGAGGGAGAAGGGGAATAAGGAGCATTATGATTAGCATTATGGTTCATAATGTTGGGGGGAGGGTGCACAGGGCAGGCAGTAAAGCACAGAGGGGACGAGTAGTGACTCTACAGCATCTTACTATGCTGACGGACAGTGACTGTAATGGGGTATGTGGTGGGGACTTGATAATGGGGGGAACTAGTAACCACAATGTTGCCCGTGTGATTTTATATTAATGATACCAAAATTATAAAAAAGATTTGTCTCTGGCACTCTAGTGTAAGGTGAAAAAAAAACTCTTAGAATGTCTGCTTTCTGGGCTTTTCCTCTACCTTTAAGTTACTTTCAAGGAAGCTACTTAAAATAGCTGGATTCTCACTTCAGTGCTTAATGGATAACTTCTTTCAGCAAGAGCACTGGTTTATGAGAGACAGGCATTAGTATGGAGACAGAAGTGGACCTGAACAAGGGCAGGCAATGGAAAGAATAAAAATGTGGTTCAGGAAAAAAAAAAAAGAAAGAAAAAAAAGAAAATTAACTATTTAAAATGTTTATTTCTATGTGTAACTAATAAGTACCACTTTCCCTGAACTCCATATTTTCATAATCTATGTATCTGTATGGAATATATTATAATTGCATTCAGTGTATGATAACTCATCTCAAAGGTGACTTTTATATATGGAATCCAGCAGTTCAATAAAGTAGAAATACTTACCAGAGCTCAAAGACATTTCAGGCTTATTTCCTTAACAACCAATGTTGACTGCACGTCAAAGTATCAGTGGTTCAGCTGTTAAATGTTTGCTTTGTTCAGTTTTAATTTTACGAGCCTATCTACATGGAACAGGACATTTGAGCACCTTCGAGCACCTTCCAACTGACTACCCACTTCAACAATAAACCTGGCTTATGTTTCTGGCCCAATATTAACTTGTGGAGAGTATCAAGTTGGGGAAAACAGTGAAGGTCAGAAATATATGAGTATACTTGTAAAGATTCAGTCAGGATTCCTTATGTATGTTAATCTGAAGCTCTTTATCACTCTTCACTAAAAGGTTACAATTTTAAACAAGATTTCCTATTTTAATCAGGCAAGGACTCTTCTCAGTTGGAAACTAGTCTATGGAGGCTGAAGTTTGTTAAATTCATCAGCAGAAGCAAATTTCGTTAAACTTCCGCGACAATACAAAAACAGACTAAAGAGCTCCTCTGTGTGTATACATTCAATAAAAATTTATTCATATATGCTTACAAAATAAATACACAAAATATCAATGTAATTGCAACTTCACACTCACCAAAATAATTCCAGGGTGACCAGCAAGTCCCTGAGAAAGCATGTGCTTACAAAATGATTTACAGGTTCAACAAAAATGTTGGTGTAATTACCAACACTTACGATGACAACGCTTTAAGTGTTTACTCTTCCAGAATCAAACCCATTTAAGTATCTTTTTAGAGTTGTGTTTGGATCAGTAAGTAGTTAGGCATCAGTTTTAAATATTTAGAATTTATTGGCCAAAACACACTGTTTACAATTTGTTTCCCTTTGGGGGTAAAAAAGTTAGAGTTCAAAGATTTCAAAACTACGACTTAGGAAGGGCAAGCGGCTTGTTATCCAAAAAGAGGAACAAGGTTAAGAGAAAAATGTGGTACACTAAGGAAAAAAACAAAGAACAAACTAGTGCAATCGAATACAATTTTCATTTTGTACCTCTATCATTACGCATCTCCGTTTATATTTTAAGAGAAGGTGATTGCTCTCCCATCAGCGCGGCAAATTAAGCAGAAAAGGAAGAAATGTTACGAAAGTCACGTAGGGAGCCGCACTGTTAAAGGGAACTCTTTCGGTTTTAGTCAGACTTTCAGGCTGGTCCTGCAGGTTAACATTTCTGAAAATGTGATCAAAAGCTGACAGCTGCTTCACTGAGCCCTGGACAGGAAACCTCTAAGAGGCTTCAAACTTAGGGGCGCGCTGGACAAGCTGAATAGGGTGTCTATTCCCCCCAGTCAGCACGTTCTGGGAGCCTTGCTACGTGGTCCTACAGGCACAAATCAAATGCAAAGAACAAGACGACTGTGATTTCTAGGAGCTGCCGCGGACGAGTTACTTGCCAGCGGCCCTCGCCCTTCATCAGCCCCACCGAGCCCGGGAACTAAATGACTCAACACGACGTCCCCCGTCTCACGCTTCCGAGAAGAAATGGGTGAACGTTAACTTCTACCGAAACTGAGCACATCACAAAGACAAAGGCGCCACCAGGTCGTCGGTTGTGGTGAATAAAACTAACGTCCTTACTTCTTGCTTCCCTTCTCAAAGAGTGAGAACCACACTCTTGGCAATACGGCTTTTCCGGAAAGACTTTTCCAACTTGTACCAAGTTCTGAAGGATCACCGGACGCCCAGAAGTGGCCCGGCCCGCCCCAGGTTCCGGCACACGCCTGCCCCGGGCCCCGGCCCCTGTGCCCCCGGCCCGCCGCGGGGGCTCCGCTCCGCCTCCTGCCTCCGCCCCCTGCGCCGCGTCGCCGGCTCCGAGGTGTCTGGGGCCGGGGCCGGCGCGCCACTTACCCGCCGCGAAGGGATTTACGTAGCGGCCCTCGTCACTGCTTACGGACGCGAGGAGGTGGAGACGGGAGCCAGACCGCCGCTCAGGAGGGGCGCCACCGCCCAGCAACCCAGCGCCGGCGCCGGCTGCGGACCCACGTCGCCCCACGTCACCTCTGATGCGCCAGCCGCGGCCTACCCACCAAGCCGGGACCAAAAGTAGCGCCGACGACAATCGGACCGCGGCCTCGCGCCCCGCCTTCACCTACCCGACTCCACTCCTGCCTCCCGGGGCACGCCCAGCGGAAAAATCCAACTCGAACTCCGCCCCCTACCGGCAGCCAGCGGGAGTGCGGCGCTGACAATCCAACAATTAAATGGAACTGTGGGGGAGATAAGGGCAGGGGGTGGGGCCAAAAGGGGGAGGGGCACAAGTGGGCGGGGTAGGAGGAGGAGCTAGGCGGGTGGGGTTGGTAAGATCGAGTCTGGGGGCGGGCCTAACGGGGAGACCCGGGCCAAGGGGCGGAGCCTAGAGGAGGAACTAAGCTGGCGTGGCGGGTAGGATCCAGTCCGGGGCGGGGCCTGTGGGGCTAAGGGCGGGACATGCAGAGGAACTCGGCCGGAAGTCCCGGACAGGGGCGGGGCCTTAAGGGGAGTGCCAGGCCGACGGGCGGCGTAAGGAGGAGGAACGAGGCTGTGGATGGGAGGAAGACAACGTCTAGGGCGGGGCCTAAGGGGCGGGAGGGAAGCCGGAAGCTTCCCGGGCGCGCGTGCGCCCGAAAGCCGGTGAGTGCCAAACTAAGCCAACGGCGTTGGCTGAGTCTGTTGTGTCCTGTGGTTGCCTCCTTCCCAGGCTGCCGGATAGGGTGTCCCTGGCCCCAGCCCTAAACGAGGTCCGCGAGCGTCGTTCGTCGCTGCTGATCCGAGGCACTCTGCGGACCCCGGGCTACTGAGCGCGTCCCGGAGCGTCCCCTCTCCCACGCCCTTTCAGCCTCTGCCTCTGGCCCGGCACCAGCTGGAACCGAGCCCTCCAGGAGGCCCGACTGGCCGCCCTGTCCACGGCCTGCTGCCGCCTTCCAGATGACCTTGTCTGTGTGTCAGCGTCGCGGAGAAACAGCGATAGCCCCGACGTAGAGATGGCGAGGGAAGCTTTTTTGCCTTTAAGGGAAGAGTGTCGTTTTCATCGAGCTGGAAATTCGGGGGCTTCCAGAAGAGGAGCGTTTCCGGCCTGGAAAGCAGTTAGCCTGTTGGAAACTAGGAAACACTGTGCATATTCAGAACCTGTAAGTTGTTCTAAGGCGGAGTATAGCCGAAAAATAAGCGTTTTTACGTTCAGGAAAAACGGAACTCGGTAATCTACCACCCAACCTTAGTACTCAGGAATGTGTCACGCTGGAAACCTCTGTCAAGGACACTACTTGAAAAGTTGCAGAGAGAAGAAAAAAACAAACCAACGTACTGTAGGAAGAGAAGGGAAGCTTTGTGAAATAATAGAATCCCAATGGAGTGGGAGAAAATCCTAAACTCTTTTAAGTGCTAGATTTTGGCCAACCCGACTACCATCTGTAATGCTTGTTAGCAGAAATAACAAGAAAAAAACCCCGGGGTAAGTTCACCTCACCTTTTGACAGAGGCAAAATTCTGACGTTCCTCTTCCTAGTGTAATTGGTTATGCCTGGTCTCCACCACCTTTTAAAAATCAATTTCTTAATGAGGAACGTTAGTAAAATAATAAATTTAAAAACCATGTCCTGTGTGTGTGTATTTGGTTAGACAAGGCTGACACAGTATATTTATCACTGAGTAGTCAATGCAGTTCATTTTAGCTCAGGGAAAAAGAGGTCATTAGAAGGAAAGAGAAGAAAAAAAAATAGATTAACAACCCTGAAGATCATGCCATTCATTGTGGTCAAGGTTGAGCATGAGCTGGATGAGTAAAAAAAATTTTATTTTATTAAGGTATCGATATATAATCTTGCTCAGGTTTCACATGAGCAACATTGTGGTTACTACATTCCCCTTATTATCAAGTCCCCACCGCATACCCCATTACAGTCATTATTCTGGATGAGTAAATTTTGAGCTACAAGAGATGTAGGAGAAATTATGATCATTCTCCTAACAAAAATATTGTTCTCTACCTACTTATTCATTCCTAAATTTATTTAACAAAATATGCGTTCTTTACATAGTTAAAATCTATTAGACAAAGTGCTTAAATGCAAGTATGAGTAGTAAATCAACATATAATAAGATACAAATGTTAAATTCTTTTTGTGAGCAGGAGAGTAGCTGAGGTCTGAAGGGAGCAGACAGGAGTACTCACAGTTTCCTATCACTGCTATGATGAATTACCACAAATGTAGTGGCTTTAAAAACACAAATTTATTATCTAACAGTTGCAAAGACCAAAAATCCAATACACATCTAACTGGGATAAAATAAAGGAGTCAGCTCCAGGGAAGAGTCCATTTCCTTGCCTTTTCCAGCATCTGGAGGCCACCCACATTCCTTGGCTCATGGCCTTTTCCCCCACCTTCAAAGTCAGCAACCCTCGTTGAGTCTGTATGCTGCCATCTCTCTGATTCTCCTTCTTGCCTCCATCTTCCACTTATAAGAACCCTTGTGATTACATTGGGACCACTCTGATAATTAAGGGTAATCTCTACATCTCAAAATCAGCTGGTTAGCAACCTCACTTCCATCTGCAACCTTAATTTCACTTTTCCAAGTAAACAAACTAACTCCAGGGGAAAATCCCAGAGCAAAAATACCTTTGAAACCGAAATCAGTCAAAGGGAGAAATCAAGTTGGAGAAACCAGTTTATTGCTTACAAGCAGTTGTCTACTTCTGCTTGCCCATGTCTCTCATGACTCAGCTGCAGAAAAAAAGGGGCCCCACCTGACCTCTCTGGTCCAGATATGCTCTTCTTGTCTCTCTAACTACCTACTGATAATAGAGATGGCTACTTCTCTCCACCCTTTGGAAACACTTATTGATAGGAGATGCACTAAGACCAGGCGAGAGATTATAGAAATGTTGCAAATTTGCCCACAGCCCACCCCTCCAGAAATCTCACCTCACAATCTACTTGCTCCCCATCTTCCACAATGGTCCCTGTGTGAGAAATCGAGCACTGTAATCGGATTAATAACATACAATAACAACAGCAATAAAATCATGATAATCCTCAAGCCGGAGGATATAGCGAAGTTCAATGTCCTATGCAGATTTAGCCCATACCTCGCCCATTCCACAGGCAGTCAGTAGCTTAACTAATAGGGAGTTCAGAGAAACCATCACATGGCAGTTGCAGCCAGACAGCGGGTCAAGGCCACAGGGACTGTAGAAGAAAACCTTAAGGGTGATAAGATACATGTTTTAATGACACCAGCATAGGCAAATCTTACCCATCAGTAAGATGCATGCAAGAGAGTGGTCCTGTGATAGGACAGTGGCAGGAATGGGATCTCCTTCTGGTCTTTCACCAGACTTTTACCCCCTTCCCTGTGGGAGTTACAGAAGGGTCAATATATAGGGCTAAGGGAGGCACATGCACTGGCCATAAAGATAAAACTTCCCTGTAAGATGCTCTTACCTCCTGGACATTTTGGGTACACTATCGTGATCTTTGGGGGCCATGCTGCTGTTACTCCAAGAAAAAACAGAAGGCCAGCTTCCAGACCTTTTCCCCAAGGTGCCAGAAGGGCCAGCCATCACTGGTCTGTATGTCGAAATCTCCAGGGCCACGTCCACTCAACAGAGTCTCCTAGCTTCAGTAACTCCTTTTTGCTTTGCACATACAGTTGTGTAGGAGAGGCAGCAAGGTATGTTAGCATATTCACAGGCTCAACGTTCTTTTTTGGGTGTTTCTCATTCAGACTCCATAGTATTGTCCTTAAGTGAACTGACCAGCCCCACAGACTACTGATGTCCGACTTCAGGCCAAATTTCAACAAATCATTGTACCTCTATCATGCCTGCCCCAGTAAAGTTATATGGTACGTGAAACTTCTCCTTTATTCCTAATTGCTACACCCACTCTTGTAATGCATGTCCAGTAAAGTGGGTACCTTGATCACTCTGTCACCTGCAACCAGCTGTAGGCTACAAAGAGCTGCTCTAGGCCCTTTTTGGTGGTTTGCTGATCTGCATGACATACAGGAAAAGCAACAACAGTCCAGTAGTTGTGTCCACACAAGTCATGGGATACCAATACCCTTCTCAGACAAGCAGAGGCCCAGTATAGTCTATGTTCCACCTGACAAAGGGTATCTGCCCCTTTACTATTGTTCCATGTTGCTGTGGGACTCGGTGTAAGTCCCTCTTAGAGCACACAAGGCACTCCTCTGGACCCTGCTGACTTCTTCAAAGGTCAATGACAAGCCCCACTGATGGGCTACAGCCCACACTGTCTTTTGCCCTGAGTGCAACAACTGCTGATGTAACCATTGGGCTACATCAGAGGCAGACTTCCTTCTACCCAACGCACCTAGGCCAATGTGTCTGCTTCATCGTTCCCTGGGGATGCCTAAGGCAAATGGCCAGTTACATGATAAACAATAACAGTCTCAGTCTGACTAGAGGCCCATGCATCTTGCCACAGCTCTTGCCCCCCAGGGGGCCAGTGACCAACCAGTCAGTTGGCCTGGTACCATGTCGGTAGACACAGGGTCAAGCCCTAATAGATGGTACAGCTGTCAGTGCAGACAACTATCGGGGAGGGTTCCTGGGTGTTCATAAGCCATGCTGCCTGCAGCTCAACCCATTAGCTGCTCTTTCCCTCTCTGTCCTCTATCCATATTGTCTCAGTCTTAGGGTGGAAAGCCATAGCCCTCCACTTTGGGGACTGCCCATGACTGGAGCTGTCTGTATACCAAGAATCTTCAGGTATAGGGGCTTTGACCTACTGATAAGGACTCTCGGCTACCAATGGTTCAAAAGCAAGTTCTTGCTTTCCACTGGTATATGTCACTGGCCCCAGTAAGCATTGGAGGTCTCCACTTAAGGGATTAGTAGAGAGGGATTTACACTGCTGTAAATATATGCCCCATTTGGCCAGTGTAGTCATCTGTGCAATGCCACTCTGTGGCCTTTGGGTCCTGTCTCGCACAAACCCCACGATAGGATAGGTGATTATTACTTGGTTTGAGCTATTCTGGTGATGGGCTCTGTAGCCAGTAGGTGGTACACAGCAGCCAGTTGCTTCTCTTTCAGGTGTACCAGACCTCTGCTCCTTTCCATAGTTGTGACCAGAATCAATCCTCTGCCAAAGGCCCCATCCATAACCATCTTCAGTTATGTGAACATGTAGCTTACGGGGTCTTGATGAGTCCACTACACTCAGGGCCTGTACGGCCTTGACTGCCCACTTGGCAGCAGTAAAAGCAGCTGCACATGTTTCATCCCAGCCCCATCCAATGCCCTTTCATACCAACTGGTAGAAGAGCTTCAGAATTTGTGCCAAGTGCAGGATAAACACTTTCCAGTAGGCCACGGGACCCAAAAAATCTTATAATACTGCCACAGTAGTAGGTGTAGGGAAAGCCTGGATCTTGTCTATGACTGTTTCTGGGATAACTTTAGTGTTACCCAACCAGACAACCCCCAAGAACTTTACAGACAAACCAGGTCCCTGAACCTTGGTGCTGTTCACAGCCCATCCTTTCTCCTGTAGATATTGCAGCAGTCTAGGAACTGCCCCTTCTAAATCTGAAAGAAAATTGGACGTTAGCATAATATCATCAAGGTAGTGATAGAGCCGCACCATTTGTGGTTTTTTCCATGTGGCCAAGTACTGGGCTACAAGTCCGTGAAAGATGGTGGGACTGTGGAGGTATCCCTGTGGAAGGACAGTGAATGTCCACTGCCGGCCTTCCCATGTGAAGGCAAACTGTTCCTAACTTTCCAGTGCTATGTTGATAGAGAAGAAAGCATTAGCAAGGTACATAACAAAATGTACCTAGTTCATGACTGAGGGTGTCCATAAAGGCTGCTATAGCGGGGACAGCAACATGCAAAAGGGGTGTGACTTTATTCAGTTCCCTGTAATCCACGGTCATACATCAGGAGCCATCTGGCCTTTTCACTGGCCACACTGGGTAATTAAAAAAACTATGAATGGGCTTTGTGATGCCTACCTTCTCCAACTCCGGTGGAGTTTCTCCAATTTCCTGTGCCCCCAGGCAATTTATCTGCTTAGTATTGGTCACCTGCTGAGTTACAGGCAGAGCTATAGGCGGGTGCTTAGCGTGTCCCCTCAGAACTGCCTTTATCACACATACCTTCAGTCTGAACTCACCTGCAATGGTCTGTAACCACAGGCCCTGCAGGATATCTACTCCCAAAAAATATATTCAGGGATGGGAGAAATGTACCCAGTATATTGCTTTGGGGGTAAACACCCTATCCCCAGTGGGATTTGGGCTTTCTTCACTCTAATTGTCTTACCCCCATAGCCATCTATCACAGCAGGGGTCCTAGGAAAATGCTCAGGGCAGCCATAAATCAAAGAACATTCCACTTCTGTGTTCACCAGTGCTAGGACATGTTGTACATTCACAGGGGACCAATGAATTACTAATTCCACATGTGGCCTACAGTCCCCAACACATCCCCCAAGGTAGGGACCATGATGACCCGTCCAACTGCAATGCCCAATCATCATCCTGGGGAGGTGAGGGCCCAAGCAGATCCTGAGTACTGTCCCCTAGAAAGTCTTGCAGGGAAACAGGCTGGACATGGGGCTTTGCCTCTGGCTTCCATGTTCTGGACCTCAGTGGGTGGAACTGCTGCTCTGGCTTTAATTGGTGCCACCATTCTAACAAGATCCTATTGTTAGATCATTGATGGGGCTGCCCATCAGGTTTTTCTTTCACTACCCCAGCCTTTATCAAATCAACCCACATCTGGGTTCTCAAGACCTTCACGGGGCCCTTTGTACCTCTCCTTTCAGGCGTAGCCTGTACTTCCTTCCATGCTCTTATTGTTTCAACCTCCCCCAGATATGCTAAAGTATGAGTAGCCTCACTTATGTGTTGCCCCATGTGTGGGGCAAGAATAGTCACTGGGGACCCAAAGAGAGATGTGGGAGCTGTATGCATCACCAGGCTTCTCATTCCTACAGTGAACACCTCCTCATTAGTGCCCTGCAGGTCCATATTATAGATGATATTTTTCATGCCCAACTCCCATAACACCTGTTGGAGCTCTGCATACATTTTCCAACTAGTGGCTAAATATGGTGAATCACCCTGATTAGGTCAAACTGCCTTGACAGCTGCTGTCAGCCAATCCAGAAGTGCCTGATTCCCTGAGTTGTGATGGGCACTTTGCAACCGCTGCCAGAGGGAAGGGTGAGTCATCAGGGAAACCAGTCTACCCATTTCAGAACCTGACATAACAATGTTTTCCACCCCCATATCCCAGAGATGCAAAAGCCATGTAGGCAGAGGTTCTGATGGCTTCTGCCAAAACCAGATGCTTATGCCCACCAGCTCATCCTGGGTATAGGGGCGGAGCATGGAGTCCACAACGCAGGGAGGGAGCAGCTCCTTCGCGTGAGGAGCCCGCAGTTGTTGCTTTTTTATTTTCTCAATCACAACCCGGGGGGTCCTTAATATGGGAGATCCTGGTGCCTTGGGCGGTGGCCTAGGCAACAAATTGGCCCTTGGCCCCACCTCTTCATCCTCTCTCCACATCTCCTCTACCATCTCTGGGGGTAGAAGGCATTGCTCTTTCCTCCCTCTCCCCCATGTCATCCTGCAACGTGGATTCTCCAGCTGCCTCCTCCTTCATTGCTAACGTATCTTCCAGCAGTGTGACCTGTCTTCTCAATAACTGACCTTCTTTCTTAAGGGCATCCCATAGATCATCGCCTAGCTCCTCCAAGTGATGCTGAAGTATGTGTGTCTCTCTCCTTGATAACCCTTTCCACTATCTCGAGAATAAGACATCCCACAATCCTGGCTGCTACATAATCACCCAGGGCCTCTAAGCAGTCTTCTATCTCACTGAGGGCCAATTCCACAGCTTCTGCTGTCTCTACACTCCTCTAGGAGGTGCTTCACCCTAGACCAATTCCCCACTAGTAGCTCCCCAATTAGAAGCCCCCCAGATAGGGGGCTCCTGGGTGAAGTTGCACCCTCCACCGCTGCAGCCACTGGGGCCTCCCAATCATCCATGGGGAGTTCCGGGTATCTCTGCACCATCTCTAGGAGCAGCCCACCCAGGGTAGCACCCATGTAGACATATTTCAGTTCAGAGGTCCTGCTGACTACCACCAGATGTCAATTCGGGGGAAAATCCCAGGGCGAAATACCTCTGAAACTGAAATCGGTCAAAGGGAGAAATATAGTGGGAGAAACTTGTTTATTGCTTACAAGTAGTTGTCCACTTCTGCTCTCCCATGTCTCTTAGGATCAGGCTGCAGGAAAAAAGGGGCCCCACCCAACCTCTCAGGTCCAGATAAGCTCTGCTTGTCCTTGGAATTACCTATTGATATAGAGATGAACTACTTGTCCTCACCCCTCGGAAACACCTATTGATATGGAGACACACTACGGTCAAGCGAGAGATTCTGGAAATGTTGCCATTTTATCCACACAAACATAGTCACAGGTCCAGAGATTAGGACTGTGGACATTCTTGTGAGGCCATTACTCTGTATGTCTACACACAGTAAAGGGTTTCAAAAGAATCTTGAGTTGAGACAAGTCACCAATTTCCTTGGTTCCTCCCTTTCAAATAATTCAAGCATTTGATTAGAAATACCAGTAACTGATTTTTCAGTTTCTCATATTTATACATACCATAAAGATTATAGAAAAA
Source organism: Phataginus tricuspis (assembly GCA_029783875.1). NCBI lineage: Eukaryota > Metazoa > Chordata > Mammalia > Pholidota > Manidae > Phataginus > Phataginus tricuspis. The sequence goes on along the minus strand of JAQQAC010009376.1, from coordinate 23,790,019 downwards.
TGTCTAAGTGAGATGTCAGGGATAAAGAAGAGAAGCAGAGTATTCTCATTTTGTGTGATCAGCCACTCTAGCATTAAAGTGTCTTCATAATTTGCAGAGTAGGACCTAGTCTAAATCCAAGCTTTGTTCAAATCTAATTTTCACACCTCAAGGGAAATTTCACCCACAAGAATTGTCTATCATGGAAAAAGTATTTCTATCAGGCCAAAAGAATCAAAGCAATGGCAATTTCTTGTTTTCAAAATATTTTTTACTATGTTTCCTGTACTACCAATATTTCACTCCTATGTGTATGTATTCTTAATTATAAAGCTAAGAAAACAGTATGTCTCTTTTTTCTCTCTTAATATCTTCAAGAGTATTAACATTTATCTGACAATATCCATGGCTGTGTTTTGGAAGAACAAGGCAAAGCATACTTAGGGTGACATACACATACATGTACACCCACCCATGGCCTTGCTCTCATCTTGCTGTAGCTCTAATAGAAGTTAAAAATCATGGACTCCATCCTGAGTTTGAATCTAGATGTGGTAGCTGTTGGCAAGTGTCATATCCTCCTTAGGAAGGCATACTTATTTAAATGAGAATAAAGTAACTACTTCTTAGGTTTGTTATAAAAATTAAATAAAATATCCTACCATAAGGTAAGTGCTCAATAAAAAAGCTAGCCATTTTTGTGTTGGTCCAGTGTCTGTATTTTTAGGTTCCTTACCTGGGCAATACTTAATTTTCTGTTGAGGAAGAACAAATTAGAGCACTTATGTTCCTTAGAAAATACAGGCTGTTAATCATGCCCTTACTTAACCCACCTTCTCAACTATCTTAAACTATCTCTCCCTTTCTGGGCCAGGAGGAGCACCTCTTTTCCTTTCCAGATTTTCTTCCAGAATTGTAAGATAGGTGTCATTTCATTCCTATATCAGATCTCTCCATTATCAAATGTGTTGCACCTTCATCCTCTTTTTTCTTCCTGGCTACTTCTCCTGTTCCTGAAATGTATTCAAATCTTGCCTCTCCTTGAAAAGTCTGGCTACTTCTCCCTTAAAGGAGACTACAGAGATGCCAACTCCAGTGTGCACACTTTTTGCCCATCTCTTGCTATTCTCTCAAGACTCCTCAAGAATAGGAGGCACTTGTAATATTCACTTCCTTGCCACCTACTCATTTCTTATCTCCTGGCTCTCTCATTTTTCTCTGCTCCCCTCTTTTTCTGATTATAGAGTCTGACCACTTTTTCTCATTCTTCATCCTCCCTGACCTCTTTTGCTCTTCTGACTCTTACCATCAGTATCTCTCCTCCCTGAGTTTCCATGACACTCAATTCTCTTTCCTAATAATAGATAGTTCTGAGTTTTCTGCTCCTGGACATCTTCTTCTATGTTTTCTTATTAGTTATCTCATCATTCCCATTCCTTTTGAAAAGGAAATTCTAAAATTTATATGCCAAGCTCCCAACTTCTTTCCCTAGCACCAGAGAATATTTGCAACCACCTGATAGATGTTTTCACTTGTATGGCCTATGAACATTCCCAACTCGATCAATCAAAAACAACATACTACATATATCATCTCCCCTCTCCATACTTGAGTCTTGATTTTTTGTTTTGTTTCAACAATGTTAATGGCACTTTTCAGCTTCCAGTCACCCTGCCACAAAAACTTGAAGTCATTTTGGTCCTTCTTTACATCACTGAGGATCCATTTAGTAAATGATTTGAATGCCTGCTATGTTCCAGGCTCAGTGTTAAATGCCAAGTTCTGTTACTCGTTCTGTAGAAGTTTGCATCCATGCTGTCCTTCTCATTCCCCCTCTAACCAGTCTAACTGAGGTCACCTGAGCCCCCTAAGCATTTCTGTCAGATTCATTTCCCCATGTATAGCCCTCGTGATGTGATTTCTTAAAAATCTGGAGTGACTAAGTAGGACTGACTGGGACTTAAGGGGTCAAAGGTGGAAAAGAAGCTGAATTCCTTTTGGGGGCCTCTTGAATTTTACACTACATATATGCATTACATAGTCTGAAACCATGTAATTAAAAAATATTTTGAAACTAGATGGTTTAATTGCTTTATTGCCAAAATATGGGGGTGAATCCTTCTTTTTTTATGTGTGTGTAGTAGAGAATAACTGGGTTTAACTTTTTTTTATTAATGTATCATTGATATACAATCTTATGAATGTTTCACATGAGCAACATTGTGGTTATTACATTCACCCATATTATCAAGTCCCCCCAACCCCATTGCCGTCACTGTCCATCAGCATAGTAAGATGCTATAGAGTCACTACTTGACTTTTCCATGCTATACTGCCTTCCCTGTGACCGACCGACATTATGTGTGCTAAACATAATACCTCTTAATTCCCTTCTCCCTGCCTCCTCACCCATCCTCCCCAACCCCTTCTCTTTGGTAACCGCTAGTCCCTTCTTGGAGTCTGTGAGTCCGCTGCTGTCTGTTTCTTCAGTTTTGCTTCATTGTTAAACACCACAAATGAGGGAAGTCATTTGGTACCTGTCTTTCTACACCTGGCTTATTTCAATGAGCATAATACCTTCTAGCTCCATCCATGATGCTGCAAATGTAAAACTATGTAGTTTTAATTAAAGCACAAAGCTTTAGTAAGATCTTACTGGCTAACAAAGTCTGAGTATCTTAATTTAGCATAAAGCCCTGTATGATCTTGGTCTAACTTAAATTTGCAGCTCTATCCCCTTTAGTACCTTTTGTTTTCTGTCACCCTGGGTTCCCAGGCCTTGCTGCACATCAGGATCATCTGAAGAGCTTGTTGTAAAGATGCTCCCAGGCTTTAGTTCCTACCCGCTGCCCCACTGAATCAGAATCTCCAAAGAAAGGGCCTACAAATCTACCTTTTTTAAGATTTCCAGATCAGTCTAATGAGCGGCAAGATAATCACTCTGCATCACTTTAACCAAACCTTACCACTTTACAGTTCCATATAATTACCTTACCTTTTCCGTGTCTTTTCAAAATGTTTTTCCACATGTTTTAAATGACAACAAAGTCAGTTGCCCACTAGATTCACTGTTTCCACATAGAATTAAGTTGTAGCAGTTGTCAGACAGCAGAAAGAACCAAAAGGGCTGGAAAACTAAGAAGCTTGGCTAAAACCAACCTTTATTCAGCCCTAGAACTTGCAGGATTTGTTAGAATCAATCTGGAGACTTGGTTCTGTTCTCAGAATATTTCTTCTTAGAATATGGTAGTAATTAGTTCTTTTATTTTTATAATTTTTAGTATGCAGATGAGATTTCAGAGGAACACCAGCATGGTAAAGACAGCAATATAATTCACAGAGCATGTGAACTGTTTTTAAGTATTTTATTAATAATTTTAATTAATTACTTTATTTATTTATTTATTTTGGTATCATTAATCTACAATTACATGTGCAATATTATGGTTATTAAACTACCCCCTTCATCAGGTCCCCCCCACCAACCCCATTACCATCACTGTCCATCAGTGTAGTGAGATGCTATAGAATCACTACTTGTCTTCTCTGAGTTGTACAGCCCTCCCCATGCCCCCCCAACATTATGTCTGCTAATCATAATGCGCGTTTTTCCCTCCCTTCCCACCCATCTTCCCCAGTTCCTTTCCCTTTGGTAACTATTAGTCTGTTCTAGGGTTTTGTGAGTCTGCTGCTGTTTTGTTCCTTCAGTTTTTTTCTTTGTTCTTATACTCCACATATGAGTGAAATCATCTGATACTGGTCTTTTTCGGCTTGGCTTATTTCACTGAGCATAATACCTTCTAGCTCCACCCATGTTGTTGCAAAGGGAAGGATTTGTTTTCTTCTTATGGCTGAATAATATTCCATTGTGCATATGTACCACCTCTTCTTTATCCATTCACCTACTGATGAACACTTAGGTTGCTTCCATTTCTTGGCTATTGTAAATAGTGCTGTGATAAACATAGGGGTGCATATGTCTTCTTCAAACTGGGCTCCTGCATTCTTAGGGTAAATTCCAGGGGTGGGATTCCTGGGTCAAATGGTATTTCTATTTTGAGTTTTTGAGGAGCCTCCACACTGCTTTCCACAATGGTTGAACTAATTTGCATTCCCACCAGCAGTGTAGGAGGGTTCCCTTTTCTCCACATCCTCGCCAACATTTGTTGTTGTTTGTGTTTTGGACGTTGGCCATCCTAACTGGTGTGAGGTGATATCTTATTGTGGTTTTAATCTGCATTTCACTGATGATTAGCAATGTGGAGCATCTTTTCATGTGCCTGTTGGCCATCTGAATTTCTTCTTTAGAGAAGTGTCTATTCATGTCCTCTGCCCATTTCTTAATTGGCTAATTTTTTTTTGTTTGTTGAGGTGTGGGAGCTCTTTATATAATTTGGATGTCAACCCATTATCAGATATGTCATTTATGAATATATTCTCCCGTACTGTAGGATCTGTTTTTGTTCTACTGATGGTGTTCTTTGCTGTACAGAAGATTTTCAGCTTGATATACTACCACTTGTTCATTTTTGCTTTTGTTTCCCTTGCCTGGGGAGATATGTTCATGAAGAAGTTCCTCATGTTTATGTCCAAGAGATTTTTGCCTTTGTTTTTTTCTAAGAGTTTTATGGTTTCATGACTTACATTCAGGTCTTTGATCCATCTTGAGTTTACCTTTGTATATGGGGTTAGACAGTAGTCCACTTTCATTCTCTTACATGTGGCTATCCAGGATTCCAACACCAGCTGCTGAAGAGGCTGTCATCTCCCCATTTTATATCCAAGGCTCCTTTATCAAATATTAATTGACTGTATATGTTTGGGTTAATGTTTGGATTTTCTATTCTGTTCCACTGGTCCGTGCGTCAGTTTTTGTGCCAATACCAAATTGTCTTGATTACTGTGGCTTTGTAGTAGAGCTTGAAGTCAGGGAGCATAATTCCCCATTTTATTCCTCCTTCTCAGGATTGCTTTGGCTATTCGGGGTCTTTTGTGGTTCCATATGAATTTTAGAATTATTTGTTCCAGTTCATTGAAGAAAGCTGTTGGTATTTTGATAGGGATTGCGTTGAATCTGTAGATTTCATTAAGTAGTATAGCCATTTTGACAATATTTAGTCTACCTAGCCAAGAGCATGGGATGCATTTCCATTTGTTAGTGTCCTCTTTAATTTCTCTTAGGAGTGTCTTGTAGTTTTCCGAGTACAGGTCTTTCACTTCCTTCATTAGGTTTATTCCTAGGTATTTTATTCTTTTTAATGCAATTGTGAATGGAGTTATTTTTCTGATTTCTCTTTCTGTTAGTTCATCATTAGTGTATAGGAAATCAATAGATTTCTGTGTGTTAATTTTGTATCCTGCAACTTTGCAGAATTCAGATATTAGTTCTAGTAGTTTTGGAGTGGAGTCTTTAGGGTTTTTTAGGTACAGTATCATATCATCTGCAAATAGTGACAATTTGACTTCTTCTTTACCATCTGGACGCCTTGTATGTCTTTGTTTTGTCTGATTGCCGTGGCTAGGACCTCCAGTACTATGTTGAATAACAGTGGGGAGAGTGGGCATCCCTGTCTTCTCAATTTTAGATGATAAGCTTTCAGCTTCTCACTGTTAAGTATGATGTTAGCTATGGGTTTGTCATATATGGCCTTTATGATGTTGAGGTACTTGCCATCTATACTCATTTTGTTGAGAGTTCTAATCATGAACAGATGCTGAATTTTGTCAAGTGCTTTTTCTGCATCTATGGAGATGATCATGTGGCTTTCATTCTTCTTTTTGTTGATGTGGTGGATGATGTTGATGGATTTTCGAATGTTGTACCATCCTTGCATCCCTGGGATGAATCCCACTTGATCATGGTGTATGATCCTCTTGATGTATTTTTGAATTCGGTTTGCTAATATTTTGTTGAGTATTTTTGAATCTACGTTCATCAGGGATATTGGTCTGTAATTTTCTTTTTTCGTGAGGTCTTTGCCCGGTTTTGGTATTAGAGTGATGCTGGCTTCATAGAATGAGTTTGGAAGTATTCCCTCCTCTTCTATTTTTTGAAAAACTATAAGGAGTATGGGTGTTATTTCTTCCCTATATGTCCGGTAGAATTCAGAGGTGAATCCTTCTGGCCCTGGGGTTTTGTTCTTGGGTAGTTTTTTGATTACCGATTCAATTTCATTGCTGGTGATTGTTCTGTTTAGTTTTTTTTGTTTCTTGCTTGGTCAGTCTTGGAATGTTGTATTTTTCTAAGAAGTTGTCCATTTCTTCAATGTTTTGCAGCTTGTTAGCATCTAGATTCTCATAATATTCTCCTATAATTCTTTGTATTTCTGTGGGGTCCATCATTATTTTTCCTTTCTCGTTTCTGATTCTGTTTGTGTGTGTAGATTCTCTTTTTCTCTTAATGAGTCAGCCTAGGGGTTTATCTATTTTGTTTATTTTTTCAAAGAACCAGCTCTTGGTTTCATTGATTTTTCTATTGTTTTATTCTTCTCAATTTTATTTATTTCTTCTCTGATCTTTATTATGTCCCTCCTTCTGATGACTTTGGTCCTCATTTGTTCTTCTTTTTCCAATTTCAGTAATTGTGTCTTTAGACTATTCTTTGGGAATGTTCTTCCTTCTTTAAATAGGCCTGGATTACAATATACTTTCCTCTTAGAACTGCCTATGCTGCGTCCCACAGAAGTTGTGGCTTTGTGTTGTTGTTGTCATTAGTCTCCATATATTCTTTGATTTCTGTTTTGGTTTGGTCATTAACCCATTGATTAATTAGGAGAATGTTGTTACGTCTCCATGTATTTGTGAGCCTTTTTGATTTCTTTCTAAAAGTTATTTCTAGTTTTATACCTTTGTGATCTGAGAAGTTGGTTGGTAGGATTTCACTATTTTTGACTTTACTGAGGTTCTTTTTGTGGCCTAGTATGTGGTCTATTCTGGAAAATGTTCCATGTGCACTTGAGAAGAATGTGTATCCTGCTGCTTTTGGGTGCCGAGTTCTGTAGATGTCTGTTAGTTCCATCTGTTCTAGTGTGTTGTTCAGTGCCTCTGTGTCTTTACTTATTCTCTGTCTGGTTGATCTATCCTTTGGAGTGAGTGGTGTGTTGAAGTCTCCTCAAATGAATGCATTGCTGTCTATTTCCTCCTTTAATTCTGTTAGTATTTGTTTCACATATGCTGGCACTCCTGTGTTGGGTGCATATATATTTATAATGGTTATATCTTCTTGTTGGACTGACCCCTTTATCATTATGTAATGTCCTTCTTTATCTCTTGCTACTTTCTTCGTTTTGACGTCTGTTTTGTCTGATACAAGTATTGCACCACCTGCTTTTTTCTCTTTGTTGTTTGCATGAAATATCTTTTTCCATCCCTTCACTTTTAGTCTGTGTATATCTTTGGGTTTGAGGTGAGTCTCTTGTAAGCAGCATATAGATGGGTCTTGCTTTTTTATCCACTCTGTTACTCTGTGTCTTTTGATTGGTGCATTCAGTCCATTTACATTTAGGGTGATTGTTGATAGATATGTACTTATTACCATTGCTGGCTTTAGATTCGTGGTTACCAAAGGTTCAAGGGTTGCTTCTTTACTATCTAACAATCTAACTTAACTTTCTTGTTAAGTTATTGTAAACGGCATCTGATGTTTCTTTATTTCTCTCCCTTCTTATTCTTCTTCCTCCATTTTTTATATTCTAGGTGTTTTATTCTTTGTCTTTAGTTAGTATTTGGATGGTCTGCTTTCTTTGCTATGATTTCATTTTCTCTGATGACATCTTTTTAGCCTTAGGCTTGCTTCCCTGTAGAGCAGTCCGTTTAAGATGTCCTGTAGTGGTGGTTTATTAGAGGCAAACTCTCTCAACTTTCGCTTGTCTGGAAATTGTTTAATCCCTCCATCATATTTAAATGATAATCATGCTGGATACAGTATTCTTGGTTCAAGGCCCTTCTGTTTCATTACGTTAAATATATCATGCCATTCTCTTCTGGCCCGTAAGGTTTCTGTTGAGAAGTCTGATGATAGTCTGATGGGTTTTCCTTTGTAGGTGATCTTTTTTCTCTCTCTAGCTGCCTTTAATACTCTGTCTTTATCTTTGATCTTTGCCATTTTAATTATTATGTGTCTTGGTGTTTTATTCCTTGGGTCCCGTGTGTTGGGAGATCTGTGGGCTTCCGTGGACTGCGAGACTATTTCCTTCCCCAACATTTGGAAGTTTTCAGCAATTATTTATTCAAAGACACTTTCTATCCCTTTTTCTCTCTCTTCTTCCTCTGGTACTCCTATAATGCGAATATTGTTCCATTTGGATTGGTCACACAGTTCTCTTAATATTCTTTCATTCCTAGAGATACTTTTATCTCTCTCTGCCTCAGCTTCTCTGTATTCCTGTTCTCTTATTTCTATTCCATTAACAGTCTCTTGCATCTCATCCAGTCTGCTGTTAAGCCTGTCAATTGCTTGTCTGATTTCTGCATTCTTTCCTCACTTCCCTCACTTCCTCCCTCAGCTCTTGCACATTTCTCTGTAGATCTGTCAGTATGGTTATGACTTTTATTCTGAATTCTCTTTCAGGAAAATTGTACTTTTCCATCCCTTCAGGCTCCCTCTCTGGGGTTGTCTGGTTGATATTAGTCTGGACCATATTCCTCTGTCTTTTCATGGCTATAGAACTGGTCGCTGGTAGGTACCATGTTTGTCAGCTGGGCTCTTTAAGACTTTAAAAAGAAAGGAAAAAAGAAAAGGAAAAAAAAGAAGAAAAGAAAAAAAGAAAGAGAAGAAGAAACAAAAAACAAAACAAAAGAAAACAAAAAACAACAAACAACAAACACACAAAAATGCCCACCGGGTGTAGATTCTGTGGGGAAGCTGTGGGTGGCGCTGTTGCTCCACTCTTCCAGAGCCGCGGCCATGGCGCTCCTCAGGGCCCTTTGTAGCTCTGGCTGGGTCGGAACGAATGGGAGGCTGTTGATATCTTTGGGAAATCGACGTGCAGCCACCCTTTCCCAGTCACCAAGGGGTCCAAAACTCCCCAGGACTCCCAGCCTGCTGGGCTGAGTGTGCCGGGACCATCCGGCTCCTCCGCTGTGCTCATATCTCTTTAAGACCGCCGCCTTGCGGGGTGCCGAGTCCCCTCAGGTGTAGCTGCAGGCTATGTGCTGTCCTGTATCTTCTGGTCTCTTTTTTAGGATTAGATGTACTTGTTGTATTTTCATAAATACATATGGTTTTGGGAGGAGATTTCCACTGCCCTGCTCACGCCGCCATCTTCCCGGAAGTTCCACAAGTGGTTTTTAAGGTAGAGAGGGCTGAAACCCGGCTGACTACTGGGCCCGCACTGACCCACCAGCCAGGCCCCCAGCGCAAGCAGCCGCAGCGTGGATCACTCGGTGCATCTGCGCAAGAGGCCTGCATGCCCGTGCCCCCTGCCTTCATCCATCCTAATCATTTTAATTTAAAAGAAATTTGAAAGTAGTCAGAAAATTAAATCTAATCACTATTATGTAAGACCCTTTAAGGTAATTGAGTCCCATTTTACAAGAGGATTAGAAGGTTATTGGATTAAAATAAAACTGCACCTCCTATAACTAAGAGGGCTCATTCCAACAACTGCTTGGTCAGGGATAAAATCCTGAAGACTAACCTCCAATGCACTGAAATGGCAACTGTGAAAACTCAGGTGTGCATGCAGTTGTCAGAAAAAAAGAGGAAGTAAAGTGAGCCAAACTGGAAATATATATCATAAAGCTATCACGAGCTGTCTAAAAAGCATCAGGTTGGATTGACTCTAATCATGAGACAGGGCCACTGATCAGCCCAAGAAGAGTGAACATAAGATGAGGTTAAGGCGGACATGGCTGTGTGTCAGTGCTATAACTTAGAGTCGGGTACTCTGGGATCTTAAATCAGGTTGTTAGCAGAGGGTTAGGAGTGGAAAGGAGAGAACAGGAAGCAAGAAGAATGAGCATAGAAGGCTGTTTCTAACCATGTCTAGCCCCCTTCAAGCCCTTAAGAACTAGAGCAAGAGCAACAGAAACTCCAGGCATGTGGAAAAGAGATTGTCATCATATTTCATATGGGAAAACAGCTCTGGACCACATTTTACTCTGTGGCCTGAGCTCCTCTTTCAACCTACTTTTCTTTAGCTGTGGAAGAGGGATCATAATACTTACTTCATAAAGTATTTGTGAAAAATAAATTAATAAATAATTTAAAGGCTTTAGTACAATAGATATCACAACACAAATAATAAATACTAGCTCTTGTTATTTATATAGTCAGTTTATATCATATTCGTAACATAGTAGGAGAGGTAGTAGAGACATTTAGAAATCATCAGGTAAAGTTTAATCCCCTAATACATGTACTTCCTACATTTTGAATTTACAACATGTGAAAATCATCTCTCTTAGAATAGGCAGTTGTGCACTGCCAAATCTAACTGCCCTTTGGTTTGATAAAGATTCTCTCCTTGACCAAACTCTACCCAGGCTCCTCTGAGCTCTTTGCTGCACTAGGCCTCAACTTTGACCTGTGGAAGATTTGAACAAAATGCAAACAAACATTTGCATCCTAACAGCTGAAAGCATCTCTAGGATGACCCTAGCTCCTGCTTAGAGTGCCTGCCTGAGAAAACTCAAAGCTGCCTAAAGAATTAACAGCTGGTTCCAGCCAACAACTAGAGAGAGGGTCCCTGTCTCCCCATCTGTGGGTGCTTTCCTTCTGACTGTGACTAACCAGCTTCCTGACTCTGACAAGCCCTTCCATCCTTCTCCCCAGGCCATCCTTCAAGTCTCTACAATTTGAAGTTGAGTGCAGTTCGTGCTGGACCCATCTATTTTGCGATAGTGTTTATTTGACTCAAAATGTGTGCTGCACCACCACCCTCAAACACACAGCCTTTAGTTTCTCCTTTTCCTCTTTTCAATTTCTGCTTAGCTGCTAGAGGGGGAAAAAGCCCTTTCCTCACTTTCTCTAATTCCATTTCTTTTAGGAAGCCAGACCCATGTCTAATTATGCCCCTTGATAAGATTAGAGGTAGTTAAACTATACCAAGGAAAAAAAAATTTCAAGTTTTAAAGTAAAATTAGACTAAGAAGAAGTTAATGTCCTCAACCTTTAGAGAACTCTTTAATGTGCATTAAACATGTATTTAGAATTTCCACAAAAGCCGTCATTGATGACCTAAGTGTTTCTCTAATTAAACTATCTTCTACCTTCAGGATACAAAACGAATTTTAAAATTAGTTCACTATCTTTCTTCCATTTGTTAGTTACTTATAATGAAGTATTATTATATATTTCAGGCATTAAGGAATATTTATGGAGGACACACTTTATTCAAGGAGAACAGTCCATTGTGATTACATTGTGTCTTTTTTTTTGGTATCATTAATATACAATCACATGACCAACACTGTTACTAGATTCCCCCCATTATCAAGTCCCCACCATATACCCCATTACAATCACTGTCCATCAGCGTAGTAAGATGCTACACTCACTACTTGTCTTCTCTATGCTATGCTGCCTTTCCTGTGCCCCTCCCCCACATTATGTATGCTGATCGTAATGCCCCTTATTCCCTTTCTCCCTCCCTTCACACCAACCCTCCCCAGTCCCTTTCCCTTTGGTAACTGTTGGCCTATTCTTGGGTCCTGTGAGTCTGTGGCTGATTTGTTCCTTCGGTTTTTGCTTTGTTCTATTTTTTACTTTATTTTTTATTTTGGAATCATTAATGTACAATTACATGAGCAGCATTATGGTTACTAGATTCCCCCCATTTACAAGTCCCCACCACATACCCCATTACAGTCACTGTTCATCAGCGTAGTAAGATGCTGTAGAATCACTACTTGTTTTCTCTGTGTTATACTGCCTTCCCCATATCCCACCCGCTGCTATACTATGTATGCTAATCATAATGCCCCTTATTCCCTTTCTCCCTCTCTTCACACCCACCCTCCCCAGTCCCTTTCCCTTGGGAACTGTTAGTCCATTCTTGGGTTCTGTGAGTCTGATGCTGTTTTCTTCCTTCAGTTTTTTCTTTGTTCTTATACTCCACAGATGAGTGAAATCATTTGAAACTTGTCTTTCTCCACCTGGCTTATTTCACTGAGCATAATACCCTCTAGTTACATCCATGTTTTTGCAAATGGTAGGATTTGTTTTCTTCTTATGGGTGAATAATATTCCATTATGTATATGCACCACATCTTCTTTATCCATTCATCTACTGATGGACATTTACGTTGCTTCCATTTCTTGGCTATTGGAAATAGTGCTGCGATAAACATAGGGGTGCATATGTCTTTTTGAAACTGGGCTGTTGCATTCTTAGGGTAAATTCCTAGGAGCGGACTTCCTGGGTCAAATGGTATTTCTATTTTGAGATTTTTGAGGAACCTCCATATTGCTTTCCACAATGGTTGAACTAATTTACATCCCCACCAGCAGGGTAGGAGGGTTCCCCTTTCTCCACATCCTCCCCAACATTTGTTGTTGTCTGTCTTTTGGATGGTGGCCATCCTAACTGGTGTGAGGTGCTATCTCATTGTGATTTTAATTTGCATTTCTCTGATGATTAGCGATATGGAGTATCTTTTCATGTGCCTGTTGGCCATCTGAATTTCTTATTTGGAGAAGTGTCTGTTTAGCTCCTCTGCCCATTTTTTAATTGGATTATTTGCTTTTTGTTTGTCGTGGGTTTTGAGCTCTTTATATATTTTGGATGTCAACTGTTTATATATTTCGGATATGTCATTTATGAATATATTCTCCCATACTGTAGGATGTATTTTTGTTCTACCAATGGTGTCCTTTGCTGTACAGAAGCTTTGCAGTTTGATATAGTCCCACTTGTTAATTTTTGCTTTTGTTTCCCTTTCCCAGGGAGATATGTTCATGAAGAAGTTGCTCATGTTTATGTCCAAGAGATTTTTGCCTATGTTTCCTTATAAGAGTTTTATGGTTTCATGACTTACATTCAGGTCTTTGATCCATTTTGAATTTACTTTTGTGTATGGGGTTAGACAATAATCCGGTTTCATTCTCTTACATGTAGCTGTCCAGTTTTGCTAACACCAGCTGTTGAAGAGGCTGTCATTTCCCCATTGTATATCCAGGGCTCCTTTATTGTATATTTATTGATCCTATATGCTTGGGTTAACATCTGGGCTATTCTGTTCCACTGGTCTATGGGTTTGTTCTTGTGCCAGTACCAAATTACTTGATTACTGTGGCTTTGTAATAGAGCTTGAAGTTGAGAAGTGAGATTCCCCCTACTTTATTCTTCCTTCTCAGGATTGCTTTGGCTATTTTGGGTCTTTTGTGGTTCCATAGGAATTTTAAAATTATTTGTTCCAGATCATTAAAGAATGCTGTCGGTATTTTGATAGGGATTGCATTGACTCTGTAGATTGCTTTAGGCAGGATGGCCATTTTGACAATACTAATTCTTCCTACCCAAGAGCATGGGATGAATTTCCATTTGTTAGTGTCTTCCTTAATTTCTCTTAGGAATGTCTTGTAGTTTTCAGAGTATAGGTCTTTCACTTCCTTGGTTATGTTTCTTCCTAGGTATTTTATTCTTTTTGATACAATTGTGAATGGAATTGTTTTCCAGATTTCTCTTTCTGCTAGTTCATTGTTAGTGTATAGGAATGCAACAGATTTCTGTGTATTAATTTTGTATCCTGCAACTTTGCTGAATTCAGATATTAGTTCTAGTAGTTTTGGAGTGGATTCTTTAGGGTTTTTTTATGTACAATATCATGTCATCTGCAAACAGTGACAGTTTGGCTTCTTCCCTGCCAATCTGGATGCCTTTTATTTCTTTGTTTTGTCTGATTGCCATGGGTAGGACCTCCAGTACTATGTTGAATAAAAGCGGGGAGACTGAGCATCCTTGTCTTGTTCCTGATCTTAGGGAAAAAGCTTTCAGCTTCTCATTGTTAAGTATAATGTTGGCTGTGGGTTTGTCATATATGGCCTTTATGATGTTGAGGTACTTGCCATCTATACCCATTTTGTTGAGAGTTTTTATCATGAATGGATGTTCAATTTTGTCAAATGCTTTTTCAGCATCTATTGAGATGATCATGTGGTTTTTGTCCTTTTTTTTGTTGATGTGGTGGATGATGTTGGTGGATTTTTGAATGTTGTACCATCCTTGCATCCCTGGGATGAATCCCATTTGATCATGGTGTATGATCCTCTTGATGTATTTTTGAATTTGGTTTGCTAATATTTTGTTGAATATTTTTGCATCTATGTTCATCAGGGATATTGGTCTGTAATTTTCTTTTTTTGTGGTGTCTTTGCTTGGTTTTGGTATTAGAGTGATGCTGGCTTCATAGAATGAGTTTGGAAGTATTCCCTCCTCTTCTACTCTTTGTAAAACTTTAAGGAGAATGGGTGTTATGTCTTCTGTAAATGTCTGATAAAATTCAGCGGTGAATCCATCAGGTCCGGGAGTTTTCTTCTTGGGTAGTTTTTTGATTACTGATTCAATTTCATTGCTGGTAATTGGTGTGTTTAGATTTTCTGTTTCTTCCTTGGTCAGTCTTGGAAGGTTGTATTTTTCTAGATAGTTGTACATATTCTAGGTTACCCAGTTTGTTAACATATAGATGTTCATAGTATTCTCTAATAATTTTTTGTATTTCTGTGGTGTCCATCGTGATTTTTCCTTTCTCATTTCTGATTCGGTTTATGTGTAGATTCTCTTTTTCTCTTAATAAGTCTGGCTGGGGTTTATCTATTTTGTTTATTTTTTCAAAGAACCAGCTCTTGGTTTTATTGATTTTTTCTATTGTTTTATTCTTCTCAATTTTATTTATTTCTTCTCTGATCTTTATTATGTCCCTCCTTCTGCTGACTTTGGGCCTCATTTGTTCTTCTTTTTCCAATTTCAATAATTTTGAATTCAAACTGGGCTCCTGCATTCTTAGGGTAAATTCCTAGGAGTGGAATTCCTGGGTCAAATGGTATTTCTATTTTTAGTTTTTTGAGGAACCTCCATACTGCTTTCCACAGTGGTTGAACTAATTTAATTCCCACCAGCAGTGCAGGAGGGTTTCCCTTTCTCCATATCCTCGCCAACATTTGTTGTTGTTTGTTGTTTGGTACATTATGTCTCAAACAGTGTTCCTGGTACTATTACATGTACTTTTTTTGTCATGGAAAATATCCTTCCTTCTAAACAGTTAATTTTTTCATTAAACTTTAAAAGCATAGCTCACCTGTAAATTGGATATAGTTTTCAAATTCAGAGATTAATGAATTGGCAATAAAATATTCTGAACTAAATCTTGACTTGGGTAGGTCAAGATAGGATGGATTTTCATGTTCTGAATTCCTGAAACATGCTACCTCAGGCCCTTTGCAAATGCTGTTCCCACTGACTATAAGGCTTTTCCTGTTCTTTTGCCTACTTCAATTCTATTCAACCTTTAGAGCTTGGCTGATTGCCTCTTCCTCAGTGATGCTTCCCTTTATTTGGTGGATTGGATTAAGCCCCTTTAGTGATATATGTGCTTTCATTTTACTTAGACTTCTCTTCTGTAGTATTTACCATAATTGTAATTAAATAATAATGTCTATGTGTATTTCAAGCCTATCTCTCCTGACAGAATATAAACTCCGTAATTGTGCTGTTTCCCTAACTCTTGAATTATCCCTTAGAATCACCCATAGGGAGACATGACATTCTGGGAAATGCATTAAGTAGCTCTCAAAACATTTGCATGTTCCCATTAGGCTCTTATATACCCATGTTTTTGCTTTTGTTTGCCTTTTTTAGTTCAGTGCCATGAGCTGGAAAGATTTAATAGCAATTTTCTAATAAGATGAGACCTAAGACGCTGTTATTAAATGAGCCATGTGACAAATTCACTTGAAATGACTATGAGCTAGTATGTCTCTGTAAAACATAAGGGAAATGGTGTCTCTGTTATTTTATATATAAATGCCTCATTTTTAAGCAAGATTCATCAATAACAAGTACTCTAACTAGAATTTACCAAGTTCTTGGTCTTCATAATTGACAACCTCTTCTTCTGTAGGTTATAGTGCCATCATGTGGATATTTTATTTTCCTAAAATAAAATGTAACATTTTTGTAATAGAGAGTAGAAAACTATGATTGGGAAACCCAGCCACTCCACACCGAGGCATGATAACTTATAATTTAGTATTGGCTTCTAAGACTGTATATGGTTTCACATGGGAATTCTGAATCTGCTTGTCACCAAGCAGAATTTGGAAATATTCATTTAGATAGTAAAAGATACCTTTTGAATAACAATAGCTTCAATATTCTTGCAGTCCTTATAGACGATCAGGGTTTGGTTTTTTGTTTTTTAACTTATAGTTATTGGTTTATTATAAAGATTACAGCTGGACAATCTGAGGAGCAAAATAACATTGAAGTAAACAATCATAGAAACTGCTTATATCAGAGAAATTCAAACTAATGGATTGGAGAGAATAAGAATTTAAGCTTCATAAAAAGCCTCAGAGAAAGAAGGAAGAATGTTGGAAACACAACGCACAAACAAGCATTTGTGAATTAGATATTAGGCATGACAAATACTAATGAAATAAAAAACTCTGTGAATGGATTGAATAGCAGAAGAATATACCTGGGGTGCTTCTTCGTGAATTGGAAGATGAAGTCAAGGAAGAGATTATGAAATGGAAAGCATGAGAGACAAGTTAAGACATATGGAAGGTAGAAGTATAAATATTATTCTAAGGGAAATTCCACAGTTTTGAAAAAAAAAACTAATAAAAGGCGGGGAAATTATTACTGAGAATATTCCAGAAATCCCAGGGTAAATAAAATACATAAAATGAAATGCAGTTGTGGAATTCAAAGTCACATATTTCTGTAAAACATTTTTTTCTTCCATACCTACTTGTTTCATGGAATTGTCCACACAGAATATCAGTCTCCAGTAACATCCTACCTCCTGGAGAGTAAGGAGCTCGCAACAGTGTATTTCCTATTCCTCCCTTCCTTTCATTGTGCTATTAATGTCATGCATTTCACTTTTACATATGCTATAAATATATGAGAATTTGTACTATTTTTGGTTTAATAAGTACTTTTTAAGAGCAATTAAAATAAGAAAAAATTTACTTTACCTGTGTTTATTGCATATCCATCATTCTTAAACTTCTTTGTGTAGATTCAGGTTTCAATCTAATATAATTTATCCTCTTGAAGAGCTTTAACATTTCTTATGGATAGGTTTAGTGGCATTGAATTCTCTCAGTTTTTGTTTGTCTGAGGAAGTCTTTGTTTCTCTTTTACTTTGTTGCTGGGTGTAGATTTCTGGGTTGACAGATTCCCCCTGCACTTTCCACCTCCTCAGCACTTTAAAGATGCTACTCCATTGTCTTCTGGCTTGTCTGGTTTCTAACAAGAAACCTGCTGTAATTGTTATCTTTTGTGCTCATGTAATTCTCCCCCCTCTGGTTGCCTTCAAGACTGTCTTTTGTTTTTAGCAATTTGAATACAATATGCCAGTGTGTGTCTGATGTTGGTGTTGGTGATAGGTGTGTGTTTTAATTTATCTTGATTGGTGTTCTGGCAGTCTTTTGGATCTCTGGTTTGGTGTATGTCACTAATTTTGGAAAATTCTCAACCATCCTTTGCTCAAATATTTACTCTGCCCCATACTCTCTTCCCTTTCTGAGATTCCAATTACAGAGATGATAGACTGATATCTCACAGCTTTTCTGTTGTTATGTCTTAATATCTGCAGGATTTGTAGTGATGTCCTCTTTCAGGCCAAATATTGGTAATTTTTGTCTTTTCATTTTCTTGTTATTGTCAGTTTTATTGCTTTTTTCAAAGAACTGGTATTTGGATTAATTGATTTTTCTCTTTTTTTCTGTTTTCTATTTTCTTAATTTTTTTCTCTTATTTTTATTATTTTCTTTCTTTTGCTTACTTTGGGTGTAATTTGTCCTTCTTTTCCTATTCCTTAAGGAAAAAAACTTAGATCACTTGTCTGAGAACTTTCTTTTCTAGTGAAAGCATTCATGTCATAAATTTCTCAGTACTGGTTCAGAAACATCCTACAAAGTTTTTATGTTGCATTTTCATTTTCATTCAGTTCAACGTATTTCCTAATTTGCCTTTTTCTTCTTCTTTGCCAGTAGGTTTTATATAAGATGTGCTATTTGTTTTGGTAACAAATTGTCTTTTTTAAATTTTCCATTTGTCTTCAGTTTTGAAGTATTTTTTTTTATAAGGATCTCTAGGTTGACAATTTTTTTCAGTGCTTAAAAAATGCATATTCATATTCTTGTGACTTTCATGTTTCTGATGAGAAGTATGTTTTAATTATTATTTTTGTTTCTCTTTTTGTAATGCATTCTTTCTCTCTGGCTGCTTTTAAGATATTCCCTATCACTGGGTTTAGCAATTTGATTATGATGTGCCTTGTAATGGCTTTCTTTATATATATTCTGCGTGTGGTTCTTTAAGCTTCTTGGATCTGTCTAGTTTTAATCAAATTTGGAAACTATTTTGGCTTTTATTTCTTCAAAAGTGTTTTGATGCCTACCAGTTTCTAGACTCCAATTACACATTAGACCATTTCATATTTTCCCACTGGTAACTGATGCTCTGTGCATTTTGTTTTCTGTTTGTGCTTCATTTTGGATAGTTTCAATTGTGGTGTCTTCAAATTCACTGCTTTTTTCTTCTGCAGTGTCTGATCTGCTTTTAACCCTATACAACATATTTTCATTTCAAGAAGTTCTTTTATGCCATTTCAACATCTTTCCTTCCTCTCCTCACCATGGTTATGTTTTTCTCCACCTTTGTAAACATATGTTGTTTATCTAGGAGATCTGTTAAGGAATTTGTCTGCCAGATCCATCCCATATATTATTTCTAGGTTTGTTTCTATTGATTGATTTTTATGTTTTTCTTAATTGCATATTTTGTTTCTTTACATGCTTGGTAAAATTTTATCAGATGCCAAACATTGTGAATTTTACATTGTTGGTTACTGGATTCCTTTAAATAGTGTGTAGTTGAGCGCTTGAAGTCAATTAGATCCTTTTGAAGTTTTATTTTAAGAATATGATGGTAGGTGAAGAACATCTTTTAGTTCTTGGCCTATTTTAATCACATGATTAAGGCAATAATATTCTGAGAATTCTATCTGCTATCCTATATAATACAAAGTCTTTCTACTGTGGCTTGTAAAACTGTAAATAATTTATTGCCAGGCCTGTGTAAAGGCTAAGAATCATTCTGTCTACTACTTTTGAGAGGTTATTTCTTTGGTCCTAGTTATACTCTTCTCATGCATGCACAGCCTGAAATTCAACCAAAGGCCCCTCCAGATCTCTAGACCTCTCTCTATAGAGCTCTGTCCTCTCTAGTACTCTGTCCTGCAAATTCTAGCACCCGTGGCCTCCTTGAACTCTAATATGTATCCCCCAAACTCAGCCAAAGAGTAGGTTCTGTCTGTGTTCCTCTTACCTGCACTGCAGCCTGAAAACTGCCTCCAGGCAATAAACTGGTTCACTTGTAGGGCTCACCTTGTCTTTCGCTTTTCTCAGGGATCAAGTCCTGGACTGCCTGTTATCCATGTCTGAAAACTTTTTTATATATATTTTGTCTGGTTTCCTCATTGTTTTAGGAAGGAGGGTAAATATAGCTCTAGTCTTTCCATCTCAGCTAAAGATAGAGTTCTAGCAGATGAGATTTCAACGAATTTTTGTAAGACTGAAAATATGGAGGAATGTTATGTAATAGTAGACAGAGGATACAAAGGGGAATACCAATGAGAAGCAATTTGATTCACTTTGAAGAACTTCAAAGAGGCTCAGGACAAGCTGGTACAAGGTACTTGGTGGGGGCTGAAAGTAGGATTCAGTTGAGAGTTTGTAGAAGGGTCAGGTAGGCCTTTGGTTTCCTCTTCACACAAGAGATCCTTGTGCATTGGGGTGAGCGCTCCGGTCCTGTGTATTCCCAGCCTCTAGACAGGAGACTGGAAGTTTGTACTCTGGAGAAATTGAATCAGAGAACAAGAAAATTTATTGGGAATTAATAGTGTGATATCTGAAACACTGATGCTTCCCAAATGAATCAATATATCCCCTGTTCTTCCCTGGGCTTCACGTGTATGGCTTTCTATTTAACATCTCCATCTGAATGCCTAATAGATATTTCATATATAACATGTTCTAAGCAGAATTGATTCTTACTTTCCCTGCAAACTTACCCCCTACAAACTTTGCCATCTCAGCAAATGGCAACCCAGTTGCTCAGGCCAAAAACCTGTTAATAATCCCTGAATCATTTCTTTCTCTTAGAGGTGGTAAACCCATTCATGCCACTTCTAACCCCTCCTCACTATCTCTTATGCTAAAAACCGTAATCTAAGCCACTTGCATTTGTTGATGAGACATTGCAATAGAATCCCAACTGATTCTCTGTTTCCATTCTTATCCCCAGTTATTGACTGAATTGTGACCCCCCTCAAATTCACGTGTTGAAGTCCCAAACCTCAGTACTTCAGTATATAATCATATTTGGAGATAAGGTCTTTAAAGAGATGATTAAGTTAAAATGTGGCTATTATGGTGGGCCCCTAAGGTAAAATGACTGGTGTCCTTGTGAGAAGAGGAAGAAATATGTGGCACATGTATACAGAGGGATGGACATGTGAAGAGACAGCAAGCCATCTACAAGCCAATGAGAGAGGCCTGAAGAGATCCTTCCTTTATGGCCCTCAGAGGAAACCAACCCTGCTGGTGCTTTGACCATGGCCATCCAGCCTCCAGAACTTTGGGAAAGTAAATTTCTGTTGTTTAAGCCACCCAGCTGTTGTATTTTGTTGTGACAGCCCTAGAAAACACCCCCATATAGCCCAGTGAGTTTTTAAAATATGGTAAACCAGATCATAGTACCCATGCTTAAAAACCTCCAAAGACTTCCAAAGTGGTTAAAATGGAATTGGACCTTCTTATAATGGTCTATAAGGTCTTACAAGAGCTGGCGTTTGTCTTTCTTTGCAGTTTCATGCTGTAACACCCTCTCCTATGGTCTGGTCATTCTGGCCAGCTTCCTAGTCTACAAACACTCCAAACCCATGCGGTCCTCAGGCTTTTCTCACTTGCTGTTCCTTTTTCCTGGAAATCTTGTTCTGCAGATCGTTGTTTGACTGGCCCCTTCCCGCCATTTAAGCTCAGATGTCACCTCCTCAGAGAGGCCTTTCCTAATTGTCTTAGCTAACATATCACACACAACCCCACACCGTTACTTTATTCCATTACTGTGTTTAATTCTTTAGAGGGCTAATTACTAGATTAAATGATCTTTTCATTTGTTTATCTGGTTTTTATCTGTCTCTTCTTGCTAAAATGTAAGTTCAGGGAGGCCAGAACTCTATGAATGCTGTGCCCTGCACCTAGCACATTGCATGGCACATAATAGATATGTTAATAATGATACAATGAACCAACGAATGAAAGAAGAGTGGGTAAATAAATGCATTGTTCTGCCTCGTTGACATGTTTAGTTATTTTTTTAACATTAATCAATTAACATTGAATACTATGAGGCAGCTGATGAGGAGACCTGACAGTCTTTTGGATAGATTCACACGGAGCACACAGAAGTAAGGCCTCCTCCCAACACCCACTGAGGAACAGAGTCTTTCTGCCAACAGCAGTGCAAGGGACAAGCCATAGTCAACCCTTTGAAGACTGTAGCCCACACCAATATCTTGACTAAAATGTCATGAGAAATCCTGAGCAAGCCATTCTAAAGTCAAGCCGCTTGGAAATTCCTGATCCACAGCATTTGTGAGATGATAAATATTTATTCTTTTAAGCCACTGGGTTTTGGTTGCACAGCAATAGACAACTAATATAATCACAAATCTGGAAACTAGGATTCATTCTTGATAACTTCCTTCTCTCGCAGCTCCAATATTAAAGCCATCTACATAGCTACCAAATCTTCCATTTCTCCCTGTATTTCTTATCACTATGTAAACTACTGTCACTTCTTACTTAGGCAAATACAATAATCTCTTAACTGGTCAACCTGCATCCATTCTGGCCTCCCTTTAATCTGTTCTCCACTCTAGGCTAAAGTGTTCTTTTCTAAACACACAAATCTCATAAACTCCTTAGTCCCCATACATAATTACTATGAACTCTGATAAATTCTAAGTTAGAAGTAACCCCAGAGAATACAGTGCACAGAAAAAGAACAACGAACTTACTAAGAGTGGGAATCAGTTCTTCTACTTTTTTATTAATAATTTTTCAATGGATAATAGATGAACATGGTACAAAATTTGAACGACATGAATGGATATACAGTGAATGGTACAACTCTCTCCCACCTCTGTGTGCCCAGGTCTCTCCAGAGGCAACACTTAGGCAGCCCTCAAATGTGTCTTTCTAGATGTACTTTCTGCACATCTATTTATTGGCAATTATAGTAAGCACTTGATAACCTGCCCTTGTCTCTAAAATCTGGGCCGTCAGCCACTTGCAAACCCATTGCCTAAAAACCTCTTTTCAGACCACGATCACTCTGCTTTCAAACCAGACAAGAGCAGTGCAGACATTATTTACCCTTTGACACATTTCAATTTAGCCTCCAACCCTTTAATCCTTTGTTTCAATGATTATTAGGGATATATATTTCTCTCATCTTTTGTAGCTATTTATGTACAGACTACATTGTCTCATGTCCAACCTCTCTGTGTGTGTGAGTTTTTTATTCTTATTGTGTTTGTTGATGTTTGTTTATCTTTCCACAGATTTTTATTTTTAAGGAGGCTTCCTCTTTCAGGAGCCAGGCTCATGGCTGTTAATAAGGCCTGTGACTAATACTAATTGTGCTCCTTTCATTATATGTAATTATTGAATTATCTTGAACCTAAGTCCAGGTTATCACATTTAATCCTTGTTACGTGTCATGCTGTTTGTTTCAGCTCATTTCTGAAGCCTGAAAATATCTAAGAATCTTGGTTCTGTGTTGACCTGTAAGTTGAAGTTGCTAAGGAGTTATTGTCTGCCTAGTATTTGTACACTACTGCGCTGTCCTGCCAACGGGCTTCAGCCCCAGGCAAGTTCGCTATGGATTCAATGTGACCAAAGAAATTGACAGCAAAACATTCTCTGGGGTGAAAGGGTTTATTACCTGGCTTGTTCTCCTGGTGGTAGGTCGAGCACTAGCGTCTCTGCCTCTGCCCAGAGCACTGGGCCGAGCTCTCTATATAGCATAATAACAGCTTATTGCCTAAAGATGTGGAAGCAGTAGCCTAACAACAGACCAGTTACATCATCAGGTGGTGTAAGTTCAGTGAGGACCCTGGCCATAGGAACCCCAACTTCCCCACACTCCACCCCTCCAGGATTCTCACCTTACAATCTACACGCTTTCAGTCTTCTGCAGTGGTCCCTGTGCAAGAAAGCTGGAGCACTGGAACCAGATTCCACAATAGCAACAGAGAATAACAACAACTTAGAGATAATAAAAATTAAGATACAGCAATATTTTGATACAGATAACAAAAATTATAATAATCCTCAAGCCAGAGGAAGTTCCCAATCCACAAAGACCTTCGGGGTGATAAGACACATGTTTTAATGCCACCAACATAGGCAAATCTTGTCCATCAGGTAGGATGCATGCAAGAGAGTGGTCCTGTGATAGGACTGTAGCAGGAAGGGAGTCCCGCCCAGGTCTAGTATACCATACTTTTACTCCTTTCCCCTGGGGGTTACTGAAGGGTCTATATATAGTGCTACTGGAGGTGCATGCACTGGCCATAATGATAAAACAAAACTACCTGGTAAGATGCTCCTACCTCCTGGACATTCAGGATATACTACTGTGACCTTTGGGGGCCACTCTGCTGTTATTCCACGAATATACAGGCCTTGTCCTCAAGGTGCCAGGAGAGTCAGCCATCGTTGGTTCATGTGTCAAAAGGTCCAAGGCCATGTCCACTCAATGGAGTCTCCGGGGTTTAGTGCAGTTGGTGCTGGCAGCAAGATGTTATTCTGGTGGCCAAAACTCAGTTTCAGTGATTCTTCCTTGGATCGTACTTGCAGTTGCATAGGGGAGGCAGCCATATGTGTTAACATGTCTATGGGGCTCAGGGCTCCCTTTTGGGGTCTCTTGTTCAAATGCTGTAGCACAGTCCATAAGCGGACTGACCATCCCGCAGATTTTTTTTTTTATTAAGGTATTATTGATATACACTCTTACGATGGTTTCACATGAAAAAACAATGTGGTTACTACATTTACCCATATTATCAAGTCCCCACTCATACCCCAATTCAGTCACTGTCCATCAGTGTAGTAAGATGCCACAGATTCACCGTTTGCCTTCTCTGTGCTACACTGTTGTCCCAGTGATTCCCCACATCATGTGTACTAAACATAATACCCCTCAGTCCCCTTCCCCCTGCCTCCTCACCCACCTTCCCACATGCCTCCCTTTTAGTAACCTCTAGTTCCTTCTTGGAGTCTGTGAGTCTGCTACTGTCTTGTTCCTTCAGTTTTGCTTCATTGTTATACTCCACAAATGAGGGAAATCATTTGGCACCTGTCTTTCTCCACCTGGCATATTTCACTGAGCATAATATCCTCCAGCTCCATCCATGTTGTTGCAAATGGCAGGATTTGTTTCCTTCTTATGGCTCAATAGTATTCCATTGTGTATATGTACCACCTCTTCTTTATCCATTCATCTACTGATGGACACGTAGGTTGCTTCCATATCGTGGCTATTGTAAAAAGTGCTGCAATAAACATAGGGGTGCATATGTCTTTTTGAATCTGAGAAGTTGTATTCTTTGGTACATTTAAATCTTTCTCAGGAGTTGTATTAATAATTTTGCTCTGGACTAGGTTCCTTCGGCGTTTCATATTTGTGTATGGCGCTCTCTAGTGCCCAGAAGCTCTACTCTCTGGAGCTGCTCAGCCCCTGAAGCAATGTCGGGGATTATAGGGGAGTGGTATTGGTGCCTCGGGGGAGGAAAGGGCTGTTTCCTGTTTCCTGGCTGCTATGCCTGTCTCACCTGCCTGAATCGGTGGGCTGAGCACACAGGTATAAGCCTCTATGCTTTGCGTTTGTAGTTGCTCTAGACAGATCTTCCCTCTGTCTGGGCTAACACCAGGGTAGGGTTTGCCGGTTTGCAAGCCAGATGTGGCTGGCCAGGAGAAAGGTGTAGTAGTCTGCGTGTCACAGAAGGGGTTCTTGGAGCTGTGTAGGCAGCCAGGGAGGTGGAGCACCTGAAGATCATGAAAGCTCCCAATCTGCTGGGCAGAGTGCACCCGGACAATTTTGTCTACCTGTCCTTTCTCCTGAGCAGTAAGCTCTGTGCAATCCTTGCCCCTTTAGCAGCCCTCTTGCTAAGGGCTTCTTTGTTAGGAAGTCTCTCAGACTGCCCACCTTTCTTTTGTCCCAGAGCAGGTGGATATGGATCCCTGCTTTCCACAAGCAGCTGAAATCTTAGTCTCTCCAGGAATTCTGCCTGTCTTAGCTCTCAACCCCCTAATTACGAGAGTATCATGCAAGCACCATGAAATGTAGGTTTGTGCTCCCAGAGCAGATCTCCAGAGTTAGGTATTCAGCAGTCCTCGATCTCCACTCCCTCCCTGCTCCATTCCTCTTCCTCCTGCCAGTGAGCTGGGGTGGAGGAAGGGCTTGAATCCCACAGGACCACAGCTTTAGTACGTTACCCTTTTCCGTGAGGGCTGCTCCTGTCTCCAGGTGTATGCAGTATGTTGCAGTCCTCTTTCCTGTTGCTCTTTCAAGAGTAGTTGTATTAGTTATATTTTCATATTATATGCGGTTTTAGGAGGAAGCCTCTGTCTCACCTCTCACACCACCATCTTTTCCCCCTGCAGACTATTGGCATCCACTTTAGTCCGGATTTTAACAAGCCACTGTGCCTCTCTTTCATGCCTGCTGCGGTAGGATTGTATGACACATGAAACTTACATTTGATTTCCAGCTGTCACACCCATTCTTGCAGTGTATGTCCAGTAAAATGGGTGCCCTGATCACTCTCAATTACCTGTGGTTGGCCATAGGCAGCAAAGTGACGCTCCAGGCCTCTTTTGGTCATCTGCTGGTCTGCACAACGGGTAGGAAAAGCAACCAGAAGTCCAGTGGCTGTGTCCATACAAGTCATGGCATACCGATATCCTTCTGACACAGGTAGAGGCCCAATATAGTCTATCTGCCACCTGATGAGGGGTATAGGTCCCTTAGCTATTGTCCCATGTTGCTGTGGAACTCGATGTAAGTCCCTTTTGGAGCAAATGACACACTCCTGCTGGGCTCTACTAACTTCTTCAAAGATCAAAGGTAAGTCCCACCGACGGGCTACAGCCCACATTGTCTTTTGCCCTGCATGCAACAAACGCTGGGCTACATCAGAGGCAGGCTTTCCTTCAAACTAATGTATCTGGCCAATTTATCTGCTTCATCATTTCCTGGGGATGCCAGTGGCAAATGACATGTCACATGGTATACTGTAATTATTTTAGTCTAACCACAGGCCCATAAGTCTTGCCACAATTCTTGCCCCCAAAGGGACTGGTGACCAACAAGCCAGTTGGCATGGTACCAGGATGGTAGCCACAGGGTCAAACCCCAATAGACAGCCAAGCTGTCAGTGCAGACAACTATAGGGGAGGGCTCCTGGCTGATCACAAGCCACACGGCCGCAACTCTGCCTATTGGCTGCTCTTCCCCTCACCATCCTTCATCCATACTATCTCTGTTTTAGGATGGAAAGCTATGGCCCTCCATTTTGGGGGGTGCCCATGGCTGGAGCCATCTGTGTACCATGCATCTTCAGGTATAGGGGCTCTTCCCTCCCGATAGGGGCTCTCTGCTACTAATGGTTCAAAAGCAAGTTCTTCCTGCTTTTCACTAGTATATGTTACCAGCCCCAACAAGCGTTGGTGTTCTTCACTCAAGGGGCTACTAGAGAGGGCACTATGCTGCTGTAGGTAAGCACCCCACTTGACCAGTGTGGGCATTTGAGCCACACCACTCCTTGGCTTTTGGGTCCAGTCTCATACCCACTGCAAAATGGGATAGGTGGTTATTACATTTATCGGGGCCATTCCAGTGATGGGTTCTGTACCCAGCAAGGCATGATACACAGCAGCCAGTTGTTTTTCTAGCAAAGTGTATCATACCTCTGCCCCTTTACAGAGTTGTGACCAGAATCCATGGGTTGGCGAGTTCGTTCAAGCCACTGCCAGAGACCCCAGCCATAACCGTCTTCAGTGACATGAACGTCCAGCTCACAGGGCCTTGATGGGTCTATCACACTCAAGGCCTGCATGGTCTTGACTGCCTGTTTTGCTGTAGTAAAGGCAGATGCACATGTCTCATCCCAGTCCCACCTGACGCCCTTTCGTACCAACTGGTATAAGGGCTTCAGAATTTGTGCCAAGTGCGGGATAAACACTCTCCAGTAGCCTACAAGACCCATAAATTCCTGTAGCAATGCTACAGTTGTGGGGGGAGAAAGGCCTGGACTTTATCTATAACTGCTTCTGGTAAACTTTGGTCTTACCCAACCAGACGACTCCCAAGAATTTGACAGACAAACTAGGTCCCTAAACCTTGGTGCTGTTCACAGCCCATCCTTTCTCCTGTAGATGTTGCAGCAGTCTAGGTGCTGCACCTTCCAGATCTGAAAGAGAATCGGACGTGAGCATGACATCATCAATATAATGGTACAGCCACACCGTTGGCAGTTTCTCCCATGTAGCCAAGTCCTGGGCTACAAGTCCATGACAGATGGTGGGGCTGTGGAAGTATCCCTTTCGAAGGATGTGAAAGTCCATTGTCATCTTTCTCACGTGAAGGCAAACTGTTCCTGACTTTCCTGCTCAATGTCAATGGAAAAGAAGGCATTAGCAAATCTACCACATAATGATATGTTCCTAGTTCATGGCTGAGGGTATCCATCAAGACTGCAACAGAGGGGACGGCAGCATGCATAGGGGGTATGACTTTATTCAGTTCTCTGTATGGAAGGAGTCATATGGAAGGAGTCATATGCCAGGAGTCATCTGGCTTTTTTACTGACTATGCTGGGGAATTGAAAGAACTATGGGTGGGCTTTATAATACCCACCTTTTCCAGCTTCTGGAGAGTTTCTACAATGTCTTTATGCCCTCCAGGCTGTTTGTATTGTCTGGTATTAGTCCCCCTCTGAGGGACAGGCAAAGCTATGGGTGGGTGCCTAGCATGTCCCCTCACAACTACCTTCACCACACATACTCTCAGTCTGAACTCACCTGCAGTGGTTTGCAACCATAGACCCTGCAGGATATCAATCCCCAAAATAAACTCAGGGATAGAAGATATATACACAGTATACTTTTTTGGGTGTAGATGCCCTATTCCCAAAGGGATTTGGGCTTTTTTCACTCTCATAGCCTTACCCCTATACCCATCTATGATAGTGGGGGTCCCAGGAAACCATTCAGGGTTACCATGAATCAGTGAACATTCAGCCCCAGTGTCCACCAGAGCCAGAACACGTTGTATGTTCACTGGGGACCAATGAATAGCTATTTCAACATGTGGTCTCTGGTTCCCCCCTGGTCCCTCAGGGCAGATACCTTGACCTTCCTCTTAGTCAAACCGTGTTCCCCAATCATCTTCCTGTGTGGGCTCAAGTGTTGGCTCGTTCTCCAGCAGGAAGTCCTGCAAACACACAGGCCAGACTCGTGGCTCTGTCTCTGACCTCTGCCTCTTTGGTCTTAATGGCTGGAACTGCTGCTCTGGTTTCACCTCTAGTAAGATCCTATTTGACTTCCCATCTAATTTCCTTCCATCTGCTCCTGCCCATATTAAATCAACCCACATCTGGGTCCTCGTAACCTTCATGGGGCCCTGTAAATTCTTCTTGTGAGCAACAGGTCTTACTTCTTTCTGAATTCTCGTGGCTTCAGCCTCTCCTACGTCTGCTACTGTACGTGTCACCTCGCTCATGGGATGCCCTAAGTGAGGGGAAAGAATGGCCACTAGAGACCCAAAGAGGGATGTAGGAGCCGTTTGAAGTACAATATTTCTCATCCCAGTAGTGAAAATCTCTTCATCTGGGCCATAATTCTCTGGACTATAGATGGCATTTCTCATGCCTAGCTCTCGTAGCACCTGTTGGACCTCAGCATATGTCTGCCATCTAACAGGAGAGGATGGTAGATCACCCGGATTGGGCCACACAGACTCCCTGGGGTCTGATGTGCATTTTGTAATCGCTGCCTCAAGGGGGGCTGCACTGTCAGGGAAGACAGCTTTCCCATCTCTGACCCCGACAGAACAATTCCATCTACTCCTAAGTCCCACAGATGCAGGAGCCAAGCTGATATTGGCTCCGAGGGCTTCTGCCTAAACTGGGAGCCTAAATCCACCAGCTCAGCCTGAGTATAGGGGCGGACCATAGAGGGCTCCACGACCTGGGGAGGGGGCTGCTCCTCTCCTTGGGGAACCTTCAGCTGCTGGGTCTTTACTTTCTTTACAACCACTGGGTGTGCTTTCAATACAGGAGGCGCCAGTGCCTCCGGCACCACCCCTTCATCCCTCCCCAGCTCCTCCATTTCTGGGGCTGACAGCACCTTTCTCCCTCCTTCCGTGAGTGCCTCCTCTGCTACAACCTTTACCTTTTCTACTGTGCCTCGCAGCAATGCTAACTTAGTCTTCAGAAGCTCTCTTACCTTCACCTCAATGCTTCGCAGCTGATGTTCTCATGCCACCTCCCTCTGCCTGTGCTTCCCTCAGGAGTATGTCTTTTCCCTTGATGGCCTCTTCCTCCTTCAGAACACCTGGCAGTGCTACCGTCTCATTCTGTAAAGAATTGTTTACCTCTCCAATGGCACCTTGCTGTTGGCGTTTTCGTGCCATCTCCTCTCACATCAGTGCCATTTCCCTCTTCAGGGAATACACAGAAGTTTGCAGCTCGCGTTCTCGTGCCGCTTCTCGCATCAATGCCATTTCCTTTTTCAGGGAATCCACAGAAGTTTGCAGCTCGTGTTCTCGTGCTGCCATTTCTTGGGTCTCTTCTGTAGGCCTACGGTGAGAAGCAGCCAACCCACAGTCCCTGCTTCCTCCGGGGCACTGTGTTTCTCAAAGGATTTACTTACTATACTAAGGGCCACTCCTACTGCCTCAGGTGTCACCTCCACTTGCCTCCAGTCCTGGGGTGGAGCCCAGTCCTCTAGGAGGCAAGCCACCTCAGACCACATACCCATTGGGGGACAGTCCACTGTTTCTCCATTCACAGGGGCAGCCCACTGAAGCACCCCTCCCATAAGGGCAGCCTGTCTTTTTCCTTGGTCAACAATGAACCCTGCTGACTTTTGCCAATTGTCTTGTCAGTGGGTTTCAGCCCTGGTAAGTTTGTTATGGATTCAATGTGACCAAAGAAATTGACAGCAAAGCATTCTTTGGGGTGAAAGGGTTTATCACCCAGCTTGTTTTCCCAGCAGTAGTTCGAGCACTAGTGTCTCTGCCTCCGTCCAGAGCACTGGGCCGTGCTCTCTATAAAGCACAATAATAGTTTATTGCCTAAAGATGTGGAAGTGGTAGCCTAGCAGCAGGCCAGTTATATCATCAGGTGGTTTAAGTTTAGTGAGGATCCTGGCCATAGGAACCCCAGCTTACCCACATCATCTGTTGCTGTTGTGGAATCTGATTACAGTGTTCCAGCTTTCTTGCACAGGGACCATTGCAGAAGTTGGAAAGTGTGTAGATTGTAAGGCGAGAATCCTGGAGGGGTGGAGTGTGGGTAAAATTGAAGTTCCTTTGGCCAGATCTTCACTGAACCTAAACCACTTGATGATGTAACTGGCCTGTTGCTAGGCTACTGCTTCCACACCCATAGGCAATGAGCTATTATTGACTGAGTCACTATATAATGAGCTCAGCTCAGTGCTCTGGGTGGAGGTAGAGATAACGGAGGATTACAGACCTGCAGACTGTTGGTTGCAGATGTAACTCTAGTGCTCAACCTACTGCTGGGAGAACAAGCTGGGTAATAAACCCTTTTGCCCCAAGAATGTTCTACTATCATTTTTTTGGTCACATTGAATCCATAGTGAACTTGCCCGAGGCTGAAATCCATTGGCAAGACAGTTATTCTTATTTCTTTCAAAATTTTCAAGAGATGTTTATTAAGTATTTACATCAATATGTCAGGCACAATGTCAAGTGTGGGTACACAAATGGGAACAGAGCAGAACAACAAGCCTCATGCAGCTCCCACCTGGTGAGGTAAACAGCTAAATAAATGAACTGCTCACAGGTTCAGGTGGTTGCAACCATCCATGAGTATGCAAGGAACAGAGCCAGCAACCCCAGGCACTCGAGATTAAAAGGGGCTTGGTTACATTTAAAATCTACATTAAAATGTATTTGCTCTCACAGGCAGCTCTCACCTGAACAAAGGAAAAGAATATGGTTTTACCCACAGTAGGAGGGGACTTGGGAGCAGCTT
This sequence comes from Phataginus tricuspis, assembly GCA_029783875.1. Taxonomy (NCBI): domain Eukaryota; kingdom Metazoa; phylum Chordata; class Mammalia; order Pholidota; family Manidae; genus Phataginus; species Phataginus tricuspis. The sequence goes on along the minus strand of JAQQAC010009376.1, from coordinate 23,758,510 downwards.
TTGTGAGGAGTTGCTGGGTAAACTGCTTTATGAAGGGCAGTGACTGGAAGACAAAGAGGAGATGGCTGTTCTCTGCAGAGGTGTGCTCTGTATTGTAGGTTGGGGAGTCTAACAGCTGGATGGCTGGACGGGTTGGTGCTAGAATGCCTGGGCATGGCGAGGAGAAGTTGGCAATATCGTGGACTAGAGAGCTGGGAAAGAACTGAAACATAAAGGGTGTGCAGAGCATTCTTGGGAATTTGGACTTAATATTGGAGATGAAAGAGCTTGTGTAAAGTTTTAAGAAGGGCAAACACTTTGGTGAGAGAGTGGGAGGTGGGATGAAAGGTGACAGGTTGGACGAGTGGATTAGCTCTTTGATAACTTCATTGTCCTTGATGGCTAGAGAAGAAGATTACAGGAAGGAAGTTAAATTTATATAAATAGAAGTATGTATTTGCTTGATGAACTTATGAAAATTTGTATATAAATTTAATTTTATCAAATTGGATTATGTTTTCAAGGCTCCAGTGAAAAACTCTTAGAGGAAACCCAGAAGTGAAGCCTTTTAAAGAGTCAATTTTGAGTCTGTCATAGTGTAATTTATTATTCAAACTAATTATTATATACATTTGGTACATTTTCATAAATTTCTATTTTCCTAAAGCAGGATTCAGATGAGTAAAAGAAAAGATGAAGCAATTCAGGCCTGAAAACACCAAAGTGACCACCACCTGCCAAAGACTAGTCACCCTTTAAAAGGCATTTGCTTAGAGAGTTGTAGTATGCTTGTTAAAACAAAGGAAAGCAAAGCTTGGATTGAATACAATTTATAAAAATGCTATTGCCGGGGGTCAGGACATGGTACCCCAAAATATAGCCCCTTGGCATCTCGAATGTTTTAAGCTGAAGGAATCTGAGAAAACAGCTGGCCCCACCACCCCTTTTTTCTCTGAAACAGGGCAGAAAACCCTCTTGGGAAAGGTGCCTCCCCATGCATGCAGCATCATTGTCTCTGAAGATGCTGCTGCAAACAGGCCTTGCTGGTTTGCCCCCCATTTATGACATTCCCCTCATATTCTCTGCCCAGTCATATTTCCACAGGACTGTCCACTCTTCATCCAAACTAGCATAAAAATACTCAGGTCTGTTTCCTTGGGTCTCCATTTTCTTATGAAGGCTCTCATGTAAAACTAATATTAAATAATGTGTGTGCTTTTCTCCTGCAAACCTCTCTGTCAGTTTAATTTACAGACTCAGCCAGGGACCCTTAGAAGGTCAAGGGAAACCTTTTCTTTTCCTACACTGTTTTGATTTCCTTTCTGGGGGGAGAGCATATTAAAAATCTATACTGAAAATGCATACAACTCAATGGAAGGATTTCAGCTTTTCAAGCTAGTCACAAGAACTATAAATAAATAAATTCTCATGTGGGAAAATATTAGGAAGGTGGTTACAGGGATATCTTTAACATTTTGAATTTAAGTTTAATCTCTAAAAATGATTTTTTTTACAAGAAGGTATTACTCTTCCACAGAACTTCTGACAACACCAATGGTCATTTGGTTTAAGAAAAGAGGCCATAAACAAAAAGAATATTCTGAGTATTTCTGCAACACTTCTAAGTCTGAATATCCCAGACTAGAAAAAGGAGAGCGTGAAAGAGCAATTCTTCGTCGTTGCTAAATTCCTATCAGACGCTGCACAGAGGGCTGACTTGCTCCTTCTCTGAAATCCCATTTCATTGTCCCTACTGATTTTTCTCTATATTTAGGAGTCTGCTCATGCAGAAGCCGTGAGACCAGAGGATTCAGAGGAGGTTTGCCTTATTCAGGTTTGGTCTTAGGAATCTCCTTGTATCCTGATAATGGTGGTAGGAGAAAGCCGCCACCCGAGCCCACACATAGGGGTTTCTTCCAGAGCCCCTGCCCGCAGGCAGGCTCCCCTTTTCTGGGATGTGGTCAAACACACTTCAGCTTAGAGGGGTTGAATATGCTTACTATGTATCAGTTGTAATATAGTGTGTACTGTTGCTCGGAAATCAGAAGTACATTTTTTTTAGGCATGAATAATAATTCTAAGTATTGTTTCCATATGAAATTATGCTAGAGAGAGAGCAAACATCCTCAAGGAGATGTAGTAGTCCTTTTGGGACACTAGATTTATAATTACTCAAGAAAGGCAATTCCTTCTGTGCCTACTTGAATCGTTTGAAAGCTGTGTTCTAATTTGGGGGGGAAAGTGAAAAAGAAAAAAACAATTTCTTAGAGTTCTCAAGCCTGAGTTGGCGCTTTACTCAGAAGACATGGGAGGCTAAAGCCGCCAGAGCAAAGTGATTCTGCAGAATAGAAACTCCCCGACCTTTCCTGGGATCCATTAATAGTGGAAGAATTTCGTGTGATTCTGTGAGGGGCTTTTTCAGTGATCCAGAATTCACAGAAAAGTAGTTACCTAAAGCCAAACAGTAAGAGGGTTAGCTCTACTTCCTGTGCTACAAAGCCTATTCTAGGTTCATTCATTATCATTCTCTTTGAGGTTTGTGGGGGGATTAGTGGAACCAGGCCTAGTTCAACCTGAGGGTCTTCAAAAGTGCAGAAATTTATCCACTGACCTTGGTCTGATGAGGGAGGGTCACACCATTTTATGTCAAAAGCAGTGAGTGATTTAGAATTTTTGTATTTGATTGCCTAAATAATAGGTTAATAATAGCTATTAAAATAATAGCATAATAAACATCGATTGAACAAGGTGTTTTGGTAGGTAGGCACCAGATTTTAACGATGAATAATACAAAGTCACAACTCTCAAGCAAGCGGCGAGATGGAAAGACAAATGGACCTCTGAACTCACGTAAGGACCCTATCTTAACATGGACATCTGCAAAGCTCCTACTTCCAAATAAAGTCACATTCATAGGTAATAAGTTTTAGGCCTTGAACATCTACTGAGAGAACACAAGTCAGCCCATAAGACTGACCATGTTTCTTATTCATTTTTGTTGCTAGGAGACTTCAGCGCCCAATTTTAAGCACAATGATGAGAACTATTAGACCCTAAGGACTTAAATATTTGCATTCTATTTTTCATCTTTCACGATTGTGTGCAAACGTGTTTTCGCTGATTCTGATTTTTCAAAGTTTTATTTTACTGTTTTATTGATAAATTTCTTGTAAGCCATTTCAATTCCTTTTTGGAACAAGTTGAGGTAGGAAGAAATGGAAAGAATACTCAGCCTATTTCCCCTGTGCCAGGCATTGGTCTAGGTACTTTGAGTTCTGTTTTCTAATTAAAGAGCTTATGCACATTGGTGGGGAATTAGAGAAGTTCACAAATGATTCAAACATAAGATTGAGAGACACACGGGGAGACCAGAGAAGGGAAATACCTGGAGTAGGTGTGGTGAGGGTCAGGGAAAGCTTTTGGGAGAAGAGGAACATCAAGTAACAGGTAGAAGTTTAAAAGCAGTGCGGGTGATCAGAGTATTCGTGTTAGGGGCAGGAAATACTTTCAACAAATGCTTGGAGGTGGGAAAGTACAAGACGAATGCTGAGAGCAGTCAAGTTTGGATGGAGAATATGAAATTTTTAGAGGATGCAAGGAAAACGAGCTGGTGAGAAAGGCCGAGGACGTAGCAGTAGGACATGAAAGGTGACTTTATCTTTGCAAATCCAATAACACATTTGGGCTCAGGGGAGAGTAAGTTGACATCAGTGTGAAAGATGGGTTAGATCACAGGAAAGCAGGAGGCAGAGGTGAATATTCTGTTGCACATATAGCACTGATGCTCTCCTCTGGCTCCTAGTTACTGAGGGCCTGGAATCCATGGTGTCATGGAATGGAAAGGAGCACTACAGAGATATTTGAAAAGTAGGGTTGTCATTGCTTCATGATTTAGTAGAAAGGAGGAGGGAGGAGGAAGAGGTAAATGGCTCTGTATTTTTTCATTGTATGTTTCTGTTTGTTTTAACTCTACAAGAGAAATCATTATTTTTATATGGAAAAGTAATACAACTACCACTATTTTAAGAGGACTCTTCTGCATCTCTCCTTTTCATTTGAATATGCAAAGGTCAAGCATGTTTTCACTAGGGTCCTCATTCTGGATTGATTCGTCCATCCATCCAGTAAACATTTGCTGAGAACTATGTGTCATATACTGAGCTATGTGTTTGGGAGGAAAATTTAAATAAGATGCTGTTACTGGCTTCAGAGAAAACTAATAGAACTGGAGTGGGAGGGGGCCCCTGCCCTGGTTTTAAGCACCGTGGAAAACAGGGGTGGCATCCAACCGAGGTCTAAGTGCAGTGATGGGAACTGCTTCTCAGTTCAAGAAGCAGTTTTTATGTTCCCAAAACTTCATTGCTAATTTTCTAGAAGAACTTTTACTTATAATTAAAAGAAATAGATTTTATTGTTTAGATCAGTTTTGGATTCACAGCAAAATTGAGTAGAAGTCACAGAGATTTCCCATATACCCCCCTGCCACCATTCATGCTTAACCTCCCCCGTTATCAACATCCCACGCCAGAGTGGTATATTTGTGACAATTGATGAGCCTGCACTGACACACCATAATCACCCAAAGTCCATAGTTTATATTAGGATTCACTTGTGGTGTTATAGGTTCTGTAGGTTTGGAAAAATGTACGATGACATGCATCCACGGTCATAGTATTATACAGAATAGTTTACTGCCCTAGAATCCTCTGGGCTCTGCCTATTCATCCCTCCCTCCCCAGCCCCTGGCAACAACTGGTCTTTTTATTGTCTCCGTGGTTTTGCCTTTTCCAGAATGTTATATAGTTGTAATTATACAGTCAGTAGCATTTTCAGCTTGACTTCTTTCACTCACTGATATGCATATTTAAACGTCCTTCATGTCTTTCCATGGCTTGATGGCTTATTTCTTTCAAGTGCTGAATAATATTCAATTTTTGGACATACCACTCCTTTTCCTTTCACCTATTGAAGGATATCTTGGTTGCTTCCAAGTTTTGCCATTTATGAATAAGGTGGCTGTAAATATCCATGTGCAGATTTTTATGTGGATGTTAAGTTTTAACTCATTTGGGTAAATACCTAGGGGTGCAAGTGCTGGATCTTATGGTCAGACTATGTTTAGCTTTGTAAGAAACCACCAAACTGTCTTCCAAAGTGGTTGTACCATCTCACTTCCCACCAGCAATGAATGAGGGTCCTGATGCTCCACATTCTCACCAGTGTTGTTGGTGTTCTGGATTTTGGCCATCTAATAGGTGTGTAGGGGTATCTTGTTGTTTTCCTTAGACTTTTAAGACTATCAGGTGTATAGGTGGGGTGGAGGTGGGTAAGGAACTAAACAGTGTTACCTGGAGATGGACTTGGCAGCACTGATTGAAGAACGTATCAGGGACCTTGACTGGACAAGAAAGAGAGAAAATCATGCTTCATATCCAGGCCCTAGGCTCAACTAGGGATAGAGAAATGTTCCAGGACAGAATAAATTGGTTAAGACATCAAAAATGTTTAACAGAATGTCTGACAAATCTTTGTTAAGTGTTTTTTTTTTCCTCTTCTACATTCTGGAAAGTTCCACATAACTCATCACTGTCACTTCACTCGGATAGTTGTCAAGCAGAATCATGGATTTTTAAAAATTCCTAGGAATCAGTCACTTTGAGAATATTCTTGGAGAAATGGTTTCATTTTATGGCACTTGTTTTGAGCAGGGTCAAGGAGCAACGATTCGATTCAGTTTTCCAGCTAGTGAATTACTGATTGGAGGCTCTTCCAAGGTCTGGTTTACCCAGATTTATAAAGGTCAGATATCATTGTAAGAGACTGACCTCCCCTGACTAGTGTCAGACAGCTCTAAATAAGATTTATATACACTGGTGCTATTTTTAGTGTAGGTGCGTGTGTTTGGGACTATCATCCAAAGTCGGGAGCTAAATAATCCCTGAAAAGAAGAAGTTTTGCTGCCAAAGGGAACCTGCCAGCACATTAAAGTCAGCCATGGTTCCAGTGAGAGGAAGAGAGGGAGGGGTGTGTGTGTGTGTGTGTGTGTGTGTGTGTGTGTGTAGGTGGTGGGCAGCTCAGAGGGCAAAAGAACACGTAGCTTGAATATAATGATATATGGAACTATTGGACTATTAAGTACAAGCTTCTGGGCCACCTAATAGATTTTTCAAGCACCTTTGAGAAAAGGGAGTCAGGCTCCAGCAAACGGCTGCGTAAGCACACAGCACGGCTCTAGGGGGCGCCATTCACGTAGACCAGAAGACGGTTGGTGCCCCTGGAACTAGGCAAAACAGCAGCTCTGACATGAAGTCTTTTCATCTTTAAATACTCTGTCCCTGGCAAACCAGAAGTGTACAGTAAATCTGGGCTGAGTCAGGATTTTGGTTCGCCTTTTAAACAATGTTGTCAGCTCATTTCCCTCACAAACGTTTGGCTCATTCAAGCAGTTTTTGACAAAGCTGCAGTCATACTCTCTTTCTCCCCAAAATTGACATAAGTCATTCAGTAAATATTATTAGATGACTATCATGTTCCAGGAACTGTTCTTTATGCTGAGGATTATAGCAAGGAAAAACATTAGCAAAAACCCCTGACATCATGGAGTTACATTCCAGTGAATGTAGAGGATTTCAATAGCAAATTTTACAATTAGATTACATATACATGCATAGAGGTATCATACATAACATACATATTGTGGATAAAATTGCAATATTTCCAGAATCTATCGCCTGGCTTTAGTGCATCTCCAGTCAACAGGCATTTCCAAGGGGTGGAGAGAAGTAGGCCATCTCCATGTCAATGGGTAATTACCTGGGCAACCAAGGGCTTATCTGGACCTGAGAGGCTGGGGGAAGGATTCACTCGCTTTTCCCACAGCAGGAGAGAGAGAGAGAGAGAGAGAGAGAGAGAGACAGGACGACTTCTTGTTAGCAATAAACGGGTTTGACTTCTGGTTAGCAATAAACAGGTTTTAAACTTTATTTCTCCCTTGACTGATTTCACATTCAAAGGCAATTTGCCCCAGGATTTCCCCTCCCTGGATTTACATCTGGCGGTAAGTCGGCAGGACCTCTGAACCTGAAATCTGTCTACATGGGTGCGACCTTTGGGGGGCTGCCCCTAGGGAAGGTGGGGGGATGCCAGAAGCCCCCCTGTGGATAGTTAAGAGGCCCCAGTGGCTGCAGCAGCAGAGGGTGCAGCTTCACCTGGGAGCCCCCTATCTGTGGGGCTTCCCCAGTGGGGAATTGGTCTAGGGTAAAGCACCTCCTAGAAGGGAGACACTGGAAGCTGCAGAATTAGCCCTCCGGGAGATAGAAGGCTGCCTAGAGGCCCTGAGTGGCTGTGTAGCAGCTGGCATTATAGGGTCTCTTTTCCTCAAGATGGTGGAAGATGTTGTTGAGGAGAGAGAGAGCATTATACGAGAGAGAGAAAGGCATTTCGAGGAGAAAGGATTATCTAGAGGGTTGTCGTGGAGAGAGAGGGACTTCGGCGGGAGAGAGACACACTTTGGCATCACCTGGAGGAGCTGGGTGATGACCTATGGGAAGCCCCTAAGGAAGAGAGAGACAGTTATTGAGAAAACGGATCGCGCTCTTGGAAGATTGCTTAGCAGCGGCGAGGGGGAGGTGGCAGGAGAAGCCACAGTGCAGGAGGCCGTAGGGGAGAGAGAGGAAAGCGGGGTGCCTTCAGCCCCACAGATGGGGGAGGATCTTGGGGGAGAAGATGAGGAGGCGGGGCCAAGGGCCGATGTGCTGCTGAGGCCACAGCCCTAGGCACCGGCCTTTCCTGTATTAAAGGCCAGTCTGGCTGTAATTAAAAAAATAAAAATGAAACAACCGTGGGCTCCTCAGGGGGAGGAGCCACCCCTCCCCAGGCTGGGGAGCCCTCCACGCCCCGCCCCTATACCAGGAGGAGCTGGTGGACAGGAGCATCGGGTATCCGCAGAAGCCATCAGAACCTCTCTGCCTGCGTGGCTTTTACATCTCTGGGATATGGGGGTGGAAAATATTGTTAGGTCGGGTATTGAAATGAGCAGACTGGCTTCCCTAACGACTCACCCTTCCCTCTGGCAGCGGTTGCAAAGTGGTCCTCATGCCCAGGGAATCAGACACTCCTGGAATGGCTGACAGCTGTCATCAGGGTAGTTTGGCTTAATCAGGGTGATTTACCATATTTACCCACTAGCTGGGAAACATATGCAGAGCTCTAATGGGTATTGTGGGAATTAGGCATGAAAAATATCATCTTTAATATGGACCCCCTGGGCCCTGATGAGGAGGCGTTCGCTGTAGGAATGAGAAGCCTGGTGCTGCACACAGCTCCCCCATCTCTCTTTGGGTCCCTAGTGAGTACTCGTGACCTCCACCTAGGGCAGCCCATAAGGGAGGCTACTCGCACTTTAGCAGATCTGGGGAGGTTGAAACAATGAGGGCACGGAGGGAAGTATGGGCCACGACTGAAAGGAGAGGTGCAAAGGGCCCCGTGAAGGTTTTGAGGACCCAGATGTGGGTTGATTTGATAAAGGCCAGAGTAGAGAAAGAAAAACCTGATGGGCAGCCCCATCAATGATCTAACAATAGGCTCTTGTTAGAATGGTGGCACCAATTAAAGCCAGAGCAGCAGTTCCAGCTACTGAGGCCCAGGACATGGAAACCAGAGTCAAGGCCTCATGCCCGGCCTGTGTCCCTGCAAAATTTCCTGGGGGACAGTATTCAGGATTCACCTGAGCCCTCACCCCCACAGGAGGACAACTGGGCATCATGGTTCAACTGAAGGGGGTTCAAGGTCCCCACCCTGGGGGACATGGTGGGGACCAGAGGTCACATGAAGAATTAGCAATTCATTGGTTCCCTGTGAATATACAATATGTCCTGGAGCTGGTGGACACAGGAGCTGAGTTCTCTGATTCATGGCAACCCTGAGCGTTTTCCTGGGACTCCTGCTGTATAGATGGCTATGGGGGTAAGGCAATTAGAGTGAAGAAAGCCCAAATCTCACTGAGGATATGGCGTTTACCCCCAAAGGAGTATACTGTGCACATTTCTCCCATCCCTGAATATATTTTAGGGGTAGGTATCCTGAAGGGCCTGTGGTTACAGACCACTGCAGGTGAGTTCAGAGTGAGGGTACATGTGGTAAAGGCAGTTCTGAGGGGACATGCTAAGCACCCACCTGTAGCTGTGCCTGTACCATGGCGGGTGACAAATACTAAGCAGTATAAATTGCCTGGGGGCACAAGGAAATTGGAGGAACTCTACAGGAGTTGGAGAAGGTGGGCATCATAAAGCCCACTCGTAGTCCTTTCAATTCCCCAGTGTGGCCAGTGAGAAAGCCAGACGGCTCCTGACATATGACCATGGATTACAGGGAATTGAAAAAGACACATCCCCTTGGCATGCTGCTGTCCCCACAGTTGCAGCCATTCTGGACACCCTCAGCCATAAGCGGGGAACATATCATTATGTAGTAGACCTTGCTAATGCTTTCTTCTCTATTGACATAGCACAGGAAAGTCAGGAACAGTTTGCCTTCACATGGGAAGGCCGGCAGTGGACATTCACTGTCCTTCCACAGGGATACCTCCACAGTCCCACCATCTGTCATGGACTTGTAGCCCAGGACTTGGCCACATGGGAGAAACTGCAAATGGTGCAGCTGTATCACTACATTGATGATATCATGCTCATGTCTGATTCTCTTGCAGATCTAGAAGGTGCAGCACCTAGACTGCTGCAACATCTACAGGAGAAAGGATGGGCTGTGAACAGCACCAAGGTTCGGGGACATGGTTTGTCTGTAAAATTCTTGGGATTGTCTGGTTGGGTAAAACTAAAGTTATTCCTGAAGCAGTCATAGGCAAGGCCCAGGCTTTCCCCACCCCTACCACTGTGGCAGTATTACAAGAGTTTTTGGGTCTTTTGGGCTACTGGAGAGTATTTATACTGCACTTGGCACAAATTCTGAAGCCCTTATACCAGTTGGAGCAAAAGGGCTTTTGGTAGGACTGGGATGAGACATGTGCAGCTTCTTTTACTGCTGCCAGGCAGGCAGTCAAGGCTGTACAGGCCTTGAATGTAATGGACTCATCAAGGCCCTGTGAACTAGATGTTCATGTAACTGAAGATGGTTATGGATGGGGTCTTTGCCAACCTATTGGATTCTAGGCACAACTATGGAGGGGAGCAGAGGTCTGGTACACCTTGATAGAGAAGCAACTGGCTGCTGTGTACCACGCCTTGCTGGCTACGGAGCCTATCATCAGAACAGCTCCGACCAAGGTAATAACCACCTATCCTATCACGGGAGGGCTGCGAGACTGGACCAAAAGATAGATGCCTGCACTGGCCAAATGGGGTACATATTTAGCGCAGCATAGTGCCCTCTCTACAAGCCCCTTAAGTGGAGAACTCCAACACTTATTGGGGCCAGTGAGTGACCTACACCAGTGGAAAGCAGGAAGAACTTGATTTTGAGCCACTGATAGCTAAGACTCCTTATCAGATAGGAGAAAGCCCCAATACCCGAAGATGCTTGGTATGCAGATGGCTCAAGCTGTGGGCAGCCCCCGAAGTGGAGGGCTGTGGCTTTCCATACTAAGACTGAGACAGTATGGATGGGGGATGGAGAGGGGAAGAGCAGTCAATGGGCCGAGCTGCGGGCAGTATGGCTTGTGATCACCCAGGAACCCTCCCCTAGAGTTGTCTGCACTGACAGCTGGGCTGTCTCTCAGGGCCTGACCCTGTGGCTACTGACATGGTACCATGCCAAGAGGATGGTTGGTCGCCGGCCCCTTGGGGGCAAGGGTTGTGGCAAGACCTATGGGTCTCTGGTCAGACTAAGACAGTTACTGTCTATCATGTGACTGGCCATTTGCCTTTGGCATCCCCAGGGAATGAGGAAGCAGACACATTGGTCCAGGTGTGCTGGATAGAAGGAAAGCCTGCCTCTGATGTAGCCCAATGGTTATATCAGTGTTTGTTACACGCAGGCAAAAGGTAATGTGGGCTGTAGCCCATCGGTGGGGCTTGCTGTTGACCTTTGAAGAAGTCAGCCAAGCCCAGGAGTGCCTTGTGTGCTCCAAGAGGGACTTACACCATGTCCCACAGCAACATGGGACAATAGTAAAGAGGCAGATACCCCTTGTCAGGTGATAGATAGACTATATTGGGCCTCTGCCCATATCAGAAGAATATCAGTATGCCATGACTGTGTGGACATGGCTACTGGTCTATTGGTTCCTTTTCCTGCACATCGTGCAAATCAGGAAACCACCTAGAGGGGCCTACAGCGTCTCTTTGCAGCCGATGGCCGGCTGCAGGTGATTGAGAGTGATCAAGATACCCATTTTACTGGACATGCATTACAAGGATGGGTGCAGCAATTAGGAATAAAGTGGAAGTTTCATGTACCATATCACCCTACTGGGGTAGGCATGATAGAGAGGCATAACAGTTGTTGAAATCTGGGCTGAAGTCGGACATCAATAGGCTATTGGGCTGGTCAGTTAGCTCATGGACAGTGCTACGGCATTTGAATGACAAGCTACGAAAAGGAGCTTTGAGCCCTGTGGATATGCTAACACACCTTTCTGCCTCTCTTATACAACTGTATGTGCAAAGCAAAGAAGAGTTACTGAAGCCAGGATATGGCCAGCAGAGCAACATTCTGCTGCCAGCCCCAACTGCATTAAACCCTGGAGATATTGTTGAATGGCTGTGGCCATGGACCAGTGATGGCTGGCCTTTCTGGCACCTTGGGCGAAAGGCCTGGAACCTGGCCTTGTGTGTGTTCCTGGAGTAACAAAAGAGTGGACCCCAAAGATAATGGTAGTGTACCCAAAATATCCAGGAGGTAAGAGCAATTACAGGGAAGTTTTGTTTTATCTTTATGGCCACTGCATGTACCTCCCGTAGCTCTATGAACTGACACATCTGTAACTCCAGCGGGTAGGGGGTGAAAGTGTGGTGTACTAGACGAGGATGAGATCCCATTCCTGCCACTGTTATACCACAGGACCACTCTCTTGCATGTATCCTACATGATGGACAGGATTTGCCTATGCTGGTGTCATTAAAACATGTATTTTATTGCCCTTAAGTTTATTTTCTTCTACAGTCCTTGTGGCCTGGATGCACCCCCTGGCTGCAGCTGCCCTGTGATGATTGATCTGAACTCTCTACCTCTTCAGCTACTGCCCGCCTGTGGAATGGGTGAGCTATCGATTTAACCTGCATAGGACTTTGAACCTAGCTGAATCCTCCTGCTTGAGGATTATCATGATTTTATGCTGTTGCAATTGTATGTCATTAGTCTGGTCACAATGCTCCAGTTTTCTTACCCAGGGACCATTGTGGAAATGGGGGAATGAGTAGGTTGTAAGGCAAGATTTCTGGAGGGCTGGCCTCTGGGTAAAATTGTAATATTCCAGAGTCTCTTACGCTTGGCTTCAGTGCATCTGCATATCAACAGGTGTTCCTCAGGGGTGGATAGCAGTAGTTCATCTCCGTATCAGTGGGTAATTACCTGGATGACCAAAGGCTTATCTGAACATGAGAGGTTTGGGGGGCTGCTTCATTTGCTTCTGCACAAGCAGGGGAGAGAAACGGCCCTGGAATGCAGTTTTTAAGCAATAAACGGGGTTTAAACTTTATTTCTCCCTTTGACTGATTTCGGTTTCAGCTAGGTATTTTGCCCCAAGATTTCCTCTCCCTAGAGTTACAAGGACATTGTATTGGACCTGCCAGGTGCCTTATGAGAAGAGATACTCTGGTTCTCAGGAGAGGCTACCCTGCACCCAGAGGTGAGTAAGCTTTGTGGTGCCCACAGGCCATTTATAAATTCCAGGTAGATTTACTGGCCTTTCATCCCCCCTTTGCTCACCTAGGGTTCCTTTTTCATAACAGGGTCTCTGAACTTAATAAATGCCCCAGAGTAAGCAGCCAAGAGAATGAAAAGAAGGAGCTCCAGCCAGCCCATTATTCCTATTTGGAAAATTCTCAGATGATATATTTGGTGTCTTAGAGGGAAGAGTTCATATGGGACTAAACAATAATCTTGGCTTTTATCCATCTTAGTATCCTCAGCCTGTCTGGCCCTGTTTAAAGGGACACTAGTTGAAATAACACATGGCTGCCGAATGAAGGCAGAAGAAAGGCTCACACAGGATGAACACAGCCCACATGACATGATGTGATGCGATGTTACAGGGTCAGTCTTTAGGTGGCAGCAAAGGTTTAATCTTACGTTTTTGTCACTAGAAATAGTTCTATTACAGGAACAAGGGGAACCTCCTGCTTCCACTTTGAAGGAAACAGCAAAAAAAGACATACTAAAATAAACATTCCTGAGCCAACATGGAAAACATTATGGACTTTCCTCAAAAAATTTAAAATAGAAATACCATACAATCCAGTAATTCCACATCTGGGCATTTACCCAAAGAAAACAAAAACACTAATTCGAATATTACACAGCCAAAAAAAAGAATGGAATCTTGCTATTTGCAACAACACGGATGGACCTAGAGGTATGAGGCTCAGTGAAATGAGCCAGACAGAGAAAGACAAACACCATATGATTTCATTTACATGTGGAATCTAAAAAACAAAACAAATGAACAACAATCAAACAAAAACTCAGAAACAGACTCATAAATACAGAAAAAAAAAACTGGTGGTTGCCAGAGGGGAGTAGGAGGGAGAATAGGAGAAAGGTAAAGGGATAAAGACGTGCAAACTTCTAATGATAAAATAAATAAGTCACAAAGATGGAAGGTGCACCATAGGGAATAGTCAGTAATATGATAACTTGGTACGGTGGCAGCTGGTAACTACACATGATGGTGGACATTTTTTTCAAATGTATATAAATATCAAATCGCTATGTTGTACACATGAAACTAATATAATGTCAATATACTTCAATAAAATGCATGTGCTACATCTATGAACTAGGAACGGTAAGTTATAATTACTAAAAGTTACACTAAGAGAGCTCTAGAAAGCAAGCTGTCTGGCAGGCGAGCCATCCAGAGATGTAAGTGACTTTCTAGAGCTCTGCAGGAATCTTTAGCAGGTCTCCAGAGCTTGGTACTTTTAAAAGAGTTCTAATTTGCTTCCTAAAAAATAAGATGTTTTGAGAACCAGTCATACCCATATGTGTCTAGGCAGGAAAACTTGGCCCCTTTGAAATAACCACACAACAGTGATTCACACGCTGCCTTAGCATTCTGGTATTCTCCACATGTGAACACGATCTTTTAAATGTTTGTTTAATGCCAACCCTCAGCATCTAGGAAGACAGGTGCTTTGAAAATTCTTACCGTATCACTGTGTATATTATTTATCCAGCAGCTCAGCCCTTTCAATAGCAGAGCCTACAACTCAGAGAAGTGAATAAGGACTGAGTGCAAAATCCATTTTCTCATTAAAGAGGGGAAGCTGAGACTTGGGTCTTCTTTTTAAAATAAAACCAAAGGGTGTTCCCTGTTGAATGGAAATAGAAATATGGGCCCTCAGCTTCTTATGGGCTGGATAAAGCTCTCCACAAAAACTTACTTTTTGTTTGTCTTCAAGGACCCTTCTTTCAAGATCAGATGGGATCATTTTCCCCCAAAAGGAAAAATAAATATAGGTTTGCTTTGAATAATTTACTTTGTTGTCTTTACCGCATGAGGATTTAAATGTCCAACACGAAACCACCGATAATAATGGTCAGTTAAAATGACTCCTTGGCTGTTTCCAGAAAGAACTGCATTTCCTCTTTGAAAGACGCATGACTGTAATCTCAGACACATTTAGGAGACACCAGCCGCGTTGTGCTATTAAAGCAGCCGCATGTCCCTCCACCCTCCACAGAGCCTGCTCTCCGGTCATCCTCTTAATCCAGTTAAAACACATCTGCTTTGAAGAAGACATTTGGTGAGGAATGGACAGTAGACAAAAAAATCTGTATTCCAAATCTCCGAATGACTGGACCTGCAATGTCAGATGCAATGCCAAGAAGAGAAAATCCATTCTGAAACATTTGAATGAAAATATTAAGTAAAAAGAAAAAAAATGTCACCTAATTACATTCCAAGTTCCAAAGGCATAAAGCAAGCCAAGAACTCAGGGACTCAAATTTCAAATGTTAGATTGACTTTATAGAAAGAAACATCCTTTCATCCCTGAAATGTTTCTTTCCTAAAATAAAAACACAAAAAGTGCTTTTGCCTACTATAAAACCCCATTATTACAGTGACTGAAGGAGGTGATTTCAAGCAGAAGCTAGATGTGTGATCTTAGTCCTATCAGTAATTTCCCTTTGCCTATTATTATACCTGGAACATAGTGATAATAATTTTACCCGTGGAGTTAAGAGGATTAAATGGGTTAGTAAATGTAAAAATATTTTAAAAGTAAAGTTAGAGGCCGTGAAATATTCTTTAAACAGAAAGAGCTAAACCAGCTAAACTCTTCATATCAGGGTCATTGATCTAGGTTTTTTAAAGGCAATTTGGAGAAAGAAACTACAGAGGAGGACATTCCCAGGAAATGGCTGGGGGATGCTACTGGCCCCTAGGGAGCAGCGACTGGAGGTGGGGCGGTTGGTACTGGTCTCGCTCAATAGTCCCTTTGCGGCCGTGTCCCTGCGGTTTTAGGTACAGAGCAAGCCCTGGGCTACGTCATTACACCTCCTGGGATGTCTTGCCTCAGCTTTCCCTATTGAAAGATGTTATCTTAGTATAAATTACTTCTGAAACATTTCTCCATTTTATAAAAATAATTTGGGCATTATATAGTGTGTAAGTAAGTTATATTTTCTAAGTTTTCATTTCAGGCTAATATGGGAGATATTATAAAACAGCTGGAATATAAAGCAGACGGTGGCCCTGAGCATCGTGAGAACCAGTGATGTATGCGCAGATGTTCTCCCAAGGCAGTTAAAACGCATTTACCTGGCAACCAGAATGGACCAGTTACCAGGGAGGAGTCAGCCAGGCTGGGATGGAGCAAAGGGCAGTAACCGTACTTTGGTGTGGGGTTGGACTTCTCTTCAGAGCAGCCCACCTTTGGGGAAAGTCCTGGGAGACGGGGCCTCAGAGAGCAGAAAAGGGGATGGGAAGGCTTGGTGGGGGGTGGGGAAAGGAGCACAGGAGGCAGCTCTCTCCCTCTATTTCTCCCCACCCCCATAGCTTGGCGGGGGGGAGGGGGGGCACTCCCCAAGCAGTGAATTTCAGCCCCTCCTAGATCAGGCTGTGCTAAAACACCTTGTTTCAGCCCTGCTAGAAACACAAGGTTCAAAGTTCATAGGAAATTCAGGTATTTTATATTCATCTACATAAAGTTTTAAGCACATTAAAACTGCCATAATGTTTTTGTAGGTAAACATGGATGTTGAGATAGATTGTTTGCAAATCCTAAATTCTATCTAGTCCCCCACAAGCTAGCCATCTCTGCCCTGGACAGTGTTGGGTGGATTAGCTTGACAGTTGCTATTGGCTCAGCTAATCACATCTGGATGTTTTATTAGGCATAAGGTGTCACCAAGAAGTCACGGATTAGGGGACATCAGAATTGGAAGAGGTTCAATACCTATTTCTAGTCTAATTGTGTCATTTTTCAAATGAAGAAACAAGCTAATGGAAGTGGTCAAATGCCAAGATCAACTGTCCAAGATCAAATGCTGGTAAAAAGCCAATTGTAACTAGAAATAAAATGCCATGCTTCTAGAACGAACTAAAAGGGCTAAACATATGGGAAATGTATTTGGAAAGGTTGAAATCTTATTAAGATAAATCCTTTAAGAGAATATCTGGCTCTTACAGATCAGAGGTGTCTTTCAAGCCTGCCAGGATAGCAGTAACGAGCACACAGTAGGTCCATTTCCATATCAGTGAACTTTGGGGTGTTAGGAAGGGGCAGGCTTGTCAGATAATCAAGTTCAAGTGTTTGCTTCTTACAGGGTGGAATGCCAGGGGTGTGGCTCTAGACAGGGCAGGCTTCGGTCTTCCTGGGCTTTCCTCTGTTTTCCAAGCCCTTAGTTATATTGTCTACTTAGGAATCCGGACCCTGGCACACTGCAGGGTGCAGATAAGCATTTGTTGAAGGTCTGTGACCAGCAGGGCAAAAGTTAACTCGAGGATGATATTAACTATGTTCATTTTCCTTAAGGACTGACCAGGCAGTTGGTATGAGGACCCTGGAGACAAAAGTTTGCATCTTTCCATTTACCTTACGACTGGCTGAATTACTTTAGAACAATGGTTCTTAGAATTTAGTGTGCATAAAAATCACCTGGGTAGGTCTTTGAAATGCAGGTGCCTTGGCTTTGCTCTTAGGCATTTTGATTCAGAAGGTCAGTTATAGGGTCCAGAAATTAATTCATTCCACAAATATTTATTGAGTACTTCCTCTGTGCCAAACACTGTCAGGGGTATGAGGGTCAACAGACCAGTTTCTGTTCTTCTGGGCTTATATGCTAGCACGTGCAGCAAACAGTAGCACAGTAAACAGACAAACATTCCTATGAATTTGCACTGCTAACAAGCTCCCCAGATGATTGGCAGAGAATGATGCAGGCAGAGAAACATTGCTTTAGAAATGGAAATTTTAGCCTGGGAGGCATTTAAATAATGGTGTAACACACTAGCCAAGTACTTTCCATGGACCTGTGGTTTTGAGCCATCATGGCTGTAGGGCCGCAAGCAGAAGGACGTCTAGATGTGCTATTGTGCATGAGTTGTGGGACGAGAGCTCTGGGCGACCATCAGCAGGCTCCTCTGAGGACTGGATGCTGTCTGGCCAGTCCTGGCTTTTCCAGACAAGCATCTTTTAATGCAGGAGGCTTTGCGGGCAGCTGTTGCATCCTGTATATCAGGTCTAAAAGTATTTCCACAGCAAAAACGAACCTCTTTAATGTTTACACATGCAGCCTTTCGCACACAGTTAAGAAGTGGCTGAGGCTCCGTCATGCTGCGTGCTAGGTGTCCGTGTTGAGGAAAGGGTGCCGGTACACCAGACTGCTGCTGGGGAGGTGGCTGTTCTGCATGTAGATTCCCAATACTTTTTCAGTAGACTTAAACCATTTATATGGCACTGTAGGGTCGGATAACTTCATGAAGTTGCCTGAACAAAATCCACATACCCGCTAGAGCTGCCAGCAGGAAATATCTTCTCTTTGTGTTCTCTTTGTGGAAAGAAGCAAAAGACACATTCTACCATGCATGGGCCTTTGACCCAGATTCATGCCTATCTTCCCATGGCTCTGAAAGAGACAATCATCTCACCAAAAGGAGCATGTTACTGGAGAGTGTAAGCCTCGAGGCAGGCATCCAAATGGCCACAGATCTGGCCCTTGAATCACCAATGACCCTGCTCATTGGGCCCTCCTGCCACTGCAGTAATTCCACCAGCCTTTTCTAAGTGAGGAGGGTTTGGCTCTGTTCACAGAGATATGTGTGCAAAGAAGAAAGGATGCATGAATCCTTCCTGTTAGAAATGGGTGAATGTTACGATGACTGTTAATAGCAAAGCTGCCCGCAGCCCCTGTGAACTGCCAGTTCAGAAGCAGTCACTGCACCATCCTTATTCCGTGATTGCTGCTCCTCGTGCCAACCCTACGGGAGTTATTATTGTTCGTACTTTGCAGATGAGGAAACTGAGGCTCAGAGAGGCAGCGGAATGTGGCTAAGAGTTTGGAATGTGTAGACAGAATAACATGGTTCCTGCCCAAATCCTAGGCTAATTGTGCGTACTTGAAGAGTTAAGGTCTTCCTTTCATTGATTTATTTTTTAGTTATTATTATTTTTTATTTATTTTATTTTTAAATGGTACTCACTGTTTCCTTTCCTTTATATATGCACACCCATGCTTACTTTTATGCGTGCACAACAACAAAAAGAAGTTGAGTTAAATGTGAATGCTAGACACACATAATGTGGGGGGGGCACGGGGAAGGCAGCACAGCACAGAGAAGACAAGTAGGACCCTACGGCACCCCAGCACGCCGAGGGACAGTGACTGCAATGGGGCACGTGGTGGGGACCCACCAGTGGGGGGAATCCAGGAACCACAGTGCTGCCTATGTGATACCAAAATAAAAACAATAATAATAAATAAGTAAATAAATGGAAAAAATAGAGAGTTAGCTATGTCCACTCTCTGCCAAGTGACTTATTCCCACATACGAGCATTAATGTTTTAATACCAAAAGTCTGCTGAATGTTCAAGCCTCAATTTCCTCATCAGTAACATCAGAAAAAATAATATCTAACCTGCAGGACTGTTATGAGGGCTAAATAAACAAATGCATGATGAAAGGGCTAAGCATTGTGCCTGGCATGTAGTAAAAGCCGATAAACAGGTTCCCTTTTCTCATGTACAGAAAAGCAGAGGCTTGTGTAGCAAAACTAGAGCTGAGAATGGTGGTGATGGTTAGGACAGAAACAGTGATTACTGCCGACATTTACTGAACCCATGTCTACGGGCCAAGAAATGTGCGAAGTGCTTCATTTATTTATTATTTATTTATTCTCCCTGTTAAGGTATTATCGATGTACATTCTTATGAAGGTTTCACATGAAAAAACAATGTGGCCACTACACTCAGCCCTGTCATCGCGTCCCCCCCCCACCCCACTGCAGCCACTGCCCACCAGTGCAACAAGACGCCACAGAGTCACCACTTGCCCCCTCCGCGCCACACTGTCCTCCTCCTGGTCCCCCCACACCATGAGTGCCAATCATAATACCCCTGAATCCCCTTCTCCCTCCCTCCCCACCCGCCCTACCCCACCCCTCCGCTTCTTGGAGTCTGTGAGTCTGCTGCTGTTTTGTTTCTTCAGTTTTGCTTTGTTGTTATACTCCACAAATGAGGGAAATCATTTGGTACTTGTCTTTCTCCACCTGGCTTATTTCACTGAGCATAATATCCTCCAGCTCCATCCATGTAGCTGCAAATTGTAGAATTTGTTTCTTTCTTATGGCTGAGTAGTATTCCATTGTGTATATGTACCACCTCTTCTTCATCCATTCATCTACTGATGGACACTTAGGGTGCTTCCATATCTTGGCTATTGTAAATAGTGCAATAAAAATAGGGGTGCACATGTCTTTTTGAATCTGAGAAATTATATTCTTTGGGTAAATTCCTAGAAGGGGAATTCTTGGGTCAAATGGTATTTCTATTTTTAGATTTTTGAGGAACCTCCATACTGCTTTCCACAATGGTTGAATTCATTACATTCCCACCAATAGTGTAGGAAGGTTCCTCTTTCTCCACATCCTGGCCAGCATTTGTTGTTTTTAGTCTTTTTGATACTGGCCATCCTAACTGGTGTGAGGTGATATCTTATTGTGGATTTTATTTGCATTTCCCTGATGATTAGTAGTGTGGAGCATCTTTACATGTGTCTATTGGCCATCTGAATTTCTTCTTTGGAGAAGTGTCTGTTCATATCCTCTGCCCATTTTTTAATTGGCTTATTTGTTTTTGAATGTTAAGGCATGTGAGTTCTTTATATATTTTGGATGTTAACACCTTGTTGGATATGTCATTTACAAATATATTCTCCCATACTGTAGGATGCCTTTTTGTTCTGTTGTTGGTGTCACTTGCTGTACAGCTTTTAAGTTTGATGTAGTCCCATGTGTTCATTTTTGCTTTTGTTTCCATTGCTTGAGGAGATGCATTCAGAAAAAAGTTGCTCATGTTTATATTCAGGAGATTTTTGCCTATGTTATCTTCTAAGAGTTTTATGGTTTCATAACTTACATTCAGGTATTTGATCCATTTTGAGTTTACTTTTGTGTGTGGGGATAGACAATAATCCAGTTTCATTCTCTTGCATGTAGCGGTCCAGTTTTGCCAACACCAGCAGTAGAAGAGGCTGTCATTTCCCCATTGTATATCCATGACTCCTTTACCGTATATTAATTGATCATATATGCTTGGGTTTATATCTGGGCTCTGTAGTCTGTTCCATTTGTCTATGGGTCTGTTCTTGTGCCAGCACCAAATTGTCTTGATTACTGTGGCTTTGTAGTAGAGCTTGAAGTCACGGAGCATAATCCCCCTCCCCCCAGCTTTATTCTTCCTTCTCAGGATTGCTTTGGCTATTCGGGGTCTTTTATGGCTCCATATGAATTTTAGAATTATTTTCTCTAGTTCATTGAAGAATGCTATTGGTATTTTGATAGGGATTGCATTGAATCTGTAGATTGCTTTAGGCAGGATGGCCATTTTGACAATATTAATTCTTCCTATCCAAAGCATGGGATGTGTTTCCATTTATTGGTATCTTCTTTAATTTCTCTCATGAGTGTCATGTAGTTTTCAGTGTATAGGTCTTTCACTTCCTTGGTTAGGTTTATTCCTAGGTATTTTATTTTTTTGATGCAATTGTGAATGGAATTGTTTTCCTGATTTCTCTTTCTGTTAGTTCATCATTACTATATAGGAGTGCAACAGATTCCTGTTTATTAATTTTGTATCCTGCAACGTTGCTGAATTCAGATATTAAATCTACTATTTTTTGGAGTGGATTCTTTAGGGATTTTTATGTACAATATCATGTCATCTGAAAACAGGGACAGTTTAACTTTTTCCTTACCAACCTGAATGCCTTTTATTTCTCTGTGTTGTCTGATTGCCGTGGCTAGGACCTCCAGTACTATGTTGAATAACAGTGGGGAGAGTAGGCATCCTTGCCTTGTTCTCGATCTTAGATGAAAAGCTTTCAGCTTCTCGCTGTTAAGTATGATGTTGGCTGTGGGTTTGTCATATATGGCTTTTATTATGTTGAGGTACTTGCCCTCTATACCCATTTTGTTGAGAGTTTTCATCATGAATGGATGTTGAATTTTGTTGGATGCTTTTTCAGCATCTATGGAGATGATCATGTGGTTTTTGTCCTTTCTGTTGATGTGGTGGATGATATCGATGGATTTTCTATTATTGTACCATCCTTGCATCCCTGGAATAAATCCCACTTGATCATGATGGATGATGTTTTTGATGTATTTTTGAATTCAGTTTGCTAATATTTTGTTGAGTATTTTTGCATCTATGTTCATCAGGGATATTGGTCTGTAGTTTTCCTTTTTGTGGTGCCTTTGCCTGGTTTTGGTATTAGGGTGATACTGGCCTCATAAAATGAGTTTGGAAGTATTCCTTCATCTTTTACTTTTTGTAAAACTTTAAGGAAAATGGGTATTAGATCTTCACTAAATGTTTGATAAAATTCAGCAGTGAAGCCATCTGGTACAGGTGTTTTGTCCTTAGGTATTTTTTTGATTACCAGTTCAATTTCTTTGCTGGTAATTGTTCTGTTCATATTTTCTGTTTCTTTCTGATTCAGGCTTGGAAGTTTGTATTTTTCAAGAAAGTTGTCCATTTCTTCTAGGTTGTCCAGTTTGTTACCATATAATTTTTCATAGTATTCTCTCATAATTCTTTGTATTGCTGTGGTGTCCGTAGTGATTTTTCCTTTCTCATTTCTGATTCTGTTTATGTGTGTAGACTCTTTTCTTCTTGATAAGCCTGGCTAGGGATTTATCTATTTTTTCAATTTTCTCAAAGGACCAGCTCCTGCTTTCATTGATTCTTTCTATTGTTTTATTCTTCTCAATTTTATTTATTTCTGCTCTAATCTTTATTATGTCTCTCCTTCTACTGACTTTGGGCCTCATTTGTTCTTCTTGTTCCAGTTTTGTTAATTGGGGGTTTAGAATGTTCATATGGGATTGTTCTTCTTTCCTGAGGTAGGCCTGTATTGCAATATACTTTCCTCTTAGCATGGCCTTCGCTGCATCCCACAGATTTTGCAGTGTTGAATTATTGTTGTCATTTGTCTCCATATATTGCTTGATCTCTGTTTTTATTTTGTCATTGACCCATTGATTATTTAGGAGCATGTTGTTAAGCCTCTATATGTTTGTAGGCTTTTTCGTTTTCTTTGGGTATTTTATTTCTAGTTTCATACTCTTGTGATCTGAAAGCTGGTTGGTACAATTTCAATCTTTTTAAATTTTCTGAGGCTCTTTTTGTGGCCTAGTATATGATCTATTCTTGAAAATGTTCCATGTGCACTTGAGAAGAATGTGTATCCTCCTGCTTTTGGGTGTAGAGTTTTGTAGATGTCTGTTAGGTCCATCTGTTCAATGTGTTGTTCAATGCCTCTGTCTCCTTACTTATTTTCTGTCTGGTTGATCTGTCCTTTGGAGTGAGTGCAGTGTTGAAGTCTCCTAGAATGAATGCATTGTATTCTATTTCCCCCTTTAATTCTGTTAGTATTTGTTTCACATATGTAGGTGCTCCTTTGTTGGGTGCATAGATATTTATAATGGTTATATCCTCCTGTTGGATTGACCCCTTTGTCATTATGTAAAGGCCTTCTTTGTCTCTTGTGACTTTCTTTGTTTTGAAGTCTATTTTGTCTGATACAAGTACTGCAACATATGCTTTTTCTCCCCGTTAGTTGCATGAAATATCTTTTTCCATCGCTTCACTTTTAGTCTGTGTATGTCTTTGGGTTTGAAGTGAGTCTTTTGTAGGCAGCATATTGTTGGGTCTTGTTTTTTTATACATTCAATGACTCTATGTCTTTTGATTGGTGCACTCAGACCATTTACATTTAGGTTGATTATTGATAGGTATGTATTTATTGCCATTGCAGGCTTTAGATTCGTGGTTACCAAGGTTTCAAGGGTAACTTCCTTACTGTCTAAGAGTTTAACTTAACTCACTTAGTATGCTACTACAAACACAGTCTAAAGGTTCTTTTTTTTCCCCTCCTTTTTTTCCTCCTCCATTCTTTATATATTAGTTTCATATTCTGTACTCTTTGTCTATCTATTTTTATTACCTCTGGTGATGCTTACTTATCCTTAGGAACACTTCCATCTATAGCAGCGCCTCCAAAGTACACTGTAGAGATGGTTTGTGGGAGCTAAATTCTCTCAGATTTTGCTTATCTGGAAATTGTTTAATCCCTCCCTCAAATTTAAGTGATAATCTTGCTGGATAAAGTATTCTTGTTTTGAGGCCCTTCTGCTTCATTGCATTAAATATATCATGCCACTCCCTTCTGGCCTGTAAGGTTTCTGCTGAGAAGTCTGATGATAGTCTGATGGGTTTTCCTTTGTATGTGATCTTAATTCTCTCTCTGGCTGTTTTTAAGTGTCTGTCCTTATCCTTGATCTTTGCCATTTTAATTATTATATGTCTTTGTATTGTCCTCCTTGGGTCCCTTGTGTTGGGAGATCTGTGCACCTCCAGGGCCTGAGAGACTATCTGCTTCCCCAGATTGTGAAAGTTTTCAGCAATTACTTCTTCAAAGACACTTTCTAGTCCTTTTTCTCTCTCTTCTTCTTCTGGTACCCCTATAATACGCATATTGTTCCGGTTGGATTGGTCACACAGTTCTCTCAAAAATCTTTCATTCCTAGAGACCTTTTTTTCTCTCTCTGCCCCAGCTTCTTTGTATTCCTCTTCCCTAGTTTGTATTTCATTTATCATCTCCTTCACTATATCTAATCTGCTTTTAATACCCTCCACTGTGCTCTTCAACGATTGGATCTACATCCTAAATTCGTTTCTGAGTTCTTGATTATTTTTCTGTACCTCCATGAGCATGTTTATGATTTTTATGTTGAACTCTCTTTCAGGAAGATTTATTCAGTCACACTCGGTCCTTTCTGTGGTGTTGAGATTTTGCTTTGAATCAGGTTCCTTTGACATTTCATATTTGTATGTGGTGCCCTCTAGTGCCCACAAGCTCTACTCTCTGGAGCTGCTCAGCCTCTGTAGCAATGTCAGGAGTTGCTGGGGAGTGGTGCTGGTGCTTGGGGGGAAGAAAGAGCTGTTTCCTTTTTCCCGTCTGTTATGCTTGTCTCCACTGCCACAACCAGTAGGTTGAACACACAGGTATAAGCCTCTATGCTTTGTGTTTGTAGCTCCTGTAGATGGGGCTTCGCTGTGTCTGGCCTGATGCCAGGGCAGGGGCTGCTGGTTTGCAAACCAGGTGCAGGCTAGCCAGGACAAAGACACAGCAAGCTGCATCTCATGGTCAGGGGCCTTGGAGCTGCGTACCCAGCCAGTGGAATGGAGCACCTGAAGATCATTTAAGCTCCCAACCTGCTGGGCAGAGTGCACCTAGACAATTTTGTCTACCTGTCCTTTCTTTTGCGCAGTAAGCTCTGTGCAATCCTTGGCCCTTTAGCAGCCCTCTCACTATTAGGAACTCTCTCAGACTGCCTGCCCAGATCAGCCGGACATGAATTCCTGTTTTCCACAAGCACCTGGAATCTCCATCTCTCCAGGTATTCCACCTGTCTTAGCTTTTTCACCCCACTAATCACCAGAGCACCATGCAAGGTAGGTTCATGCTCCCAGAGAAGATCTTCAGGGCTAGGTGTTGAGCAGTCCCAGGCCTCCACTCCCTTCCTGCTCTGTTTCTCTTCCTCCCACCAGTGAGCTGGGGTGGGGGAAGGGCTTGCATCCTGCCAGGTCACAGCTTTGGTATGTTACCCTGTTTGGTGAGGTCTGCTCTTTTCCCCGGGTGTATGCAGTCTGGTGCGGCCTTCTTTCGTGTTGCTCTTTCAGGATTAGTTGTATTAATTATATTTTCGTATTATATGTGTTTTTAGGAGGAGGTCTCTGTCTCACCTCTCACGCCATCATCTTTAATGCAATCCCCCTTCCTTTCATTAATTAATAAAATCGTGATAACAATACCTCCCTCACAAGGTTTGCATGAGGATTAAGAGAATTAAAGGAGGAAATTTGTTGTAACACATACATTTTAGGAAACTTTAACACAGCACTCACATCAATAGACAGGTCAACCTCAGAGAAAATAAATAATGAAGCAGAGGCACTGAACTCTGCAGTAGATCAGATGGACCTAACAGACATCTACAGAACACTCCATTCAAAGCAGCAGGATACATGGTCTTCTCAAGTGTACATGGGATGTTCTCCAGAATAGTCACATACTAGGCCACAAGAAGAGCTTCAATAAATTAAAAAAGATTGATATTGTATCAGGCTGCTTCTCAGACCACATGGTATGAAATTAGAAATAAATTACACAAAGAAAACAGAAAACCCTACAAACACATGGAGACTAAACAACATGTTTTTAAGTAATCAATGGATTAACGAACAACTTGAAACAGAAATCAAGCAATACATGGAGACAAATGAAAACAAAAACACAACAGCCCAAAATCAGTGGTAGGCAGCAAAGGCAGTTCTAAGTGGAAAGTACATAGCAATACCAGCTTTTCTCAAGAAACAATAATGATCCCAAATAAACTGCCTAAAAATAACAACTAAAGAAACTAGAAAAAGAAGAATAAATAAAGCCCAAGGTTAGTGGGAGGAGGGATATAATAAAGAGCAGAGCAGAAATAAATAGAATAGAGAAGAATGAAACGATAGAAAAAAACCAATGTAAGAAAGAGCTGGTTATTTGAGAAAATAAACAAAATAGATAAACCACTAGTTTGATTTACCAAGATAACAAGAAAATGGACAGACATAAATAGAATCAGAAATGAAGAGTAATAATCACAATGGACACCACAGAAATACAAAGAATTATCAGAGAATATTATGAGCAATTATATGCCAATAAATTGGACAACCTGGTAGAAATGGACAACTTCCCAGAAAAATACAACCTTCCAAGACTGACCCAGGAAGAAATAGATAATCTGAACAGACCAATTACCAACAATGAAATACATATTCATAATAAAAAACTCCCCCAAAACAAAACTGCACGTCCAGATGGCTTCACGGCTGAATTCTGACAAACATTTAAAGAAGAGTTAATGCCCATCCTTTTAAAAGTATTCCAAAAACTAGCAGAGGAGGGAATACTTCCAAACTCATTTTATGAGGCTAGCATCACTCTAATACCAAAATCATACAAAGACACCAGAAAAAAAGAAAATTATAGACCAATATCCCTGATGAATATAGATGGATTTTTGTATTAGAAAAATGAATTAAAAAATACATCAAAAAGATCATCATGACCAAGTGGGATGCAAATTGATTTGTAAATTAATCAATATCATATAATACATTAACAAAAAGGAGGATAAAGACCACATGATCATCTCCATAGATGCTGAAAGAGCATTTGACAAAATTCAATATCCATTCATGATAAAAACTCTCAATAAAGTGGGTATAGAGCATACATGCTTCAACATAATAAAGGCCATATAGACAAACCCATAGCCAATATCGTACTTAATAGCAAAAAGCTAAAAGTTTTTCCTCTAATATCGGGAACAAGACAAGGATGCCCACTCTCACCACTTTGATTCAGCATAGGACTGTCCTTGCCGTGGCAATCAGACAACACAAAGAAATAAAAGGCATCCAAGTTGGTAAGGAAGAAGTTAAGTTGTCACTATTTGCAAATGACATGATATTATACATAGAAAACCCTAAATAATACACCAAAAAACGATTAGAATTAGTAACAGAATTCAGCAAAGTTGCAGGATACAACATTAATACACAGAAATCTGCTGCATTCCTATATACTAACAGCAATAGTGACCTTGTTAGAATTAGAAAGACAAAAATTAAAAAACCCTATTAATTAAAAAAATAAAACACCAAACACATTTTAACATGAATTGCATGTTTTTATAAAAAGTAACCATATTTTCCAAGATAAGAAAAATTTTGGTGACAAGATTGGCATTGCTTTACATTTTTTATGAATCTCTTTAATGTATGGCTTAATGAAAGATAGCTAGGTTTTTATGGTTGAATTATATGAAGAAAATAGGACTTAGGAGAAGAATTTAATAGTCTTTTTTGATAATTGTGGATATTCGTCTCTTATACTACAAAAATTTTGACAAGTAGTTGTTTCTTAGAGGTTAGTTCAATGAGTAATCTAAAACCATATCAAGGAATCTTTTGTACTGTTTTTTATGTCTGTCTACACGACACACAGACACACAGACACACAGACACAGACACACACACACACACACACACACACGCACCCATTTATCCATCCATTGGTCTATCTTGTACTTTGAATGGATCTTTTATCCATGAATTATTGTTCAATTTCCTACATTGGTCATGTGGAAAGTACTGTTTCACTGTGTCATGCAGAGCTTCCATATGTAAACGTATCTCATCATCCAATATCAAAAAAGTCACATTCATTAATCACAGCATTACAGTCTCATCAGAAAAGTTTTTAAGCTGTCAGGCTAATGATGCTGAACACGTTTTCCAAAGTTTTGAATTTCACTGAAAAGCTAAAATTTCTCATCGGCAACAGATACCGTCAGTTGTTTTGTTTGAAGTGTTAGGCTCACTTCATTCATTTTGGAGAAATACTTGTCAGTTCCCAAGTCAGAGTAACACCAGTTTGTCAATTTTTTCCAGGGAAAATGGTGTTCCACAATAAAGCAGCTAGTTCAGCTTGCAACTCAGCCACACAAGTGTTTTTCTCCAAGACAACCATCCTACTTTTGTATACTTTCATATAGCAGAAGTGCATGTGTTCTTGACGTTTCTTCACACAAAATATTAGAAATATTTTCAACTCAGTGTTGACATGTTTTAAATTAATACTTCTTACTACTTTATCAATGATATTCCTAAATCAATTTTTTTAAACACTTGGAGCGTGTGGCAGCAATCCATGACCACTATGATAATTTTGTGCCACCCTCTTGATGCTAAGGCCATGTCCGCCGTGTTACTATTGCTTTGCGCCATCAGTGCAAATGTGAACCCAGTAAAAAAGACAAAGGACATGTAATATTATTATGCAGATTGTTTTAAATCTTGGGACCCCTGAAAAGGTCTTGAAGATTTCCTGGGGTGTGGGAACCACACTTTTGAGAATTCCTGAATTAGAATAGGGAGAACATGTCTCATAAGAAAGGTCATATAATGGAAACTGAATTTAGTCTGTATATAATAACCTTATTAAAATAGAGAGTACAGAATAAGTGCCATGAGAAGCAGAGTAGAAGAAAAGAAAGATTGGTGGGATTTCTCAGGATTTTAAATTGGCCTTAAGGCTTGGTACAAAGAGTTTGAAGAAAGTGGTAGAAGGGAAAGGCTTGCTCAGAACCTACAACTGAAGATGGAGACTTTGAGCACTGAGATCTTGTGGAGATGAAAAGACAAGTAAGGAATAAAGCCAGGCTTTTGTTCCCTCTGTGCATAAGAGGAAGTGATGGGTAAAGCAACATTTTGTCAACATTGTCTATCAAAACTGTAGGAAGGAGAACCCTTAAGACTGTGATGGCGTGGTGCATGGTGGTGGGGGAAGTTAGTAGTCACGACTGTGAAGAGAAGCTCCTTTACTGAAAATACATTTATGTCCTTGAATCTGTCTATAGATTAAACAACCACTGGAAAAGGAGCACGGCAGTGGGAGAAGTAGTTATGCGGAGACATTTGTGATCATTTGCAAACTCCATGTGTGGCAAGGGAGACTGTGGTGGCTCAGAAAATTCACACAGATCTGAAAAGACTCAGAGGAAAAGGCTTTTGTTGAAAACACCGCTCGGACATATCGGTATAGTGGTCCCCAGGCAAGGAGGGCACCGAGTCTCCTGCACTCGGGAGCAGCGCCTGCCTGCCTCCCCGCGCGCCCCGCAGGGCGCGAGTCCCGGCAACGAGCCGTCTCCGCGGCCCTTCGCGATCGCGCCGGCCGGGCCCCCTGCGCTTGCCGTAACGCGGCCTCTACCACTGCATCCTGCGGGGGGGTGCGGCCGCGGCGGAAGACGGAGCCCGGAGGGTGTAGGTCGGGGGAAGCCGGGGGCTCCGGGGGACTGTGGCCGTGTGAAGCCCGTAACCAGCCCCTCCGTCTCCCCTCGCCGCCTCTCCCCGCCCTGTCCCGCCCTCGGCCCGGACCGCGCTGTGTTTCCCGCAGCGGCAGGTGAGCGCCCGGCGCGGGCTCCCGCCTCTGGCCCGCACCCCCGTGTCTGTGGGCGGGTGGCGGCGGCCGGCCGGGGAGGCGGCCTCGGCGCACAGTAATGGCAGCGCAGTGAGCAGGGAACGCGAGCTGACAGCCGCCGCCGCCCACCTTCCTCGCCGGGGGCTTCGTCCTTCACTCCTTCGGGCTGCCTCCCCCTCCCCTTGCCCCCTGTCCCCGTCCCGCTTCTGCAGAAGGTAACCCCGCCGAGGGTCGGGGAGCCGGGCTGCAGCGGCCGGGAAACTTCCCCTCCCGGTTAATGGGTGGCGGGGCCGCGGCGGAGGAAAGGAGTTACGGGCGAGGAGGGGGAGGGGGCGGGGATGGAGGGGGACAGCCTGGGCAGGTGGTGTCCGGTGAGTGGCCCCAGCTCCCCGGAATGCTGGCCCCTAAGCCCGGCCGCCCACTCGACTGGATTTCGGGCCTCCCCAACCCGGCCTTGGCCGCCCCTCCCTCGGCCCCATTTTCCTTCGAAGGAGGGAAGGTGAGAGTGCGTGTACTCATCTGCTCACTTACGTGCTCACACGATACACAACTCTTGTGTGTTTGGGGTCTGTTGAGTGTGTGTGTGTGGGGGGGGGCGCATTAATCTCTTACATCCTTACCACGAGTATTTTCACTTTTGTTTCCGCAGACAGTGAAGATGGATAGCTTGGGGAGGAGGATTCTACGTGCTTGCTAGACCTGTCTCTGCACTTAGGGTCTGGTGAAATGAGATCCTTAGACTCTTTAGAGCACTTGCACACTAGGCAGTCTGGACCATTCCCCACGTCCCCCCCAGTACGTGCACTGCAGACTGTTGTTAAATCCTCCCCTTCCACCCATAGATGACTATTACCAGTCGAATGGCAGTACCTTAGAAGTTTAAATTTTCGAACAAATAAGATATAAACTATTACCATTCGCTGTAGACTCTTTGACTTTACAATATAATAGTCTTTGAGCTAAACCTGTCCCGAACCTACATTTATAGTAAAATATGGTAAATAATCACTATTCTAATTGACTACTGACTATGGAATAGACATTTAAAAACACTGGAAGGACCTGTTCCTTACCCTTTAGAATCTCATGTTACTTTCCAAGACAGACAAATGGACAAATTGGTTATACTTTGCCTCCCCTGCCCAAGTACAGTGTTTGGAAGACCCCCCAGGAGTCACAGATGAAAGAACAGATGTACACACTGTTGAGTTTTTTTCCTAGATGCTGTTTATAAGTTGGGGGAACATTTCTACAGTGTGTGTGTACATAGTGTGTGAAAAATACCTTTTCTGTGTATCTGAATGTTCAGTTGCATCTGAATTAGTCTTATATCACTCTCTGCCCTCTCTAGGGATTTTCAGTGTTTCAAAAATGTGAAGATAGTTTATCATGTCTTTTATCCTCACCAGTCTGTCACTAAATTAAATGTGGACCTTTAAAGTCATTATGCCTTACCTTTCAGTTAAATATTGATTAAGCAACTGGTTCATATGCCAGGTATTATTGCAGGTGTTAAGGATACAACAGTAAAACACATGAAATGGCTACCCTCCTGGAGCTTCAATTCTGGTGAAGGAGGGAGAGACAGACAATAGATAAACATGATTTCAGAGAATTGTAAGTGCTGTGAAATAGGGAGTTGTGGTGACTGGAAAAAGACCCCTTCAGATGCTGTGGTCAGTAAAAGACTTGTCTGATCTGTCTGAAAATTGAGAAGGATTTAGCCTTTGAAGTTTGAGAGAAGTGTAATTTTGTCTGAGGGAAGAGCAAAAGGAAATGCCCAGAGGTGGCATCAAGCTTGGACGCAGCAAGCTGAAAGAAGCCCTGTGAAGGTGGACCCTAGTGAAAGATGAAGGCTTGGTGATAGCCAGGGGCCAGTTCGTGTGAGGCCTTGTTCAGAGTTTGGCTTTTATTCTTAAAGTGTATGGAAAAGCTATTGGAATTTTTGTATGCGTGTGAGCGATGTCTGATTTGCAACCTGACTGTGGGGAGAGACTGGAGAAGAGAAAAGCAAGGAAACTAGTGAGGAGGCAGTGGCATATTTGAGTAAAGCAGTGGCTGGAGGTTAGAGACATACAAAAAGATTTTTGAAATGTATTTTGTAGTTCTAGGTACTTACTGAACTTCTGGTTTGGATGGGAGTGCTGTTGGCTGGGACGGGGGTGACTCATAGGTTTTGAGCTTCAACTGGAGGATGGTGATGCCATGTATCGAGATGGGGAAGAGGTGATGGAAGCACTTGTGTGGGGGTAAGGTTGGACTGGACATGTTCAATAGGACCTATTAGATGTTCAAGCGGAAGTGAGATGTAGGCAATTGGATATACAAGTCTGGAATTTAGGGGAGTGGTTAAGGAGTCATTCATTCAACAAATATTTCTCAAGCACCAGCTATGGACTAGGCAGTGGGGATATAATAGAAAACAAGACAAAAATCTGTGCCTTAATGGGACTTAAATTCTAGTGAGGAGAGAAAGATAGGGTTGAGGAGTCATCAGCTTTTATCTGTTGGTTTCACTAAGTTTTGAATAAAAACCACTCATATGGTTCAAAGTTTAGAATGTCTCTGATGGGATATAGAAGGAGAATTCCCCCTAGTTCTTGTCCCATGTCATCCGGTTTTCAAGTCAACAATGTTAGCATTTTCTTTTATCTCCTTCCAAAGATACATTATGTGCACATAAGAGTAAATATGTATGTGTTCTCCCCACTTGGCACAATGGTAGCATACTTGGCTTAGTTTGACACCTTGTATTTTTTACTGTACTAAATAGAGTTTAAAAGTTATGAAACAGGATGAGACCACCTAAAGAAAATGTAGAAAGAAACCCTGGGCAGTGTAACATCTGATTAGATCCTTGCCCTCTAAGTTTTCAAGAATCAAGGAACTACACTCCAGATGTGGAATGGTTTAAAGTTTTGCAAAAGTTTGCACTGTTCTTTTGTGTCCCACCGTTCTGCCTATTAGCACTATTTTCTGGAAAAATATATTTGATTATGATTGAAAGCAATGTGTTCATGCATGTACTATCAGTTAAATTGATGGAAAATTGATGTAAATTGTATGACAGACAGTAAATTGATGACAGAATCAGCCCCTGAATCTTAATATTATGAAGACGTTTGCCTGTGTAATGTTAAATCTTGGAAAACAAGGAGAAATGTGGAATGTTATCATGAGATTTATAATAAGTTATTGATACTTGGGATATATAACTGAATCCTCTCTCAGGAACCAGTTAATAATCAGAGTATCTGTTTAGAGTGACCTGGCTCTTTGCCTGGTTTCCATCTTAACAGTAATGTTTTTGTTACATTGCAGATGTTAGCATAATCCTTGTGTTACTATCTTCAGGGAGCTACAGAGTCATCCTATGTTACTACTTTGTATTGGGGAAGACTTATTGGTGACACTAGAATAGTGCAGTTCCTCTGATTCTTTTAAGTTTTGAGACCCTGAGTAGTGTTAAGGTCATGATGGTAGCATGTGCCACAACTTTCAGTGTGCAATTGGACCTTGTTGATTGAGTCACCTGGAGGAGAGGAAATGGAATATTTCCTCTAAGTTGCTGTAAGCTTCATTTTTTTGAAGAACTAAAAATCCAGACTCACATTCTATACAAATTTGTACTGCTTTCTGTGTTGGTCGATATTTTAATTTTCAGTCAGCCATGTTTAGTCAGATGCTTAACTGTTTTTTTTTTTCTGAAATTGTTCTTGATTGAAGAACTCTTTAGGTCAGTTTGATTTCTGTGGTTATTTTTGTTATTACCTCTCATTCTTTTTTGCCTGAGATTAAAGTAAGCAGCTCAGTTCTAGGTTGGAGAAATAAAATCTTTGATACAAAGTATTTAATAGTACTTTATGAAGCATTAGACACTAATTAGTGCATATAAGACTATGAAATGTGTGCAGTGTGTTAAGCTTACTTAACTCCTATAAAAATATAGACTTCAGTGTCCTATTTGAAGATTTTAATTATCCAAAGGATTTTCATTTATACTTCAACATTTTAAGTGAAGTTACTATTATCATTTATTCATTGTATGATAGCCTGATTGTCTGTCAGAATTTTTCACCAGTCAGGTTGACAGTTTATCATTTTTGTTTCTCTTACCAGCTGTAAGGCAATAATCTCTAGCACCTGGTAGAGGTCTGGAATATAGTGAATACTTACTAAGTATCTGTTCACTCAGAGACTTAAGTCTTATTCCAATGTAGGTTGCTTTTCAAATAATGAAAATTTTGGATTAACCCTGTGTAAATATTTCTTGAATTTCTCAACTTTGTTTTAATTCCATCGAAGGAGAGAAAGTATGGGATACTTAAAAGACTTTCAAAATTTTTTAAGAATAATTTTAGATTTACAGAGAAGTTGCAAAAACGGTACAGAGGGTCCAAGTATACCCTTCATCCAGGTTTCCCTAATGTTGATAACTTAAGGAACCAGAGCACAATGATCAAAACTAGGAAATTCACATTGGTACAATACTACTAACTAGACTACAGACCTTATTTGAATCTCACCAGTTTTCCCACTAATGTCCTTTTTCTAGGCTCCTGGTTAGGTTTCTAGGTTCTCGTTCCTGAGCAGCCTAGGCTCAGACACTGCACGTAGTCGTTCTGTCTCCCTGGTCTCTTATCTCTGACAGTCTTTTCTCATCTTGCATGGCCTTCACATTTGTGATGAGTGTGGACAGTTATTTTGTGGAATGTCTCTCAGTCTGGGTTTGTCTTATGTTGTTACATGGTTAGATTGAGGTTTTACGTGTTTTAGCAAATATACTACAGAAATGATGTTGAGTCCATTGTATCACAGGGTATAGGTTGTCAGTATGTCCTGAGGTGATGTTAATTCTCATTTGGTTGTGTCGTGTCTGTCACATCTCTCCACATGTAAAGTTCCTATTTTTCTGCTTATGATTACTAGATATGATGAGGAGAGTTGTTGAAACTATGCAGATATCCTGTTCTCCTCAAATTTTTGCCCACTTATTTCAGCATTCATTGGTAAATATTGCTTGTAACAGTTATTATAGTGCTGTTTGCCTGATGATGATTTTACATTTTTTTCATTTCCTTCTATGTTTATTAATTGGAATTATTCTATAATGAAGAACTGATCCTTCTCCATATTTAGTAATTTGTTTATATCAATACTGAGTCATAGATATTTATCTTATTCTATGGCTTACAATCTAATATAATACTGTCATTTTGTCTTGTTGCTCAGATTATTCAGCTGTGACTTTCAGGTCGGCTCTTTGTCTTTTCAGTATGCCCATCCTCTTTTCCTTAGCCAAGCACTCCCTATTTTCTGGCACCATAAGATATTCCAGGATTATCTTTTATTTTCTGTATTACAGTCCTGGAATCAATTACTTCTCCAAGGAGTTCTGGTTCCTTCTATTGGAGAATGGTATTTAGAAATCAAGATGTGGGTGCTATGTATGCTCATGGCTACCAGGATGTCATTGCTTCTAGGCCTTCTAAGTGGACAGAACTAGAAGTTTATGTATGTATACTAATCTGTGCATACATAAAGACAGATCATTTCTGTGTGTTTTCAAAACCATGAGTTCATACTGATAGACTATGATTCCAATAAAACCCTACAGATTTTATGCTAGTGGTTCCCCTTTATTTGTAACTGCTATTTTCTGACATTGAAAAATAGAGCATATTTGTCTAATAGGTTATGCTAATCATATAAGTAGTATGAAGTTACCAAAGTGACGAATAATGCGACAAGAAAAAGATCCCTAAGTAGTCCTTAACTTTAAGAAGAGTTTTAAGCTATTTCAAAAAATTTTATTTGGTTAAAGTCTATATGAACCAAAAATAATGACATTTTTTTCTTCATAGTTCTAAGTATTATTTTCATTAGTAAGCATCAATTTAAAGTTTTTAGAGAGCACTTTGCGCTGATACTCAGATTCTTTCTCTTGCATTAGAGCTTTGCTGTCCATGTGATCTAAACTTTGAATACTTAAAGACAGTCCTTTTTTTTTGTCTATATATTTTTAATGTGGTACACATACATAACACCATTTTACCATTTTTAAGTGTACAGTTCATTGGCATTAATTGTACTCAACCATGCCTTCATAATCATCACCGCTATCTATTTCCAGAACTTTTTTATTACCCCAGATAGAAACTGCAACAATTATTCCGTAACTCCCCAGTTCCCTTCCTGCCGGCATCTAGTGACCTCTAATCTACTTTTGGTCCTTACTAATTTGCCTCTTTTAGGTTAGGATGTTTAGGATTATATGGTATTTGCCCTTTTTCATGTGATTTATTTGATTTGATGTAATATCTTCAAGGTTCATCCATATTATAGCATGTATCAGAACTTACTCCTTTTTTATGACAATACTATTCTACGTATATATATACCACATTTTGCTTGTTCATTTTTCTGTTGATGGCACTTGAATTGTTTCTGCCTTTTAGCTTTTGTGAACAATGCTGCAGTGAACATTGGAGCACTATCTTTTCCATTTCTTGCTGTCAGTTCCTTTGGGCACATACCTAGAAGTGCAGTTGTTGGACTCATGGTATTTCTATGTTTAGTTTTTTGGGGACCTGCTTAACTGTTTTGCACAGTGGCTGCACCATTTTACATTCCCACCAGCAGTGCACAAGGGTTCTAATTTCTCCATATACTTGCCAACACTTGTTACTTTTCATTTTTTGTTTGTTTTGATAATAGCCATCTTATTGGGTATGAAGTGGTAACTGTGGTTTAGGCTTATATTTCCCTAATGATCTGTGATGCTGAGCATCTTTTTGTGTGCTTATTGGCCATTTGTGTATCTTCTTGGAGACATGTCTGTTCAAGCCGTTTGCCCATTTTTAAATTGTTTTTTTGTTGTTAAGGTAGTTATTTACTCTGGATATTAATTTCTTACCAGATATATGATTGCAAATATTCTCTCCCATTCTTTGGGTTGTCTTTTCACTCTCTTAATAGTGTTCTTTGATGCATGAAAGTTTTAAATTTTGATGAAGACTAGTTTATCTGTTTTCTTTTGTTGCCTCTGCTTTTGGCATCATATCCAAGAAATCATTGCTAAATCCAGTGTCAGAAAGCCTTTTCCCTGTGTCTTCTAAGAGTTCTTTGTTTTAGCTCTTAAGCATAGGTCTTTGATCCATTTTGATTGAATTTTTATGTTCAGTGTAAGTAAGGATGGTATATTTTGTGTGGATTATCAGTAGATATCTTTAAGTTGACACTACAGAGATAGCTATCTCCAAACTTTGACTAGCTTGGCAATTAATTGTTAGAGGGCTGAAAATAGAGCAGTTACAAAGAAGATAGTAGAGGATGAAGGAAATTGTGTGGCATTATGATATGACAGGAATTGTATTTTTTCCTATCTGAAACAGACAAATATTAAATAAGCTGCTTATGAGAAAGATGGAGTGAAAGAGAAAGACTTTTAATAGGTAATATGGCAATAAAATATGAGGGAGAGCGAAGGCATAAAGATTTCAGCAATAGTACAGTTTGGGTCTTCATTAGATTCAAAAACATGGATGGAAAAGTTAAATTACAGGAAAGAGTAGAAAACAATACAACCTCATTTCAACATTGTTCAGCAAACTTGAAATATATTTGCAAATACTGTATTTTTATACTATTTTTATGTTGTGCAGCTGGAGAAATTTTAATAAGATCACACTGTCATTGACAGCCAGCTTAGAGCATTAGTTCTCTGATGCACAGCCTTTTCATTTTGGGGGCCAGTGATTTTTCATTTTTCCTTTCTTTTATGTTTTGATATCTAACAAACTTGCAGAGCCACCCTAAGATCCTCAACTTGTTGGGTGGGACCTGTTTCTTCTGGAGGATTGCATTATCATACATCGATTTTCTCTGAGCCAGTGCTAATTTCTGCAGTGGCAAAAGGTAAAAATGGCAGCAGAGGGCAGTGGGCTTAAGAGCTTCACAATGGAGCCAGATGGGTCTGGGTTCAGGTTCTGGGTTTGCTAGGTAATAGTTACGTCTGTTTAACCCTGATTTTCCAAGTGTCATCTCTTCATCTAAAACAGGGAGATAATAGTAGCCACCCTAAGGAATTAATGAGTTAATGTATAGTGTCTGGAATGTATGTGGGTAATAAAAGTTTGCTACTACACTGTTATGATGATGGGAAAAAATGGGCAGAATACATCCTACTCAAGAGTCCCTTCTGTGGGAAAATAGGTGTTAAGTTATGTTACATTTATTTTTGTAACTCATTATGTTGAATTGTCTTTATTCTTTACCTCAAGGGACACATAAGTAAGGATGGGATTATAAGAGGGTTGTTGTCCGTACTGAAAGCTGTCTTTGGGATTTTAAACGGGAGGTGGTTGGCAAAGTTGCTACGTATCTGCCATAGCTCTTTCACCTCTTTTTATTCTCTCATGTGTGTCTTCTGTAGCAGTGCCTGGACATAAGTGCAGATTAATATATTGTGTAGAAGTGGCAAGTAGATTGATTCGTTTGAAACAAAGGACCAGTTGAGAAAAAGTGATAAAGTTGATAAGAACTGGAAGGTGAGACACGGACTGCATTTTAATACAGTCAGTAAAGAACCACTGGAAACTGGTTAGAGTGGTCTGCTGCTTCTCCATAAAAGCAGTGCAACCCCATAACGACAGTAAAACCCTCAGATAAACCAAGAAAATGGCCACTGATCTTAGCATGTTAGCCCTATATTGTGAGAAAAGATTTAAATCTAAGATTTTTAAATATATGTGATTTAATTTACCTCTCAGAAGAATGGGATAACAAATATTAAAAGTCATTGGGTAGTGCAAAGAAAGGATGATTGGAGTAACCCTTTTTAATACTTGGATAGAAGATCAGGCCTAGGAAAAATTGTGATCCTAGTGTTTTGATTGTGACAAGGCTGGTGGCCACAGCTTTATGTAGCATGTGTGCCACAGTGATCTTGCCTGCCCATGAGGGACTCAGACAATTTCAAGTCTCTAACTCATGCAAGATACATATATGAAAGTAGTGTTTTTTCTTCCCTAAGACTAGTGTCTTAAATTTCTTGTCTAGATTATTAAAATAAGAAAAAAGTGAGAAAGCAAGTGAAAAAGACATTAAATATTGAGCTGTTAAGAGCGATGTGAAAACCTGAAAGTTCAGTCTGGGAGAATCTCAAGTTCCTTGAGGAGACAAGGGTCTTTAGTTCTGTTCAAGAGGGTTTATTTTGGAAGCAAATGCCTCCTATAACTTAACTGTATGGATATACTCTTCTCCCCACTGTCCCCTTCTCCCTTTTTTTGACATCTAAAGATTTTTTTTCCTGCAATATACACTTTGCCAACTGGGATTGATGGAAGACTACAGTATTTTCCTTTACTGTTGTTTCTCCAACTTTCTCTCTCTTTTTTTTTTTAAACATACTGTTAGAAATTCTTAAGTAAGAAAGTCATGTAATGGAAGTGACATTTGTGGATTATGTAAAGTTCAATAAGTCAGATCTTACTGCAACAAAAAGCATTGGACCAGAGGCTCCAAATAGCACAGATATCTCTTGTCTCTAATGGCTTACACATTTGACACAGTCAGATGAAAGATTTGATACAATAAGATGTTTAGATGCATTCTTGGAGCTTATTTTCATATAAAGTGATGGTAGCTGCTTTGGTCAGTACATATCAGAGGCAACATTCTCATGGAAATGGAAAATACTGCAAAGTTAATAATGTTCTGTATGGAGTTGTTATATTCCTTATTTTGTGTATTTAGAATATAACCTGCTCTAAGCCCACTAAATGTCATTTAAAAAACTGTTATGGTATATTGGCTTGTCTGGAATTAGATTAGGCCTCAGTATTATATCATATTGTTAATTTTTGGAATGGCCAAATTTTTATTTTCAGTAACGATGAATACTGAAATAAAAAGTCATCATTCGTTTTTTTTTTTTTTTTTAACTAAAAAAGAGAGTCACAATATTAAGTGTTTGGCCATTGACATTAGTGACAGTGTAGTTTTGGAAGGCAACTGAAGTGTGGTTTGTTAAAATAGTTAGCAGTAGTTAAGGTGTAGTCACAATTACCATTATGTTAAACATGACTGTACATTTTCTTGAAATAGTTTATACTTAAAATATTTATCTAATTATGTACTAACCTCAGTTCTATACTTAAAATGGGATGTTTTGAGATTTTGTTATTGCTTTTACCTACTGAAATGCAATTGTCCAAATCAATTCTTTACGTGAAAAATGTCTAAGTGTAGAACAATATCATTCCAAATTAAAATCCATCTGATGATGGCAAAGTTATATCATTTTTACCTCTGCTATTACTAGTATCTTTGTTTTTAAAAACATTTTTGGGGTGGGAATTTTGTTAGGCTGTGTTAACACATCATACTTTGGGGGCAATACCATGCTGTTCTGGAGCTCTCTTTCAATGTTGGAAACCTAAAACTCAATGGAAAGTTAAGATTTTCAGGAGCACGGAAAGAAGATTAAGGCCAGGTCAGGTTTTACTTTCGGAGGAGTGAAATGTGTGTGTGTGGTGAAGAAAAAAACTTAGAAAACAAAAGTTTAGAACATTTCTGTCAAATATAGATAGCTTATTAATAGCATTTTCCTGACTGCTTCTTTATTCTCATCTTC
Source organism: Phataginus tricuspis (assembly GCA_029783875.1). NCBI lineage: Eukaryota > Metazoa > Chordata > Mammalia > Pholidota > Manidae > Phataginus > Phataginus tricuspis. The sequence continues at coordinate 23,717,951 of JAQQAC010009376.1, read as the reverse complement.
ACCTTAGGTTACCTAGCTACTCTCTTAGAACTGGTAACTGATTTAAAAAACCTTTGTTGTCAGAATATTAGTAAAATACTTACCAACTTTTAAGGGAAAGGTGTCAGAGTGATAAGTGAAAGAACAGAGAAGTTTTATTTTTTCTTAATAAAATACTTGATATGTACTAAAAATTGTAAGGTAAAGTCTGAAGTATTTTAAGCAGAGGGTATGGTATGAATTAATAATATTTGCAGTTTGGAAAGCTTACTTTGGACATTAATATGTGGAATGTACCACGGGGGCCAAAGAAGATATAGGCAAATCATTTAGGTGGCTATGGCAGTAGGTGAGAGGTGGTTTGGATTAGAGTAATGTCAGTGTGAATAGGAAGAAGTGGATGGAGTCAAGAAATGGTTAGAAGATAGAGTTGACAGAAGTCATTGATGGATTGAATTGCTTTGTAGAAGAATAAGAGAGAAGAGTGATAAACAAACTTCCTAGCTTGAGGAGCTAGGTGGATGGTGATAGTCATTTACTGAAATGTGGAATACTGGAAAAGGATGGACAAGTTGAGTCAGAGGGGTCAGGTTTATTGAGGTGTAATTTACATGTAATAAAATCCAACCTAAAAAAGGTACACAGTTCTTTGAATTTTGACAAGTTTATATAGTTGCATAACCACCACAACAATCAAGATAGAGTATTTTATCACCCTCAATTCATCAGAGCCTCTGTAACCACTAATTTGATGTATGTCCCCTATATTTTTCCTTGTCCAGAATATCATATAAATTGAATCATACAGTATGAAGTTTGACCCTCCTTCACCCATTTTGCCGACCTCCCACCCTCTACCTCTGGCAATCTCCAATCTATTCTCTGTATCATTTTTCGTTTTGTTCCATACAATCTTAGCATTGTTCTTTCTATTTCTGTGAAATATGCCCTTGGGATTTTTAAAGGAATTTCATTGAATCTGTGGATTACTTTGGGCAATATGGACATTTTAGCAATATTAATTCTTCCAGTTTATGAGCCTGGAATATTTTTCTGTTATTTTTGTGTGTATGTCTTCAGCTATTTTCATCAATGTCTTATAGTTTTTAGTGTACATGTCTTGTACCTCCTTGGTTAAATTTATTCCTTTAAATTTCATTCTTTTGAATGCTGTTGTAAATGGGATTGTTTTTAATATTTCTTTCTTATAGTTCATTGTTAGTGTATGGTAGTGCAACAGATTTTTGTATATTGAGTTTATAACCTGCAACTTTACTTAATTCAGTTTTTAGTTTTAACAGTTATTTTTTGCGAGGTCTTTAGGTTTTTTTTTTATATGTAATACATCATCTGCAAATAGTGACAGTTTTACTTCTTCCTTACCAATTTGGGTCCTTTTGAAATTTCTTTTTCTTGCCCAATTGCTCGGGCCAGGACTTCTAATGCTGTGTTCAATAAGTGGCAAGAGTGGTCATCTTTGTCTTATTCCTGTCTTAGAGGAAAAGCTTTCAGCTTTTTACTGTTGAGAATGATGTTGGCTGTGGGCTTGTCACATATGGCCATTATTATGTTGAGGTACATTACTTTTTATTATTATTACTATTATTTTATTTTGGTATCATTGATTACAAGTGCAACATTATGGTTACTAAACTTGTCACCTCATCAGGTCCCCCCCACCTACCCCATTACAGTCACTGTCCATCAGCATAGTGAGGTGCTATAGAATCACTACTTGTCTTCTCTGAGTTGTACAGCCCTCCCCGTGCCCCCCAACATTATGTCTCCTAATTGTAATGCCCCCTTTTCCCCCTTGTCCCTCCCTTCCCACCCATCCTCCCCAGTCCCTTTCCCTTTGGTTAACTGTTACTTCATTCTTGAGTTCTGTGTCTGCTGCTGTTTTGTTCTTTCAGGTTTTTTTTTTCTCTTATGCTCCACATATGAGTGAAATCATATGATACTTGTCTTATTCTTTTTTTTATTTTGGTATCATTAATCTACAGTTACATGTGCAACATTATGGTTACTTAACTCTGCACTTCATCAGGTCCCACCCACTTACCCCATTACAGCCACTGTCCATCAGTGTAGTGAGATGCTATAGAATCACTACTTGTCTTCTCTGAGTTGTACAGCCCTCCCCATGCCCCCCTCAACATTACGTCTGCTAATCATACTGCCCCCTTTTCCCCCTTCTCCCTCCCTTCCCATGCATCATCCCCCGTCCCTTTCCCTTTGGTAACTGTTAGTCCATTCTTGGGTTCTGTGAGTGAGCCTGCTGCTGTTTTTTTTTCCCTCAGTTTTTTCTTTGCTCTTATGCTCCACATATGAGTGAAATCATTTGATACTTGTCTTTTTCCACTTGGCTTATTTCACAGAGCATAATACCCTCTAGCTCCATCCATGTTGTTGCAAATGGTAGGATTTGTTTTCTTCTTATGGCTGAATAATATTCCATTGTGTATATGTACCACCTCTTCTTTATCCATTCATCTACTGATGGACACTTAAGTTGCTTCAGTTTCTTGACTATTGTAAATACTGCTGCGATAAATATAGGGGTGCATATGTCTTTTTCAAACTGGGTGCTGCATTCTTAGGGTAAATTCCTAGGAGTGGGATTCCTGGGACAAATGGTATTTCTATTGAGTTTTTTGAGGAACCTCCATACTTCTTTCCACAATGGTTGAACTAATTTGCATTCCCACCAGCAGTGTAGGAGGGTTCCCTTTTCTCCACATCCTCGCCAACGTTTGTTTGTGTTTTGGATGTTGGCCATCCTCACTGGTGTGAGATGATATCTCATTGTGGTTTTAATCTGCATTTCTCTGATGTTTAGCAATGTGGAGCATCTTTTCATGTGCCTGTTGGCCATCTGAATTTCTTCTTTAGAGAAGTGTCTATTCATGTCCTCTGCCCATTTCTTAATTGGATTATTTGCTTTTTGTTTGTTGAGGTGCATGAGTTCTTTATATATTGGATGTCAACCCCTTACTGGATATGTCATTTATGAATATATTTTCCCATACTGTAGGATGTCTTTTTGTTCTACTGATGGTGTCCTTTGCTGTACAGAAGCTTTTCAGCTTGATATAGTCCCATTTGTTCATTTTTGCTTTTGTTTCCCTTGCCCGGGGAGATATGTTCATGAAGAAGTTGCTCATCTTTATATCCAAGAGATTTTTGCCTATGTTTTTTTCTAAGAGTTTTATGGTTTCATGACTTACATTCAGGTCTTTGATCCATTTTGAGTTTACCTTTGTGTATGGGATTAGACAGTAGTCCAGTTTCATTCTCTTACATGTAGCTGTCCAGTTTTTCCAACACCAGCTGCTGAAGAGGCTGTCCTCTCCCCATTGTATATCCAAGGCTCCTTTATCAAATATTAATTGGCTGTAAATGTTTGGGTTAATGTTTGGATTTTCTATTCTGTTCCACTGGTCTGTGGGTCTGTTTTTGTGCCAATACCAAATTGTCTTGATTACTGTGGCTTTGTAGTAGTGCTTGAAGTCAGGGAGTGTAATTCCCCTTGTTTTATTCCTCCTTTTCAGGATTGCTTTGGCTATTCGGGGTCTTTTCTGGTTCCATATGAATTTTAGAAGTATTTGTTCCAGTTGATTGAAGAAAGCTGTTGGTATTTTGATAGGGATTGCATTGAATCTGTAGATTGCTTTAGGTAGTATAGCCATTTTGACAATATTTATTCCTCCTGGCCAAGAGCATGGAATGCATTTCTATTTGTTAGTGTCCTCTTTAATTTCTCTTAGGAGTGTCTTGTAGTTTTCAGAGTACAGGTCTTTCACTTCCTTTGTTAGGTTTATTCCTAGGTATTTTATTCTTTTTGATGCAATTGTGAATGAAATTGTTTTTCTGATTTCTCTTTCCGTTAGTTCATTTTTAGTGTATAGCAAAGCAACAGATTTCTGTGTGTTAATTTTGTATCCTGCAACTTTGCTGAATTCAGATATTAGTTCTAGTAGTTTTGCAGTGGAGTCTTTTATATACAATATCATGTCATCTGCAAATAGTGACAATTTGACTTCTTTACCAATCTTTATGCCTTTTATTTCTTTGTTTTGTCTTGTTGCTGTTGGTAGCACCTCCAGTACTATGTTGAATAACAGTGGGGAGAGTGGGATTCCCTGTCTTGTTCCCGATCTTAGATGTAAAGCTTTCAGCTTCTCGTTGTTAAGTATGATGTTAGCTGTGGGTTTGTCATATATGGCCCTTATGATGTTGAGGTACTTGCCCTCTATACCCATTTTGTTCAGAGTTTGTATCATGAATGGATGTTGAATTTTGTCAAATGCTTTTTCAGCATCTATGGAGATGATCATGTGGTTTTCATTCTTCTTTTTGTTGATGTGGTGGATGATGTTGATGGTTTTTGAATGTTGTACCATCCTTGTATCCCTGTGATGAATCCCACTTGATCATGGTGTATGATCCTCTTGATGTATTTTTGAATTCGGTTTGCTAATATTTTGTTGAATATTTTTGCATGTATGTTCATCAGGGATATTGGTCTGTAGTTTTCTTCTTTGGTAAAGTCTTTGCCCGGTTTTGGTATTAGAGTGATGCTGGCTTCATAGAATGAGTTTGGAAGTATTCCCTCCTCTTCTGTGTTTTGGAATACTTTAAGGAGAATGGGTGTTATTTCTTCTCTATATGTTTGGTAAAAGTCAGAGGTGAATCCATCTGGCCCAAGGGTTTTGTTCTTGGGTAGTTTTTTGATTACCGATTCAATTTCGTTGCTGGTAATTCGTCTCTTTAGGTTTTCTGTTTCTTGCTTGGTCAGTCTTGGAAGGTTGTATTTTTCCATTGTTCATTTCTTCTAGGTTTTCCAGCTTGTTAGCATATAGATTTTCATAGTATTCTCTTATAATTTTTTGTATTTCTGTGGGGTCCGTTGTGATTTTTCCTTTCTCATTTCTGATTCTGTTTATGTGTGTAGATTCTCTTTTTCTCTTAATAAGTCTGGCTAGGGGTTTATCTATTTTGTTTATTTTTTCAAAGAACCAGCTCTTGGTTTCATTGATTTTTTTCTATTGTTTTATTCTTCTCAATTTTATTTATTTCTTCACTAATCTTTATTATATTCCTCCTTCTGGTGACTTTGGGCCTCATTTGTTCTTATTTTTCCAATTTCAGTAATTGTGTCTTTAGACTATTCATTTGGAATTTTTCTTCCTTCTTTAAATAGGCCTGGATGGTAATATACTTTCCTCTTAGAACTGCCTTTGCTGCCTCCCACAGAAGTTGCGGCTTTGTGTTGTTGCTGTCATTTGTCTCTGTATATCGTTTGATATCTGTCTCAAATTGATTATTTAGGAGCATGTTGTTAAGTCTCCATGCGTTTGTGAGCCTTTTTGTTTTCTTTGTACAATTTATTTGTAGTTTTATACCTTTGTGATCTGAGAAGTTGGTTGGTAGAATATCAGTATTCTTGAATTTCTTGGGTTCTTTTTGTGGCCTAGTATGTGTCTGGAAAATGTTCCATGTGCACTTGAGAAGAATATGTATCATTCTGCTTTGAGGTGTAGAGTTCTGTAGATGTCTGTTAGGTCCATCTGTTCTAGTGTGTTGTTTAGTGCCTCTGTGTCTTTACTTATTTTCTGTCTGGTTAATCTGTCCGTTCGAGTGAGTGGTTTGTTTAAGTCTAAAATGAATGCATTGCTTTCTATTTCCTCCTTTAATTCTTTTAGTATTTGTTTCACATATGTCGGCACTCCTGTGTTGGGTGCATATATATTTATAATGGTTATATCTTCTTGTTGGACTGACCCCTTTATCATTATGTAATGTCCTTCATTATCTCTTGCTATTTTCTTCGTTTTGAAGTCTGATACAAGTACTGCAACACCTGCTGTTTTCTCCTTGTTGTTTGCATGAAATATCTTTTTCCATCCCTTCACCTTTAGTCTGTGTATATCTTTGGGTTTGAGGTGAGTCTCTTGTAAACAGCATATAGATGGGTCTTGCTTTTTATCCATTCTATTACTCTGTGTCTTTTGATTGGTGCATTCAGTTCATTTACATTTAGGGTGATTATTGATAGATATGTACTTAGTGCCATTACTGGCTTTAGATTCGTGGTTACCAAAGGTTCAATGGTAGCTTCTTTACTGTCTAACAGTCTAACTTAACTCTCTTGTTAAGCTGTTATAATCACAGTCTGATGATTCTTTATTACTCTCCCTTCTTATTCTTCCTCCTCCATTATATACTAGGTGTTTTATTCTGTACTCTTTTACATTTCCTTTGACTTTTTTTGTGGATAGTTGATTTTAATTTTTGCCTTTGGTTAGTATTTGGATGGTCGGCTTTCTTTGCTATGATTTTATTTTCTCTGGTGACATCTTTTTAGCCTTAGAGTGCTTCCATCTAGAGCAGTCCCCTTAAGATATCCTGTAGAGGTGGTTTGTGGGAGGCAAATTCCCTCAGCTTTCTCTTGTCTGGGAATTGTTTAATCCCTCCCTCATATTTAAATGATAATCATGCTGGATACAATATTCTTGTTTCAAGACCCTTCTGTTTCATTGCATTGAATATGTCATGCCATTCTCTTCTGGCCTGTAATGTTTCTGTTGAGAAATCTGATGATAGCCTTATGGGTTTTCCTTTGTAGGTGATCTTTTTTGTCTCTCTAGCTGCCTTTAATACTCTGTCCTTATCTTTGATCTTTGACATTTTAATTATTATGTGTCTTGGTGTTGTCTTCCTTGGGTCCCTTGTGTTGGGAGATCTGTGGGCTTCCATGATCTGAGAAACTATTTCCTTCCCCAGCTTGTGGAAGTTTTCAGCAAATATTTCTTCAAAGACACTTTCTATCCCTTTTCTCTCTCTTCTTCTTCTTGTACCCCTATAATGCAAATATTGTTCCTTTTGGATTGGTCACACAGTTCTCTTAATATTCTTTCATTCCTAGAGATCCTTTTATCTCTCTCTGCCTGAGCTTCTCTGTACTCCTGTTCTCTGATTTCTATTCCATTAATAGTCTCTTGTACTTCGTCCAGTCTGCTCTAGTCTCTTGCACTTCGTCCAGTCTGCTCTTAAGCCCGTCCATTGCTTGTCTCATTTCTGCCTTGTCTTTCCTCACTTCCTCCCTTAGCTCGTGCATATTTCTCTGTATACCCATCAGCATGGTTATGACTTTTATTCTGAATTCTTTTTCAGGAAGATTGTGTAATTCTATCCCATCAGGCCCTCTCTCTGGGGTTGTCTGTGTGATCCTTGTCTGGACCATATTCCTCTGTCTTTTCATGGCTGTAGAAGTGGTCGCTGGTAGGTGCCACATGTGTCAGCTGGGAGAACAAAGTCCCTTCCTGCTTGTTGTTCTCCTTGTTCTTCTCTGGGGCCTGGGCTGGTTTCCCGCACACCAGTAGGCAGTCTCTGGGATAATCCCCTGACCTGCCTGTGTGTGAGGCCGCTTCAGCCTGGCCTATAGCACTGCGGGGGTTTACAGTTTTGCTGGGTGCGTTCTGGTCCCCTTGGTGCCTTTTAGCCCTTGTTCTGGGTTCTGGGGCCCTTCCTGCCTAGCTGCGCGCCCGCTGGGAGTAGATTCTGTGAGGTGGCTGTGGGCGGGGCCGCTCCTCTGCTGTTCCGCAGCTGTGGCGGATCCGCCGCGGCACCGCTTCATGAGGCTCCGAGTTCTCGCAGGTGTAGCTGTGGCCTGGCTGTTGTCCTGTATCTTCTGGTCTCTCTTTTAGGGACGGTTGTATTTTCACAAATATGTATGGTTTTGGGTGGAGATTTCTGCTGCCCTCTTCACGCCCCCATCTTCCCAGAAGTCTCAATTTCGGTACATTCTCTTTTTTCCACACTTTGTTGAGAGATTTTATCATGTGGATACTGAATTTTGTCAAATGATGCTTCTGTGTCTATTGAGATGATCATATGATTTTTTTTATGCTTTGTTTTGTTAATGTGCTATATCATATTGATTGATTTGTGGATGTTTATACATCCTTGTTATCCTAGAATAAATCCCACTTGATCATGGTGTATGATTCCTGTAGTGTTGAATCCAGTTGGCCCATACTGTGTTGAGCATTTTTGCATGTATGTTGATCTGGGATATTGGCCTGTGAGTCTGTCCTTGTGGCATCTTTGTCTTGGTATCAGAATCACGCTGGCCTTGTGATATGAGTTGGAAGTATTCCTTTCTCTTCTGCTTTTTGGAATAGTTGGAGAAGGAGAGGACTGGTATTAGTTCATTTAAGAATGTTTGGTAGAATTCACCAGTGAAGCCATGTGGTTGTGGACTTTTGTTTTTTGGGAAGTTTTTTTGATTACTGATCCTATCTCTTTATTAGTAATCAGTCTGTTCATATTTTCTATTTCTTCATGATTCACTCTTGTAGGTTGTATTTTTCTAGGAATTTATCCATTCCTTCTAGGTTGTCTAATTTGTTGCCATATAGTTGTTCATTATAGTTTCATAATCCTCTGTATTTCTGTGATTTCAGTTGTAATGTCTCCTTTTCAGTTTCTGATTTTGAGTCATTTCTTAATCTTTATGGCTAGCTTTATAAGTGATAATCCACTACCTGTACTATAACCAGTGTTATTCCAAGACCAGAAGTTTTTAATTTTGATGAAATCCAATTTTTAATTCATTTTTTCTTCTCTTTTTGGTTCAGGCTTTTTGTATCCTAGCTAGGAAATATTTGCTTAATCCTTAGCTTAGTTTTTTTTTAAATTTATTATTGTTTTTAATTAAAGCATCATTGATATACAATCTTATGAAGGTTTCACATGAACAACATTGTGGTTTCAACATTCACCCATATTACCAAGTCCTTACCTCCCATTGCAGTCATAGTCTGTCAGCGTAGTAAGACGCTATAGAGTCATTACTTGTCTTCTCCGTCCTGTACTGCCTTCCCTGTGACCTATCTGTATTGTGAGTGCTGATTATAGTGCCCTTAATCCCTTTCTCCCTCCCTCCCCACCCACCCTTCCCAATCTGTCCCCTTTGGTAACCACTAGTCCCTCCTTGGAGTCTGTGAGTCTACTGTTGTTTTGTTCCTTCAGTTTTGCTTTGTTGTTATACTCCACAAATGAGTGAAATCATTTGGTACTTGTCTTTCTCTGCTTGGTTTATTTCACTTAGCATAATACCCTCCAGCTCCATCATGTTGTTGCAAATGGTGGGATTTGTTTTCTTTTTATGGCTGAATAATATTCCATTGTGTATATATATACCACATCTTTTTCCATTGATCTACTGATGGACACTTAGGTTGCTTCCATATCTTGGCTGTTGTAAATAGTGCTACAATAAACATATGTCTTTTTGAATCTGTGATCTTGTTTTCTTCGGGTAAATTCCTAGGAGTGGAATTTATGGTTCAAATAGTATCTCTGTTTTTAGTTTTTTGAGGAACCTCCATATTGCTTTCCACAATGGTTGAATTAATTTACATTCCCACCAACAGTGTAGGAGGGTTCCCCTTTCTCCACATCCTGGCCAACATTTGTTGTTTCTTGTCTGTTGATACCTAACTGGTATGAGGTGATGTCTCATTAACAGGTACATTATTAAAATCAATAATACGTTTTAAACTATGTGCTAAATGCAAGATTTTAGATTGTAATTTCTCCTCAATTCAATCTATATTTTAATATGATTCCAGTAAAAATTCCAAAAATCACAGCTGTTTTCTTTATTGCTGCTGTTGCTTCTTTACCTTCTTCCCCTCCCCCATCTCAGCATCCTCCTGCATCTCCCCTCCTTTGCCTCCCTCTCCTCCTCCTCTGCCTTCTTGTTCAATGAAACATGATGATCTTACTCTAAAATTTATAAGGATAAGCAAAGGATCAGAAATAGCCATAACGCTGTTTAAGAATGAGGTAGGGATACCTACCTGCTGAATATAATAATTAAGCTATAATTTTCAAAGCTATAACAAACAGTAGTAATGAGAACATAATTTTAAGTAAAAAGCCCAAGTAAAAGCCAAATATGCGGTGTCATCGTAATTTTATATTAAAAGCATGTGTATTCTTGTGCACACTGTGTCCATGCAGGGACATGTGTTCACACCTGCTCACAAACTCATGGTACTCGCCTGACTCTCGAATAAGGACAGGAAGGAAATGCATCAAAATGCTAGCAGTATTTTCTGAATTGTGAGATTATTTCCTTTTTGTATACTTTTCTACAATCCACGTTTTCATTTTTATTTTCATTGTGGTCAAATCCCATAGCAAGAAATGTACCATCTTGATTTTTAAGTGTGCAGTTCAGTGGCCTTAAGTACATTCACATTGTTATACAAACCGAAAAGCTGTCCCCACTAAACCACAATCTCCCAGCCCCTGGCACCCACCATTCCTCCCTCTCTGACTCCTCCAGGTGCCTTCTGTAAGTGTGACCACAAAGCATTTGTCTTCTGTGACTGGCACATCTGACTTAGCATGGTGCGCTCCAGGTTCATCTGTGTTGTACCACGTGCATGATTCCCTTCCCTCCATAGGGAACCACTTATCTTTGGACTTTGCATTTTGTGAAGCGATCTATCTACTAAGAAAAATGTGTTTGCAGTTTTCATCATCTTTTCAAAAGATTAACAATTTCCCCATTACAGGGGTCTGCGTCCCTGCCACAGGTATTCTGACTGGAGGGGTCTGGGTGATGTCTGGGTCTTGGGGGCTTAGGGCTTCCTGGGAGTTTCCTGTGTGAGGCCCAGGTGGGGAACCACTGCTTTGTCTTTCTGGTAAATTACAGGTATACATGCACATATCTCTTTATTCTAACAAAATTTAGGACTGATCATTACAAACTTCAAAATTGTATTCAATCAATATGAGTGGCCTATATTGCATTACATTACTTTCTCTTTTTATAATCAAAAAATGTTTCATTTCTTATAATCCCAAGTCATCTCTAAGGAGGGATCATGATGTGATTAAGAAATGATCTTAGTTCTGCTAAGCAGCTTGATGGGTGTATCATCGCAAATTCAAAGATGAAGGCTGGAGAACTGAACTGATGGTTTGGCTATGATTCGAAGGCTGGAGGGCCAATGTAGGATCTGGAAAGAGAAATCCGGGACCTTGCACGGGTCCAGGGGTCACTAGAAGGCGCGTGGGAGGATTCCCCTCTAGCCACTGGGCCTTGGGCGTTGGGACGACCCGGAGCCCGCCTCACCTGCCAAAGTCTGCAAAGACCCAGGTTCCCACCGCTCCCAGAGGAAAACTCTTCTTAGCTTAGTTTTTAATGTAACCCACCTAAATTACCGCCAGATCCTCCACCAGCTCCTTTCAGTGGTCAAATATATCAAGCAGTGGAGGGTGAAATGGGAACGGTCCAGGCAAAATATGACTCAGGGCCAAATCAGTCTGTCTCCCTATTTTTTATAAATTAAGTTTTATTGGAACACAACCATACCCATTTATTTTCTTATTGTCTGTGGCTGCTTTTGTGCTACAGTGGCTGAATGGAATACTGGTAATAGATACTGAATAGTTCTCAAAGCCTAAAATGTTTACTGTCTAGTCCTTTACAGGATAAGTTTGTTATCATAGGAGCCCTTTGTTGTTCTGTATCTATCTAGACAGGTTGTTTTTAAAATCTGTATAGCTGCTGTTCTTAAAAATTCCTGTCTTCATTCCTGTGTTTGTTGCCTTGGTTTATGGGGCCCCAAGTCTTTCCTGGTTTGTTCCATTCCCTTCAGATAAGGGTATCTTTTATTTTCCTGAGAAAAAAAGGCTGCATAGGAAGTAAATTATTTGGTACCACTCTTGATATACTGGACCAAGGCTATAATATCAGTAGGAATTAGGTGAATGAGTGGAAAGAGGGAGGTAAGGAAGAGAAGAATTTTAGGTAGAGAAAACAATAAGCATATAGGCAGGGTGTACGAATCAGCCTGTTGTGTTCAATGAACTCTAGGCAGAGAGAAATTACTGGATTATGTCAAGGAGGAGTCACATGAGAAGAGAAAGCTGGAGAGATGCTTAGTCTAAGGGCAAATCGTGGAAGCTTGGTGTGCCACGTTGTCGATGAGCTTAAACCAAATGCTGTCTATAGTAGAAAACACCAAACAGCTTTAAGTGCCAGAGTGACATGGTCCACTTTTTGGTTTAGGTAGGTTTTTTTTGTCTTTAAGTGCCAGATCCAAGATTCTAACCTTCTTGAAGGCTAGGATCTTTGTTTTATTGACAACTGTATCGTCAGAGCCTCGAATGGTGCCTAGCAAGTATTTAAAGTATTCAGAAAAAATGTTGGTGAAGCAGTATAGTTGAATATAGTGGTTGGGAGTACAGGCTCCAGCACAGTACGAATTTTCCTGATGCCACCATTAAATAGCTCTTGTGCAGTTAAATTTAACTTTAAAAGGTTTCTCTTTTAATTCTGCTCCTCTGGTATGATATATTGAGGAGGATTTGAAATCTAGCTTTTGAACCAAGTTGCTGTAACCTTGGGAACTTTTTGTTTCAGGAACCAGCTAGCTCCCAGAATACAGTTTGTCTGCTGGGCAGAGGAGGCTTTTAGCTCACCACTAGGCTGGTCAGCTTCACCTGAGCCATCCTGGAGCAGTACTTTTCATTAGGAAAGGAGGACTCGATATCCTGAGAATCCAAGATGGAGCCCTAAACTCTGCAGCAGTGCTGATATTTCTTTGAAATCTTTAATTTTTTTTATCTTAAAATTCATGTGAATTTTGCATTGTGCTCTATAATTCATCTGTTTAAAATAAATGTTCATTTCCTCCCTAATCTTTTATCTAAACTGATGCTGCAGGAAACCCTTCCATTCTCTTGTGTCTTCTCATATTCCCCTGGATACTACTTTGTTTCCCAGTTTAAGGAGTGCAAACCACTAGGATTTGGGGCCAGATCCTTTATATTGAGAGCCTCTTGTTTATTTCTAATGATGGAAGTTGGCTTTTGGCTAATGGGGGTCTCAGCTTCTTCCTTTAACACATTAAATGAGGCTACTAAATCTTTGGAACAATACTCCTGATTCTAGATAATTTGTACTAAAAGCCTTCTGTTTAAGAGTTGGTGAATGCAGGTATTCTGTGGAGTTCCTCATCTGGATAGCCATCAAAAGATAGTAGCCAATGTTTATTATGTTTTCACCTCTTTCGTCTATGATGTTACTGAATTATGTGGTACTTTAAAAACAAATAACCCATCTGTAGAATTCAAGCTAATGTTACTATTGTTTTTCATTAACAGATTTCAACACTAAACTTGCACAATGTCTTTGAAACCAAGAGTAGTAGATTTTGATGAAACATGGAACAAACTTTTAACGACAATCAAAGCTGTTGTCATGTTGGAATATGTTGAAAGAGCAACATGGAATGATCGCTTCTCGTATCCTTTTAGTGGCATTGATAAATATTCTTGTATTGATAATGATATTGTATTAATAAATGTATCGATAAAATTGACATATTTTCTAAAATTGATAAACTTGTTGAAGAGAGAACAGGTTTAAGCTTATATAAATGGAAGAACATTCCAGTGTGACTGTTTTCAAATATTTTGTTTACGTTTCTAAGTTCATCACTTGTATGTGGCATTTAACAATCTTTGATAGCCTTTCATTCAACATATACTTATGTCAGACATTACTTTAGCTTTGGAAATTCAGTTGTGGGCAAAACAAACTACTTTCATTCTAAGGGAAACAGACAATAAACAGATACAAAAAAATTAATGTCAGTGCTTCTAATGCCAGGTAGTAATAAAGATCATGGGAAAATAAAGCAAGGTGAAGGCATTGGGAATGGTCGGATTGTGTGTATGTGGCTCCTGTAGATGGTTTCTCCAAGGAAGGCCTCTGAGGATGGTGATGTTTGAGCAGAGACTGGAACAAAGTGAAGGAGCAAGTCATGCAGATGTCTGGGGGAAGGTGGAGTGTTCTAGATAGAGAGGGAATGGAAGATTAATGGCTGTGAGATGGAAAGTTTTTTAGTTGGGTTGTCTACATTTGTGAATTAGCAGTTTTATATGGAAATACACTTTGTGGTCCCCTAGGGCGGCCTGAACCCCAGTGTTCTGCAATCCTACATGACAATATAAACTCTGGCAAGAAACAGCCCAAAATATTAAAATACTTCAGCTTCATAGTAATTGTTAGGTGAAAAGAGTCTCTAGGAACTGATGGCAGTCCCACCAACACTGCCCAGTGTCTGCCACGGGCCAGGGCCGGGTGGGGACAGGGACAGAGTCTGTACCTTGGCACATGTTCACCGGCAGACTCCTGAGCCGCCTCGGCCTTTTACTACCGGCAGCGCCACCCATGTCGTGTCCCATGGTGAAAAAAGGGTGTAGGGTTGAGGCCTGGGTGTCTGGGTCCAAATGGCGTGACAGTGCCCCAGGGCCCTGAAGGAGTCCTTGAGGACTGGGTGGGTACTGTAGGAACCAGAGATTCTTTTCTTCAAAAGGGAAGCTGAGACATGAAGGTATTAACCAGGATGTAGCAGCTGTGAGTTCTCTCAACCTCTGTGCTGCTCTTTCCAGCAGTCTTCTGAGGCTAAGGCACGGCTGCCCTCATTATGTGGGGCCTATGTTCTTTAGAAAAGCTAGGATTTCATAAGACAGTGATTCAACTTGTTCTCAATGTCTAGCTCATTTGTTTTTATATAAAGCTGAATATTGTTGCAAAAACAGTAAAATTCTTTTAGACTAACAGGAAACCATTTAATTCATTACATTTGCAGTTGTCAGTAAGAAACATTTGTTGGGCTACCTATGTTCTGGGCACTAAAGATAAATAAAATGATAATGTTTGTGGAAGTCTTCATGGTTTGCAGAGACATCTTTTATATTTTTCATATTATTTAGTACCTCAAACAAGCTACTAGGATTGGTAGGGCAGGTAGCATTACTGTCTTTATGTGACAGATGAGGCCCCTGATACTCAGGAAGGGATGCCCAAGTAGTGATGATGGAGCACAGGCCTGAACACAAGATTTTTTTTTTAAATAATTTTTTATTATTGATATACACTCTTATGAAGGTTTCACATGAAAAAACAATGTGGTTACTACATTTACTCATATTATCAAGTCCCCACCCATACCCCATTGCAGTTGCTGTCCATCAGTGAACACAAGATTTTTAACAGCTAATTCTCTATACTTCCCATGATATCTAGAGGATAACTGAAATGGATTCTGCCTTTGAAGAGCTTATTGAATTAGTTTAATTTTTCTGTGGAGCATCAGTGAATCGTTTTTGGGATAAACAATAAATGTGGGAAAAGTGTTAAAGGCTGCATGTGTGTTAATGGGGTAGGCTAGGCCAGTACTTAGGTAGTTTTAAGGCTATTTTAAATAAAAATACTGAGCAGGGAGAAGGAGTTGGGCATAGATGATTACAGGAAGAGGGAAAATGAGCAAGTCGGCTGGATGCCGCTCTCGGTGACTTGTGGTCGCTCCAGTTTGTGTGTGTGACCCCCTCTGTCCTTACAGCCAGCCACGACATGTCCTGTCTTTCTGTGTTCTGACTCTCTCAGATGCCCCTTCTGGAGCCAGCTCTGCGGTTTGGGGGCTGATGGGGCCTGCTTTTAAAGCAGTCATTCAGTTAGCTTAGGCCTACCTGAAAAGTCCAGGATAATCTCCCTATTTTGGGGTCAACTGGTGAGTAATCACAATTAAAGCTACAAAGTCCTTTATGCCGTTTAAAGTAACATGGGCATGATCCCTTATATTCACAGGCCCCTTTATTGGGGTGGGAAGTCTTGGGAAGCCATTTTTAGAATTATGCCTACAAAAATAATAGTAATGCTTCATAACAAAGCTTTGTGTCAGCTTTGGAGCAACCTCTAGGGTAATATGGAATTTACCCTTTACTAAGTATGTATATCAAGTGCTTTCCTAAATAAAATAGAGGCTAGAGGCTCAGTGTGGATTTACATTTATTATTTGTTTCTCTGGGTTGGAGTTCTCTGTCTGTTTTGGTTCACTTTTATGTGTGGTTTTGTGCCCTTTGGGAGTTGTTGGGAAAATTTCTGAACCCCAACGGTATAATATAAAAGCTCTCCTACTTAAGGGCAAACATTCTAAGTGATGTTTAGAAGTCTGAAGTGATAAATGGAGGAGAGATTGCCTTCATGAATGTATTTCTCCCAGATAGGAAGGCCAGGATTAAAAACCAGGTATAATATTGTCCTTATTTCCAATATATATCCATTTATATGTATTTTTCAAATACAGGCCCATTTTGATCACATTGAAACATGTTGAGGCAGGTAATCTCCATCCTTGATGATCTTCACAAGTTTTAGAAGAAGTAACCTTGGCATCTGCGCCTTGCGGCCCTCATTCTTAGGTTGTACAGATCAGAAAAGGCTTCATCTGTAGTCATCTCTGAGTGGTGCATCAGCAACCGTTTCACTCTATTCTAAATTAAATCAGACTAACTTGATTATTCTGATTCTGTAGCCGGGCAATTGAAAGTCTTTCCATTTAACCAATAATATTTTATCCTTGCTTGTTAGTTGATGATTTCTTAGGTAGTGCATTTTTTACATGTTGCATTTTCACTCTTTCTCATCAGAAATGTCAATAAAAATACTTTTTTTATTGTCAATAAATTATTTTCTGGTCATTGTCTTACCATTTTCAATTTTTTTTTAAATAATTTATTTTATTTTAGTATCATTAACCTACAATTACATGAGCAA
>JAQQAC010009376.1:23646784-23696321 GCA_029783875.1 Phataginus tricuspis | reverse complement strand
GTCTTGTTCCCGATCTTAGATGAAAAGCTTTCAGCTTCTCGCTGTTAAGTATGATGTTAGCTGTGGGTTTGTCATATATGGCCTTTATGATGTTGAGGTACTTGCCATCTATACCCATTCTGTTGAGAGTTTTAATCAAAAATGGATGCTGAATTTTGTCAAATGCTTTTTCAGCATCTATGGAGATGATCATGTGGTTTTTGTTCTTCTTTTTATTGATGTGATGGATGATGTTGATGGATTTTCGAATGTTGTACCATCCTTGCATCCCTGGGATGAATCCCACTTGATCATGGTGTATGATCCTCTTGATATATTTTTGAATTCGGTTTGCTAATATTTTGTTGAGTATTTTTGCATCAACATTCATCAGGGATATTGGTCTGTAATTTTCTTTTTTAGTGAGGTCTTTGCCCGGTTTTGGTATTAGAGTGATGCTGGCTTCATAGAAAGAGTCTGGAAGTATTCCCTCCTCTTCTATTTTTTGGAAAACTTTAAGGAGAATGGGTGTTATTTCTTCTCTATATGTCTGGTAGAATTCAGAGGTGAATCCATCAGGTCCAGGGCTTTTGTTCTTGGGTAGTTTTTTGATTACCGATTCAATTTCGTTGCTGGTGATTGGTCTGTTTAGTTTTTCTGTTTCCTGCTTGGTGAGTCTTGGAAGGCTGTATTTTTCTAAGAAGTTGTCCATTTCTTCTAGGTTTTGCAGCTTGTTGGCATATAGATGCTCGTAATATTCTCTTATAATTCTTTGTATTTCTGTGGGGTCCGTCGTTATTTTTCCTTTGTCATTTGTGATTCTGTTTATGTGTGTAGATTCTCTTTTTCTCTTAATGAGTCTGGCTAGGGGTTTATCATTTTCAAATTTAAGATAGTCTTTACTTTTATTCCCGTTGCAAAGATCATTGTTTTTGTTCACTACTCAATAGAGGAGATAGTGTTAAAACTCAAAATTAAGTCCAAGCATAGAAAGCACCTTTTCTTAGACAAAACAAACTCAGTAATTTTGCTGCTGGCCAACACTGTCTTTTGCTAGTGACAGAGTTGAGCTTTTGCGCTGGGACAGTTTTGTTTCTAACTGTGAGATTTAAAAGTGGAGCGAGTTCCAGAGAAGACAAGTAGTGATTCTACAGCATCTCACTACGCTGATGGACAGTGACTGTAATGGGGTCGGTGGGGGGGACCTGATGAAGTGGGGAGTTTAGTAACCATAATGTTGCACATGTAATTATAGATTAATGATACCAAAAAAAAAAAAAAGTGGAGCAAGTTCATGATCAAGTGGGATTCATCCCGGGGATGTAAGGAACGTACAACATTCGAAAATCCATCAACATCATCCACTACATCAGCAAAAAGAAGGACAAAAACCAATGATCATCTCCACTGACACTGAAAAAGCATTCGACAAAATTCAACATCCATTCATGATAAAAACTCTCAGCAAAATAGAGGGACTTCCGGGAAGATGGCGACATGAGCAGGGTGGCAGAAATCTCCCAACACTATATTTATCCACGAAAACACAGCAAATACAACTATTCCTAAAAGAGAGACCAGAATACACAGGAAAGCACACAGCGCAGCTACACCTGAGACGACTCGGCACCCCGCGAGGCGGGTAAGATACGGAGCTGCGACCTGGCGGGACCCAAGTGCTCACCCACCCCAGTGCACCGGCGGGAGGAGAGGATTCAGAGCCGGGAGGCTTTGGAAGTACAGGCCCACGAAATAACCACCCCCGGTGATTGGCACGGGGAGCGATGAAGTGTAGCGGAGATTGGAGAGACAGAGGGTGCAGGATCTGAGCGGGGAACGCGCCATGTTGCTTGCAGCTGGCTCCCGGGAAGGAAAAAAAAAAAGCGCGCGCTTTTGTCAGCGGTCTTAAAGAGACAGGAGCCCAGTGACGGACCAGATCGCCCTGGCACACTCAGCCCAGCAGGCTGGGAGTCCTGGGAAGTTTTGGACCCCTTAGCTGGTGACTGGGAAAGGGTGGCCGCACCTAGACTTCCCACAGGGATCAACAGCCTCCCATTTGTTCCCACACCTGCCATAGCTATAAATGGCCCTGAGGAGCGGCGCGGCCACGGCTCTGGAATTGTGGAGCAGCAGCGCCACCTACAACATCCCCACAGAATCCACTCCCAGTGAGCATTTTTTCTTCCTTTTTCTTTCTTTCTTTTTTTAAATTATTTTTTATTATTTTTATTTTTATTTATTTTTTCCTTTTTAAAATCCTAAAGAGCCCAGCTGACATACGTGGCAACTACCAGCGACCACTTCTATAGCCATAAAAAGACAGAGGAATATGGTACAGACAAAGCTCCATACCCGGACAACCCCAGAGAGGGAACCTGAAAGGACGGACATGCACAGTCTTCCTGAAAAAGAATTCAGAATAAAAGACATAACCAGGCTGATGGATCTACAGAGAAATGTGCAAGAGCTGAGGGAGGAAGTGAGGGAAGTGAGGAAAGACTATGCAGAAATCAGACAAGCCATCGACGTGCTTAACAGCAGACTGGAGGAGATGCAAGAGACTGTTAATGGAATAGAAATCAGAGAACAGGAATACAGAGAAGCTGAGGCAGAGAGAGATAAAAGGATCTCTAGGAATGAAAGAATATTAAGAGAACAGTGTGACCAATCCAAACGGAACAGTATTCACATTATAGGAGTACCAGAGGAAGAAGAGAGAGAAAAAGGGATAGAAAGTGTCTTTGAAGAAATAATTGCTGAAAACTTTCCCTCGCTGGGGAAGGAAATAGTCTCGCAGTCCACGGAAGCCCACAGATCTCCCAACACAAGGGACCCAAGGAAGACAACACCAAGACACATAATAATTAAGATGGCAAAGATCAAAGATAAAGACAGACTATTAAAGGCAGCTAGACAGAGAAAAAAGATCACCTACAAAGGAAAACCATCAGACTATCATCAGACTTCTCAACAGAAACCTTACACCAGAAGAGAATGGCATGATATATTTAACGTAATGAAACAGAAGAGCCTCGAACCAAGAATATTGTATCCAGCACGATTATCATTTAAATATGACGGAGGGATTAAACAATTTCAAGACAAAGGAAAGGTGAGAGGGTTTGCCTTTCATAAACCACCACTACTGGATATCTTAAATGGACTGCTCTAGAGGGAAACACCCCTAAGGCTAAAAAGATGTCACCAGAGAAAATAAAATCATAGCAAAGAAAGCAGACCATCCAAATACTAACTAAAGACAAAGAATAAAATACCTAATATATAAAGAAAGGAGGAGGAAGAATAGGAAGGGAGAGATAAAGAAACACAAGATGGCGTTCACAATAACGTAACAAGAAAGTTAAGTTAGATTGTTAGATAGTAAAGAAGCAACCCTTGAACCTTTGGTAACCACGAATCTAAAGCCAGCAATGGCAATAAGTACATATCTATCAATAATCACCCTAAATGTAAGTGGACTGAATGCACCAATCAAAAGACACAGAGTAAGAGAGTGGATAAAAAGCAACACCGATCTATATGCTGCTTACAAGACACTCACCTCAAACCCAAAGATATACACAGACTAAAAGTGAAGAGATGGAAAAAGATATTTCATGCAAACAACAAAGAGAAAAAAGCAGGTGTTGCAGTATTTGTATGAGACAAAATAGACTTGAAAACAAAGAAAGTAGCAAGAGATAAAGAAGGATATTACAGAATGATAAAGGGGTGAGTCTAACAAGAAGATATAACCATTATAAATATATATGCACCCAACACAGGAGCGCCAGCATATGTGAAACAAATACTAACAGAATTGAAGGAGAAAATAGACAGAAATGCATTCATTTTAGGAGACTTCAACACACCACTCACTCCAAAGGACAGATCAACCAGACAGAAAATAAGTAAAGACACAGAGGCACTGAACCACACAGTAGAACAGATGGACTTAACAGATATCTACAGAACTCTGCACCCAAAAGCAGCAGGATGCACATTCTTCTCAAATGCACATGGAACATTTTCCAGAATAGACCACATACTAGGCCACAAAAAGAACCTCAGTAAATTCAAAAATATTGAAATCCTACCAACCAACTTCTCAGATCACACAGGTATAAAACTAGAAATAAATTTTAGAAAGAAATCAAAAAGGCTCACAAATACATGGAGACTTAACAGCATTCTCCTAATTAATCAATGGGTTAACAACCAAATCAAAACAGAAATGAAAGAATATATGGAGACTAATGACAACAAAAAAACAAAGCCACAGCTTCTGTGCGATGCAGCCAAGGCAGTTCTAAGAGGAAAGTATATTGCAATCCAGGCCTGTTTAAAGAAGGAAGAACATTCCCAAATGAACAGTCTAAAGACAGAATTACTGGAATTGGAAAAAGAAGAACAAATGAGGCCCAAAGTCACTAGAAGGAGAGACATAATAAAGATCAGAGAAGAAATAAATAAAATTGAGAAGAATAAAACAATAGAAAAAAATCAATGAAACCAAGAGCTGGTTATTTGAAAAAATAAACAAAATAGATAAACCCCTAGCCAGACTCATTAAGAGAAAAAGAGAATCTACACACATAAACAGAATCAGAAATGAGAAAGGAAAAATAATGATGGACCCCACAGAAATGCAAAGAATTATAAGAGAATATTATGAGCATCTATATGCTAACCAGCTGCAAAAAATAGAAGAAATGGACAACTTCTTAGAAAAAAACAACCTTCCAAGACTAACCCAGGAAGAAAGAGAAAAACTAAACAGACGGATCACCAGCAACGAAATTGAATCGATACTCAAAAAACTACCCAAGAACAAAACCCCCGGACCTGATGGATTCACCTCTGAATTCTACCAGATATATAGAGAAGAAATAACACCCATTCTCCTTAAAGTTTTCCAAAAAATAGAAGGGGACGGAATACGTCCCAACTCTTTCTATGAAGCCAGCATCAGTCTAATACCAAAACTGGGCAAAGACCTCACCAAAAAAGAAAATTACAGACCAATATCCCTGATGAACGAGGATGCAAAAATACTAAACAAAATATTAGCAAACCGAATTCAAAAATACATTAAGAGGATCATACACCATGATCAAGTGGGATTCATCCCAGGGATGCAAGGATGGTAGAACATTCGAAAATCCATCAACATCATCCACCACATCAACAAAAGAAGAACAAAAACCACATGATCATCTCCATAGATGCTGAAAAAGCATTTGACAAAATTCAACATCCATTCATGATAAAAACTCAACAAAACTCAACACCATGAAGGCTTTATATGACAAACCCACAGGTAACATCATACTTAACAGTGAGAAGCTGAATGCTTTTCATCTAAGATTGGGAACAAGACAGGGATGCCCACTCTCTGCACTGTTATTCAACATAGTACTCGAGGTCCTAGCCATGGCAATAAGACAAAACAAAGATATACAAGGCATCCATAATGGTAAGGAAGCAGTCAAATTGTCACTATTTGCAGATGACATGATAGTGTACATAAAAAACCCTAAAGACTCCCCTCCAAAACTACTAGAACTAATATCTGAATTCAACAAATTTGCAGGATACAAAATTAACACACAGAAATCTGTTGCTTTCCTATACACCAACAATGAACAAACAGAGAAATCAGAAAAACAATTCTATTCACAATTGCATCAAAAAGAATAAAATACTTAGGAATAAATCTAACAAAGGAAGTTAAAGACCTGTACTCTGAAAACTACAAAACACTCCTAAGAGAAATTAAAGAGGACACTAGCAAATGGAAATCCATCCCATGCTTTTGGCTGGGAAGAATAAATATTGTCAAAATGACTATACTACCTAAAGCAATCTACAGATTGAATGCAATCCCTATCAAACTACCAACCGCTTTCTTCAATGAACTCGAACAAATAATTCTAAAATTCATATGTAACTAGAAAAGACCCCGAATAGCCAAAGCAATCCTGAGAAGGAGGAATGAAACGGGAAATTACGCTCCCTGATTTCAAGCTCTACTACAAAGCCACAGAAATCAAGACAATTTGGTATTGGCACAAAAACAGACCCACAGACCAGTGGTACAGAATAGAAAATCCAAACAACCCAAACATATACAGTCAATTAATATTTGATAAAGGAGCCTTGGATATACAATGGAGAGATGACAGCCTCTTCAGCAGCTGGTGTTGGAAAAACTGGACAGCTACATGTAAGAGAATGAAACGGGACTACTGTCTAGCCCCATGCACAAAGGTAAACTCAAGGTGGATCAAAGACCTGAATGTAAGTCATGAAACCATAAAAGTCTTAGAGAAAAACATAGGCAAAAATCTCTTGGACATAAACATGAGCAACTTCTTCATGAACATATCTCCCCGGGCAAGGGAATCAAAAGCAAAAATGAATAAATGGGACTTTATCAAGCTGAAAAGCTTCTGTACAGCAAAGGACACCATCAGTAGAACAAAAAGACATCCTACAGTATGGGAGAATATATTCGTAAATGACATATCCGATGAGGGGTTGACATCCAAAATATATAAAGAACTCATGCACCTTAAAAAGGAAAAAGCAGTTATTCAACTTAAGAAATGGGCAGAGGACATGAATAGACACTTCTCCAAAGAAGAAATTCAGATGGACAATAGGCACATGAAAAGATGCTCCACATCGCTAATCATCAGAGAGATGTAGATTAAAACCACAATGAGATATCATCTCACACCAGTGAGGATGGCCAACATCCAAAACACAAACAACAAATGTTGGTGAGGATGTGGAGAAAAGGGAACCCTCCTACACTGCTGGTGGGAATGCAAATTAGTTCAACAATTGTGGAAAGCAGTGTGGAGGTTCATATAAAAACTCAAAATAGAAATACCATTTGCCCCAGGAATCCCACTCCTAGAAATTTACCCTAAGAATGCAGCAGCCCAGTTTCAAAAAGACAGATGCACCCCTATGTTTATTGCAGCACTATTTACAATAGCCAAGAATTGGAAGCAACCTACGTGTGCATCAGTTGATGAATGGATTAAGAAGATGTCGTACATATACACAATGGAATATTATTCAGCCATAAGAAGAAAACAAATCTTACCTTTTGCAACAACATGGATGGAGCTAGAGGGTATTATGCTCAGTGAAATAAGCCAAGCTGAAAAAGACAAGTATCAGATGATTTCACTCATATGTGGAGTATAAGAACAAAGAAAAATACTGAAGGAACAAAACATCAGGAGACTCCCAGAACCCAACAACGGACTAATAGTTACCAAAGGGAACGGGACTGGGGAAGAAGATGGGTGGGATGGGAGGGATAAGAGGGTAAAAGGGGCATTACGATTAGCAGAAGTAATGTTGGGGGGGCATGGGGAGGGCCATACAACTCAGAGAAGACAAGTAGTGATTCTATAGCATCTCACTATGCTGATGGACAGTGACTGTAATGGGGTTGGTGGGGGGACCTGATGAACGGGGTAGTTTAATCACCATGGTATTGTGCATGTAATTGTAGATTAAAGATACCAAAATAAAGTATAAAATAAAATAACACCTTTTTGACAACCAAAGAAAAAAAATGAGTATAGAGGGCACGTACCTCACGATAATAAAGGCTGTATGCGACAAACGCACAGCCAACATTATACTTAATAGCGCGAAGCTGAAAGCTTTTCCTTTAAGATTGGGTACAAGACAAGGATGCGTACTCTCTGCACTTTTATTCAACATAGTTCTGGAGGACCTAGCCACAGCAATCAGACAACACAAAGAAATAAAAGGCATCCAGATTCGTAAGGAAGAAATCAAACTGTCACTGTTTGTAGATGACATGATATTGTACATAAAATCCATAAAGAATCCACTCCAAACTACTATATCTAATATCTGAGTTCAGTAAAGTTGCGGGATACAAAATTAATACACAGAAATCTGTTGCATGCCTATACACTAATGATGAAGTAGCAGAAAGACAAATCAGGAGAACAATTCCATTCACAATTGCATCAAAGAGAATAAAATAGCTAGGAATAAACCTAACCAAGGAAGGGAAGGACATATACTCTGACAACTACAAGACACTCATGAGAGAAATTACAGAAGATACCAATAAATGGAAACACATACCGTGCTCATGGATAGGAAGAATTAATATTGTCAAAATGGCCATCCTGCCTAAAGCAATCTACAGATTCATTGCAATTCCTATCAAAATACCAACAGCATTCTTCAATGAAGTAGAGCAAATAGTTCCAAAATTCATATGGAACAACAAAAGACCCCGAATAGCCAAAGCAATCCTGAGAAGAAAGAATAAAGGGGGGGGGGAGTTATCCTCCCCAACTTCCAGCTCTGCTACAAAGCCACAAGTAATCAAGACAATTTGGAACCGGCAGAAGAACAGACCCATAGACCAATGGAATAGACTAGAGAGCCCAGATATAAACCCAACCATATATGGTCAATTAATATATGATAAAGGAGCCATGGATATACAGTGGGGAAATGACAGCCTCTTCAACAGCTGGTGTTGGCAAAACTGGACCGCTGCGTGTAAGAGAATGAAACTGGATTACTGTCCAACCCCATACAAAAAAGTAAACTCAAAATGGATCAAAGACCTGAATATAAGTCATGAAACCATAAAACTCTTAGAAAAAAACATAGGCAAAAATCTCTTGGACATAAACATGAGCGACTTCTTCATCAATCTATTTCCCCAGGCGAGGAAAAGAAAAGCAAAAATGAATAAGTGAGGCTATTTCAAACTAAAAAGTTTCTGTACAGCAAAGGACACCATCAGTAGAACAAAAAGACATCCTACACTATGGGAGAATATATTCATAAATGACATCCGATAAGGGGTTGACATCCAAATTATATAAAGAGCTCACACACTTCAACAAACAAAAAGCAAATAAGCTCAATTAAGTTTAGCAGAAGAGCTAAACAGACACTTCTCCAAAGAAGAAATTCAGATGGCCAAAAGGCACATGAAAAGATGCTCCACATCACTAATCATCAGAGAAATTCAAATTAAAACCACAATGAGATATCACCTCACACCAGCTAGGCTGGCCAATATCCAAAAGGCAAACAACAGCAGGTGTTGGTGATGATGTGGAGAAAGGGGAACCCTCCTACACTGCTGGTGGGAATGTAAATTAGTTCAACCATTGTGGAAAGCAGTGTGGAGGTTCCTCAAAACTCAAAATAGAAATACCATTTGACCCAGGAATTCCTCTCTTAGGAATTAACGCTAAGAATGCAGCAGCCCAGTTTGAAATAGACATATGCACCCCCATGTTTATTGCAGTACTATTTCCAATAGCCAAGAAATGAAAGCCACCTAAGTGTTCATCAGTAGATGAATGGATAAAGATGTGGTATATATACACAATGGAATATTATTCAGCCATAAGAAGAAAACACATCCTATCATTTGCAACAACATGGATGGAGCTAGAGGGTATTATGCTCAGTGAAATAAGCCAGGTGGAGAAAGACAAGTATCAAATGATTTCACTCATCTGTGGAGTATAAGAACAAGGAAAAAACTGAAGGAACAAAATAGCACCAGACTCACAGAACCCAAGAATGGACTAACAGTTACCAAAGGGAAAGGGACTGTGGAAGATGGGTCGGAAGGGAGGGATAAGGGGGAAAAAGGGCTATAACTATTGGTATGCATAATGTAGCGAGGGGATACGGGGAAGGCATATAACACAGAGAAGAGAAGTAGTGATTCTATAGTATCTTACTACGCTGTTGGACAATGACTGTAATCGAGTATGCGGTGGGGACTTGGTAATAGGGGGAGTCTAGTAACCATAATGTTGCTCATTTAATTGTACATTAATATTACCAAAAAATAAAAACATCCATCAAATGTAGAATACATCCTAAAAAAAAAAAGTGGAGCAAGTTCATAAATAGAGGAATTTTAATATTCTGGCTCTCTATAGAGTGACTAAGGAAACGATGAGTTGGGAAAGAGAGTAAAATTTACTCTTAAATAGGGGAGGGGTTAGAGATGCTGACCCATCCATGTAGTCGACCATCGTGGGTAACCAGAAAACTTTATTAATAGCCTGTTTGTTGAATGGAAGCCTTACCAATAAAACAATTGTTCACATATTTTGAATGTTTTGTATTATATTCTTAAAATAGGTAAGCTAGAGAAAAATATTAAGAAAGATACATTTAGTGTTCAGTAAATATTCTTCAGTATTTATTGAAACAAGTCTGTGTATAAGTGGGCCCATGCAATTGAAACCCATGTTGTTCAAGAGTCAATTGTATTTAAATCTAAATACGACCTTTTTCAGTTATTTCCATTTTTTTAAGGTAGACTCCATTAAAAAGAAATACATGAGTACATTCTCACTGAGACAGAGACATACTATATATACGTCTGATAAATGGGAATGCCTCCTTGTATTCCATGCTCACCACAGATCATTTTTCCCTAAGCAGAGGGGAGGTATACCTGTGGTATCACTCCTTGTTAGGTGTACTGTGGGGGATCTATTGAGTTATTAATTTTGATGATATAAAATATGTGGGTACATAATCAGCATATATCATACTGAAAGTATTATACTGAATCATTTACATTTTTGAGTATCAAGTGAGTTGTATACTCTAGTAATAAGTGTGTGTGGCTTAAGAAAAGAGGGTGGAGCAAATATACTGGATGAAAATTCTAGAAGTAGGTATTCAGAACTTAAAAATATTAAATGTATCACACCTTTGCTAAAATAATTGTTGATCCAGACCTAGACATTTAGTCTTTAAAAATAAAATTTTAATTTAGTACACTATGCATACTGACTCATAAATGTACAGTAATTTTCATAAAGGGAATATACCCAGGTAGCCAATAAATAGAATACTCTTAGCATCCCAATACACTTGGTACCTGCTCTCAGTCACTAAAGTTAACCACTACCCTACTTACAATACATTGAATTCTGACAACCCTTTTATATCTGATTTTACAAGGGAAGTTTGTGATGAGTAATTGAGTATGAATATAAATCTCTATAGTAAAACAAAACAAAACTATTAGAGATTTTAATTATGTGGTGAGTTAGGACATTTTTTTTTCCTAAGGAATTTTTTAAAAATAATTTATTTTGATATCATTAATCTACAATTACATGTGCAATATTATGGTTATTAAACTACCCCCTTCATCAGGTCCCCCCCACCAACCCCATTACAGTCTCTGTCCATCAGTGTAGTGAGATGCTATAGATTCATTACTTGTCTTCTCTGAGTTGTACAGCCCTCCGTGCGCCCCCCCCAACATTACGTCTGGTAATCATACTGCCCCCTTTTCCCCTTTGTCCCTCCCTTCCCACCCATCGTCCCCAGTCCCTTTCCCTTTGGTAACTGTTAGTCCGTTCTTGGGTTCTGTGAGTCTGCTGCTGTTTTGTTCCTTCAGTTTTTTTTTTTGTTCTTATATTCCACATATGAGTGAGATCATTTGATACTTGTCTTTTTCAGCTTGGCTTATTTCACTGAACATAATACCCTCTAGCTCCATCCATGTTGTTGCAAATGGTAGAATTTGTTTTCTTCTTATGGCTGAATAATATTCCATTGTGTATATGTATCACATCTTTGTCCATTCATTTACTGATGGACACTTAGGTGCTTCCATTTCTTGGCTATTGTAAATAGTGCTGCAATAAACATAGGGGTGCATGTGTCTTTTTCAAATTGGGCTGCTGCATTCCTGGGGTAAATTCCTAGGAGTGGGGTTCCTGGGGCAAATGGTATTTCTATTTTGAGTTTTTTGAGGAACCTCCACACTGCTTTCCACAATGGTTGAACTAATTTGCATTCCCACCAGCAGTGTAGGAGGGTTCCCTTTTCTCCACATCCTTGCCTACATTTGTTGTTGTTTGTGTTTTGGATGGTGGCCATCCTCATTGGTGTGAGGTGATATCTCATTGTGGTTTTAATCTACATCTCTCTGATGATTAGCGATGTGAAGCATCTTTTCATGTGCCTGTTGGCCATCTGAATTTCTTCTTTGGAGAAGTGTCTATTCATGTCCTCTGCCCATTTCTTAATTGGATTATTTGCTTTTTGTTTGTTGAGGTGCATGAGTTCTTTATATATTTTGGATGTCAACCCCTTATCGGATATGTCATTTATGAATATATTTTCCCATACTGTAGGATGTCTTTTTGTTCTACTGATGGTGTCCTTTGGTGTACAGAAGCTTTTCAGCTTGATAAAGTCCCATTTGTTCATTTTTGCTTTTGTTTCCCTTGCCCGGGGAGATATGTTCATGAAGAAGTCACTCATGTTTATGTCCAAGAGATTTTTGCCTATGTTTTTTTCTAAGAGTTTTATGGTTTCATGACTTACATTCAGGTCTTTGATCCACCTGGAGTTTACCTTTGTGTACGGGGTTAGACAGTAGTCCAGTTTCATTCTCTTACATGTAGCTGTCCAGTTTTTCCAACACCAGCTGCTGAAGAGGCTGTCATCTCCCCATTGTATATCTACGGCTTCTTTATCATATAATGGTTGGGTTAATGTTTGGATTTTCTTTTTCTAAGGAATTTATAGCTGAAACCTAGAGGGGCTGCAGGGTAGAACCAGGAGCTCATAGGATACATTATTTTGAAGCACCTTTCTTCTCTATTGATACCTTGCTTCCTCTGCCCCAAACCGTTATCAATTCTCTATATAATTTGTGTCCAGAGAAATTTCTAAGTTGTTCTTTCTCTGGTGATGTATATTCAGGTTTCTACTTTGTAATATAGGTTAATATTTTGGTATGTTATTGCTGATAGTTAATTTATTGTACTTATATAATCTAGTTTATAAAGTTTCATTATGTCTAAGTTGATTTAAAATAATTGTAATAGGTTGTGTCTTGTATGTTTTTTTCTACAAAAACGTGATGCAGTGATGTTACGCTATTTGGATGATATTTTTGCTTCACCATGTTTTTTTTTAATACAAAGAAATACTTTGCCTATCTTTAGCATGTATATATTTGATACAGTAGTATATTGAAGACATATATATACATGAAAATATATTATTACTTATTAATTATAATTAAAAATAAAAGGATTAGAAGGCAGATGGGAAAGTGATGGAAGTGCACGTGTGGCCTCATGTGGAGAAGGCTCTGTGCTTATATGGAGTTAGGATACTAGGGAAATAGGCAGAGCACATGAGATGGATTCTGTACCTCCTTTCCGTCACCATGCATTAGTAAGTGCTTGTTATGTGCCAGGAACTGTTCCTAATGGCTGGGAATATAGACATGATTAAGAACAGATTAGTGTAGATGCCAAAGGTGTAATTTCTATTGTATAAAAACCAGTTCTATAGAGGAAGAACATATAAAATATTAAGGGCTACAGAGGAGGAAGAACCTTCATCCTGCCTCTAATGTGTTTATATAATAGATAAGCATGGGTTTTTTGGGTAATATTTCTGGTCCTTAGTGAAATACAAACACTTGCCTCCATGTTAAATAATCAACCTTATTTTCAGTTTTTATCTTCATCTCTAACTAGGCCGGGCTCAGATCTTTTCACATGTGCTTTATTTTCCACATCTGGTCAGTGAAACATAGTTTAAGAAACACTTTAATATATATGAGTTTGTCTGGGTCTTAAAAGGATTCTGTGCAGATACCAGGAGAGAGTGTATTATCCTTAACTTAGAGATGAGGAAGATGCAGAGAGGTTCAGAGACCTGGTCACGGTCACTGGCTAGTAGAGGTAAAGCCTCAGTTGGATCCCATTTCCTGACTCCTGAGTGGGAACTCTGCTGCAACATCTGCTGCTTGTGATACCAAGCAAGGTACTTAGTTGGTGTTCAAAACCTTCATTGATATTACTATTCATACTATAACTCTTCTAATAGAGTAAATGGAGAAGGACAATGGATAGGTTGTAGAATAATTGATGAGTACTTATAATGTGGGGAAATGTGTCAAATGATTGATTTTTGGAACTGTTCTGTTTCTCAGAATTGCCTCTAGTGATATTCCATAGTCCTTTGCTTATATTATTTCTATGCCCATAAACTTGATTTTATAGTTTTATGGGTAACTTGATTTTTCAGAATCCCCTCTGAATTTTAACCTCTCTGAGAGAACCATTTTCCTTACAATGCCATCAGATAATTCTCAGTAGATATTTATTGAATGAGTAAATGAATGACTCTTAGTGCCTTTTAAAGCAAGTCCGGTTATATATTATACCTTTTATTCTATACATATACTATGTAATTCTAAGCTGCCAACCATGAAGAAGTGATTTTTCATTTTTTAATGCCAAATTCAAGTTAAATCTCATTTTTTGAAAAGTAGTATCTCTGATGAATATGAAAACCTTAACAGTTTAATTAGAGATATCTATGCTTTATGTGTGGCCTATCCTGAACCCCTTGGAGAAAGACTTTATACAGAAACTAAGATTTTTTTGGAAAATCACGTACGGCATTTGCACAAGGTAAGGGATGATGCATACGTGATATAAATATGTTTGTAGCTGCTCAGTAATTTGACTAGTTCACTGTTTTCCAGTCCAGAACTTGTATCAAGTTAATGTTGTTTTGTGTCCTAAATAGCATTTAATGTATATAATTTCTTCTAATTATACATATTTAAGATCCATGAGGCAGGCAATGTGTTGTTAAAGTCTCCATGGGAAATCAGTTGACTTTTTAAAATCGTATTACTGGTAAGTCAAAGAGCAGAGTTTCAAATCAAGGTTTGTTCAGCTTTAAAATGTGCTCCTGTGTCCTCTGGATGGTGTTTGTAGAACAAAGTTTTCTCTTACTGTGGGCTCCCACATCTTGGTAAATCTCTATTATTTTCAACCTTTTAACTGCCTCCTCATATCCTACATAAAGTCTTACAGAAACCTAAAATTAGAAAGTATGATAGAAACTGTCTCTGTGACCAGTTATTTTGTTTAGTATGCTGTATGTATGAGAACAGCATTGTAGATTTGATCAGTATATAAACAATGAATGAATTTTTCAGTATTTGGCTATAGACAGCATTTCTAACTTATTTTGGACTACTGATCTTGTCAGGAACTGGATGAGGTCATTTACTGTCTGGGCTAGGAACTTGACTGTACCTTTTATTAGCTGTGTGACCATGGGCAACTCACTTAACCTACCTTATGGATTGAGATTTAAGTTTCTTTAAAAGGGAGATAAAACAACACTATATAATAATGGTTCTAACCTCATGGCTATGAGCAGATGCTCTTTAAAATGGTAATCCATAAAGTAGAGCACATACACTTTTTATTATATGTGGCAGACAGTTTAGTGTTCGAGTATGTGCATTTATCAGCTCATAAAGTGGTTTTGGTAACAAGTACTTTAAGTTGGTCTTAAAATGTTTAATTAAATTAGTTTTAAAGTTCTGCTATGGTAAGCTGGTGAGCTTTGGTTGTACTATGATTGATAAGTGTATAAGGCACTTAACAAATTTTGCAGTTTTATATTTTAGCATAGGGCTGTGTTCTTTTTAACTTTTTATTTTGAAATAATTTTAGACTTACAGAAAGTTGCAAAAATAGTACGAAGAGTTCTTGTATACATTTTACCCAGTTTCTTAATGTTAACATCTTGCATAGCTGGTATAATTTTTAAAACTAAAAAATTAACATTGGTATAATTGTATGATTTAAAAATGATATTGGAAAGTAGTCTTAATGAAAGTTTAGAATACTTATATAATTGTTCATCATATGTTCTCTCAGATGCAGTGACAAGAAGTTGGCTAATGTGTAGATGACAAATTGTTAATATAGGCAACAGAATTGAAACAGTTTCACCTGTGAGAAGAAAATTTGATTTGATTGGGGGAGGGAACTTTTTAATTACAAAGTACTGAATTACCATTGTATTTAATTTAGAACATACAGATAAGCAAAATGAAGAAAATCATCACCCATAACATACCTCCAGAATTAATCACTGTTAATATTTTTGATATATCTATATTTAAATGTATCTTTTTGGGTATATTATAATTATATATTTTTGATTTTTTTATTATTAGACTAGATTTCCTTTGAAAATAGCTTTTTAGAAATTAAACCTCAAATTGCAGTTTGACTTTCATTTTTCAAAAAATAACAGGTTTCTATTAAGTAAATATAAAACAATTTAGATGGAGAATGTGGAAAACGTGTCAACTTCCAGTAATAGTTTTATTCACAAAAATGAATAATTTGGAGTGATGGTATATAACTAGCAGGCTTTCAAAAGTGAGGGATTTGAAGATACATGTGGGGCAATAGAATTATGTTCTATTTTAAACTTAATTTAATATTCTAGTCCAAAGGTAGCATTAAACCATTACCTTTTGTCCTTTTATGTTAGAGAATGAAATCATTTACTCTCCAGTATGGATTCTTCACTTTCTTATCCGAGACTCGCATCTTTTTCTAGCTGTTCCATTGTTACTTGGGGAAAATGAGAATGTAATTTATAATGCTTGAATTATGTCAGTTGCTTTAGAGCATCAAATTTTGATAAATTTCATAGCTTACAAATGTAAATTATCAGTGCTTTCCAAGTGAAAATATTTTTCTTTTTTATATAGAGAGTTCTGGAGTCGGAAGAGCAAGTACTTGTTATGTATCATAGGTATTGGGAGGAATATAGCAAAGGTGCAGACTATATGGACTGCTTGTATAGGTAAGTATGCTTTTAAACTCTTGACGTCTAAATAATATCTCCTGCATTGAAATACACAGAACTGCTATATGGACTTTACTATGGGGAAAGGTCTGTAAAGCCCAGTCATGTGGTTATTTCAGACCAGGCAGAGTGTGGACAGTTACTCCTTTAAAAGTAAAACTGTTTAGAGGTATAGCTCTATTTCTTCAGATTATCTAGGATTATATAGTACATATTAAATCTTGACTGAGTTCCAAAGTGAAAGTTTATTTGAAACTTAATGGAGCAAATCTAAGCCCTGTACCCCTCCAGGAAGCTCTTAATGGACTCTGGGATTCATGTTTTATGTTACGTGGGAGCATTGTTAGTCAAAGTACTGGGCCGTTTTCCCTTGCATCTGTCCTCCACATACTGAATCCCCTACAGGGTCCTGAAGCCCACAGGCTCTCACCTCTTCCTGTCTTTCCTCTTGCTCTTCTCCCTTCCTCTGAATGACTGATTTTGATGTGTTTCTCCACATTCCCCTCCCTGAACTTCCTCTCCCGTGGAGACCATCTACACAAACTGGCTGAACCTGAGAGGAGCGGGTGGGAGGTGAAAGAGAAACAGAGATAGATACAAGAAAGACACAGAAACCAAGATTGGGATCAGGAGGTTCACTAACCCCTGGTGGCAGACAAGTGACGCAGTTTAATTTCTGAGCACAGCTTATATACACAGGCTCACAATGATGCTGGGCTGATCTCATATCTGGTGTCACTTCCGGTTCTGGCGTTAACACTTCCAGTGACTGGATCCGGTGACCTCACTTACGGCCGTACACACACACACCCACACACCCACCCACCCACACACACACACGCATACACACACACACCCCTCTGCTGGGCATTCTGGGACGATCCTCTCTGACCCATTCACATAGTTGATGGAAATAAGAACTTTCGGTCCATAAGGCAGAGACCTATTTGTGGAGGAATAGGGGTTAAATAAAGAATAGTGGCATCAGGCCCCTGAGCATTTCAGTCTTTGAAGTGGAATGTCTGCTCTGGAAATGGCCTGGCCTGTAGCAGATGCAGTGATCATTTCACCTTGTGCATTGTGCAAAGCACAAGTGCACTTCACCTTGTAAGACACCCCTGCGGCAGTGTCTCACTGGGAAGAAACGCGGGTGAAGCTGGGTCTCAGAGCATTGTCTGTATGGCTGCACCGCGCACTGCAGGAGCACCACTCTGGGGCCAGGGTTGGTTCTCTTGGTATATTTGTCCTTTGTTGTAGTCGTTCATGCTCCCTTCGTTTTTATAGCAACACTGGAAGTTGTCTGTGTTAGAAACTGGAGCTTTAATGGCCAATAGCTTTTATTTATTTATAGAAGAGCCAAATGTATTAACACCAGAAACCAGAAATTACTGACAAGCACAAGGTTTACTGTGGCTCTGGCTTTTATATGTTTGCTATACGTGAAACATCCAGATATATGATTTTGTTTTCCTCATCCACCAAAGTGGGGTAGTCTAAATAAAACTTTAAGAATTCCCTAGTAAAATTTTGGGGAGAGTTGGGGGAGTTTTAAGGATGATAGTGACAGCATATGCATGCCTTTCCATTGCTGAGAAGCTTGGGCCACTGGTGTACGGATGTTCAGGCAGTGGGCCATGTGTGGGGATCCCCTTCAAGCTGAGACAGTTCAGTAAAGATTTGGAGGTTAAGAAGATTGTTTTTCTGTTTTTTTAGTTTTCTAGGACACAGTTCTCTTGATTCTCCTTCATCTCTGTCGACCAAAATCAATTAATTTGGGACTGTTCAAATTAATACTGTTAAATTGGTACTATTATTGAGCTTTTGTTAAATGTTGCAGTATATGTGATATATACACACAAGTGTGTGTGTGTGTGTGTGTGTGTGTGTGTGTGTGTATGCGCGTGCATAAAACTGTGTGGGGTAGTCGGTATCTCCATTTTCATAGCTGAGGAAACTAAGGCTCAGAGAGGCTAAATTACTTTGTTTAAGGTTACTCAGCTAAAAAATCTCAAGGGCATAATTTAAACCCGGATCAGTCTAAGCCCATTTAACTTCATTCTCCCTTAGTCTCATTTTGGGTACACTCTTTTTTTGTTACTCAGGTAGATTCTCTTCTCATCCCTTTCTTACACTATGTGTTCTTCCTAGGATCTCAGTTATTCCTGGTTTTAGCCACAATCTATATATTGACAACCATGAAAGTATGTTTACTCCAGGTGGTCTAAGTTTCAGAGGAGCATTTTTCCCTAGCCTGCCTACAACTCCAGGATGTTCGCAGAATGCACTGTGCTATTCAGAGTTGTGCAGAATTGTGCAGCTTTCAGAACTGTGCTCCTTCCATCATGCTTGTGCTGACCGCACTACTGCTGCCTTAATTAATGGTGATACTGCCCACTCAGACACACGTGCCAGAAGTCTCAGATAGCCTTCACTTAGAGCTCTCCTGAATCCCCCAAAGTCTCTTAAATTCATTATTTCCTTTGCACTGTTATAATTCATGCTTTTTATCATTTATTACCTGGATGTTACTGATGAAAATCCTGTAACCCATTTCCCAGCCTTTGATTTCTAATTTATTCTATTTTGTAAACTCATATTTATTTTTTCTAAAGTACAAATTTGATCAGTGTCTAAAATCTCTTAGTAATTTTTCCACTGCCTGTAGCAGAGACCTACAGCTGATGGCTCATTGGATTCACTCAGATATCCTCTGTGGTGTTGGAGTCATGTGGCACCATCATTTACTAGTTATATTGGTAAAACAGGTGGTGAGAGCCTTTTTATAGAGGAGGTAGTTGACAGTACTTAGATGAAAGCTGCTTGATAGTCTTTACTTGATAGGTGGTCAGGTTATCCAGGCTCTGTTTTTAGTCACAGTCTATGAAGAAATCAGTGAAAAGAAACACAAGAGAAACCGTCAGTTTTGTTTCAAAAGTATTTTTTGATATTCTTATGAAGTAATTTCTAGCTTCCTCTCTTACTCTGATTGATTTGCAAGATGGATATGTATTAGCATAGGTAAAAGGGTTCTGATCTTAAAGAAAAACAATGACACCCCACCTCACCTTTCCTGGGCCTACACAGCTGTTCGGACCCTGCTGGCCCGTGAAGTGGTGTACCAAAGGTGTTAGTTTGAGAACTAGCAACTCTTGAAATTCGGGAGGCACTAGCATGAGAACAGTGCTTGTAATGGAATTTGCTGATGTAGATCGAAATACCTGGTTTCCAAGAGGCTTCTGATTTACCTTATATCAGTCCTGTCAGATAATATTACTGTGTTACTGCTAATACTCTGGAAAAGCAAAGAATACTTATCAGCCACTTTGTTCACAGCATAAATTATAAAAACGTACTGCTGCATTATGTGAGTGGAACAATCAGGCAGTGCTTATGAGGGAGAGTATAAACTATTTTAAGAAGTTGTTAGCTATTTTCTTTTATGATTTTCTAGAACATATGTCTATTTAAAAATGTGTGTTTAATAAATTTGATTGTAAAATACTACAGTGACTTAGAAATTAAGACAGGTATCCATATCAAAATGAACATTGCACTATTCACATTTTAAATTACATCTTTAAATTATTTTAGAAGCTTGTCTATCAGGCTTAAACTATCAAGAGTAGAAATCTGGAATGAGAAAGGTGCAGTTACTATAAGTTAGTTTTAATTTTACTCCATGAGGGAAAGAGAATAGTGGCTTGTCCTGTCTAATATAAACAGAAGTCCCACTAGAACCATGTGTTGGCCCAGGAACATACACACAGATCTTTAGAACAGATGAGTGAGTCCAGACCTTGCAGATCTAGCAGTTGCTTCTTCAGAGTAACAAGTCACTGTGCCTAGGTAGCTGACACTACCGCACAGGTGGAAAAGAGCTGTGGTAGGATTCTGAATAGGGAAGGGACATCCTGAAAGCAAAGTTTTAGGTGATTTGGAGGTGGTAGAAATGGGAAATAGAGGCGAATTATGAGAGCGTTGCTCATGATCCAAACAAAGATCAAACAAATGGCACTGGAAATGGAAACGAAAGTAATGGTAGGTGGTGAGTGAAGTGGTTCAGGAGAACATGAAGGCCACCTGATTAGAGGAGTGGTGGCATGTTAAGTGATTCTGATGTGTAGGGTGGGGTTTCCCGGATAGCCATAGAACCACTGATCAAAAACGAAAGTGGTTTGGAGCAAGGGATCCATACAGGAAGGCACTTGTAAATAGTGAAGATAGCAACAGTTAAGTTCCCTCAACTCAGGGAGCACGTGTCATGTTTGAAACGTTATGTTTGTTTGTGTTTGTATATTCTACCAGATATATAAGCTCTGTGTGGGCAGACCACGTTTTGTTTTTATCTTTCTGTCCCCAGGGCCTTGCATAGTACTTGACATATAGTACACACTTGGTCAGTACTTGTTAAATGAGGGGGAGAAACATGAATTTCTGTGCCAGCTCTGCCACTTACTGGTAGAGTGACCTTTGGCAAGCTCTTTAAGCTCTCTAAGCTGCAATGTCTTATGTATATAAAATGAGGCTCAAAATAGTACACATGTATCTACCTCATGGTATTCAGCCAAATTGTGTGCTTAGGGCTGTGTCTGACACACGATATGAGCTCAGTAAATGTTAGTGATTACTTTTATTTCCTGGCATTCGTGGCTCTTAGAATCTGGCTCCAGGTTGCTTTTCCAAGTTTGTATTCTAATATTAGTTTTGCTATCCTGCTGTCTTTAATATGATCCATTTACTTATTCAGTAATTCATCGAGGAAGCTTCGTATTTGCCTGCCACTGTTCTGGATGCTGTCCACAAAACAAGGTCCTGGCTTTGTAGTCCTTGTATTCTAGAAAGGAGACAGAGTACAAAATAAGGAAATAAAAGAATAGGATTGTTTCACATAGTAGCAAGTACTCTGAAGAAAGTAAAACAGTGTGTGTTACATAATTACTCCATTGGGGTGGTAAGTTAAAGCTCATTTGGGTTGGGGTCAGATCAAACCAGAGACACTATGTTTGAGCTGAGATAAATACCTGGGGTTGGCGGGGGTATTGCAGACATCTCAGGCCCTCTCCCAGAGACTATTCCAAGTGAAGAATTCGCTCTGTAGTCTGTACTTCTGCCTCTCAATCCTATTGCGCTTGCCTCAGCTGGAAGGCATGGTGGGAAACCCAGCATAGAATTCTGAGGGTTGCAGTGAGAAGGGAAGGAAAGATTAAGTGGCATTTTGAAGGAAGAAAATATAATATAGTGTTGTAACCTATGAGCCAAGGAGACCAAAATGTCAAGTGAGGCACCAAGGTTGTAAGCATTGGAGTGAAGAACCTTGAAGTCAGTGAATGTGGGAGTGGAACTTGCACTTATACCACTTTGGACTTAATACCAGGAATTATATTTTTCATCGTCTCCTGGGAATGCTGGTAGAGTTACACAGTTGAAATTTTTGGTCTTTGCTTTCAGGTTCAAGTATCTATAAATGTTAAGTGGGCTATTCATTTTGGTGCAGTGAACATTGGAAAGCGTGTATTCTAATAGAGATTTTGTGGTTACTCACTAAATACTTGTATGGTCAGTAGCAGTTTACACATTGGCAGATCCTTTCAATGGACAATTTTATTAGGTCGTGACCATTAAATTCATTCTAGTGAAATCCAGGATTGTGTAAAGTGATTGCTTGAATATTACAGGCCCTTTTGGCACATTTTATGTAATTTTACAACTCTGTTTTGATTTCAGTAATCCTTAAGGGTTCATCATTGTCATTAGTCTTAGAATATGTGGGAACATTTCTTTATAAAGCTGTTTTTCCTCTGGTAGACAAAGTGATCTTAAATCTGCCAGTTTTGCCCATACCTCTACTGTTTGTAACAATTGACATCATTGTCTTACCTTCCCAATTATGATCTTTTTGTTTGTTTGTTTAAAAATGAAAAGTTACATCTTTTCCTGGTAATAAAATATAAATTAGGAAACTTCTTGAGTTTGATCATTTTTTTTATTTTGCTATCATTAATGTACAATTAAATGAACAACATTATGGTTATTAGACTCCCTCTATTATCAAGTCCCCACCACATACCCCATTACAGTCACTGTCTATTAGCGTAGTGAGATGCTATAGAATCACTACTTGTCTTTGTATTATACTGCCTTCCTCGTGTCACCCCCCCCACACACATTATACGTGCTAATCATAATACCCCTTTTTCCCCCTTATCCTTCCCTTCCCACCCATCCTCCCCAGTCCCTTTCCCTTTGGTAACTGTTACTCCATTCTTGGGTTCTGTGAGTCTGCTGCTGTTTTGTTCCTTCAGTTTTTTCTTTGTTCTTATACTCCACAGATGAATGAAATAATTTGATAATTTTCTTTCTCTGCCTGGCTTATTTCACTGAGCATAATACCCTCTAGCTCCATCCATGTTGTTGCAAATGGTAGGATTTGTTTTCTTCTTATGGATGAATGATAACCCATTGTGTATATGTACCACATCTTCTTTATCTGTTCATCTACTGATGGACACTTAGGTTGTTTCCATTTCTTGGCTATTGTAAATAGTGCTGTGATAAACATAGGGGTGCATATGTCTTTCTCAAACTGGGCTGCTGCATTCTTAGGGTAAATTCCTAGGAGTGGGATTCCTGGGTCAAATGGTATTTCTATTTTGAGTTTTTTGAGGAACCTCCATACTGCTTTCCACAATAGTTGAACTATATTATATTCCCAGCAGCAGTGTAGGAGGGTTCCCCTCTCTCCACATCCTCACCAACACTTGTTGTTCTTTGTCTTTTGGATGTTGGCCATCCTAACTGGTGTGAGGTGATATCTCATTCACACCAGTTTTCATTTGCATTTCTCTGATGATTAGTGATGTGAAGCATCTTTTCATGTGCGTGTTGGCCATCTGAATTTCTTCTTTGGAGAAGTGTCTGTTCAACTCCTCTGCCCATTTTTTAATTGACTTATTTGATTTTTGTTTGTTGAGGTGTGTGAACTCTTTATATAATTTGGATGTCAACCCCTTATGGGATATGTCATTTATGAATATATTCTCCCATACTGTAGGATGTCTTCTTGTTCTACTGATGGTGTCCTTTGCTATACAGAAACTTTTTAGTTTAATATAGTCCCACTTATTCATTTTTGCTTTTGTTTCCCTTGCCTGGGGAGGTAAGTTTATGAAGAAATTGCTCATGTTTATGTCCAAGAGATTTTTGCCTATGTTTTTTTCTAAGAGTTTTATGGTTTCATGACTTACATGCAGGTCTTTGATCCATTTTGAGTTTACTTTTGTGTATGGGGTTTGACAGTAATCTAGTTTCATTCTCTTACATGTAGCTGTCCAGTTTTGCCAACACCAGCTGTTGAAGAGGCTGTCATTTCCCCATTGTATATGCATGGCTCCTTTATCATATATTGATTGACCATATATGCTTGGGTTTATATCTGGGCTTTCTAGTCTGTTCCATTGGTCTGTGGGTCTATTCTTGTGCCAGTTCCAAATTATCTTGATTACTGTGGCTTTGTAGTAGAGCTTGAAGTAAGGGAGCGTTATTCCCCCTGTTTTATTCTTCCTTCTCAGGATTGCTTTATACGGGGTCTTTTGTTGTTCCATATAAATTTTAGAACTATTTGCTCTAGTTCATTGAAGAATGCTGCTGGTATTTTTATAGGGATTGCAGATTGAATCTATAGATTGCTTTAGACAGGATGGCCATTTTGACAGTATTAATTCTTCCCATCCATGAGCACAGGATGTGTTTCCATTTATTGGTATCTTCTTTAATTTCTCTCATGAGTGTCTTGTAGTTTTCAGAGTATAAATCTTTCACTTCCTTGGTTAGGTTTATTCCTATGTATTTTATTCTCTTTGATGCAATTGTAAATGGAATTGTTTTCCTGATTTCTCTTTCTGGTAGTTCATCGTTAGTGTATAGGAATGCAACAGATTTCTGTGTATTAATTTTGTATCCCGCAACTATGCTGAATTCAGAGATTAGATCTAGCAGTTTTGGAGTGGAGTCTTTAAGGTTTTTTATGTACGATATTATATCTTCTGCAAACAGGGACAGTTTGACTTCTTCCTTAACAATCTGGATGCTTTCATTTCTTTGTGTGATCTGATTGCCGTGGCCAGGACCTCCAGTACTATGCTGAATAGAAGTGGGGAGAGTGGGCATCCTTGTCTTGCTCTCCATCTTAAAGGAAAAGCTTTCAGCTTCTCGCTGTTAAGTATAATGTAGGCTGTGGGTTTGTCATATATGGCTTTTATTATGTTGAGGTACCTGCCCTCTATACCCATTTTGTTGAGAGTTTTTATCATGAATGGATGTTGAATTTTGTCAAATGCTTTTTCAGCATCTGTGGAGATGATCATGCAGTTTCGTTTCTTCTTTTTGTTAATGTTGAGTATGATGTTGATGGATTTTCGAATATTGTACCATCCTTGCATCCCTGGCATAAAACCTGCTTGATCATGATGGATGATCTTTTTGATGTATTTTTGAATTCGGTTTGCTAATATTTTGTTGAGTCTTTTTACATCTATGTTTATCAGAGATATTGGTCTGTAATTTTCTTTTCTTGTGGTGTTTTAGCCAGGTTTTGGTATTAGAGTGATGTTGGCCTCATAGAATGAGTTTGGGAGTGTTCCCTCCTCTTCTACCTTTGGAAAATTTTAAGGTGGAGGGGTATTAGGTCTTCACTAAATGTTTGATAAAATTCAGCAGTGAAACCATCTGGTTCAGGTGTTTTGTTCTTAGGTAGTTTTTTGATTACCAATTCAATTTCCTTGCTGGTAGTTGGTCTATTCAGATTTTCTGTTTCTTCCTGGGTCAGCCTTGGAAGGTTGTATTTTTCTAGAAAGTTGTCCATTTCTTCTAGGTTATCCAGTTTGTTACCATATAGTTTGTCATAGTGTTCTCTCATAATTCTTTATATTTCTGTTGTGTCCGTAGTGATTTTTCCTTTCTCATTTCTGATTCTGTTTATGTGTGTAGACTCTCTTTTTTTCTTGATAAGTCTAGCTAGGGGTTTATCATTTTGTTTATTTTTTCAAAGAAGCAGCTCCTGCTTTCATTGATCCTTTCTATTGTTTTAGTCTTCTTGATTTTATTTATTTATGCTCTAATCTTTATTATGTCTCTCCTTCTACTGACTTTGGGCCTCATTTGTTCTTCCTTTCTAGTTTCATTAATTGTGAGTTTAGACTGTTCAGATGGGATTGTTCTTCTTTCCTGAGGTAGGCCTGTATTGCAGTATACTTGCCTCTTAGCATGGCCTTCGCTGTGTCCTACAGATTTTGTCGTGTTGAATTTTGTTGTCATTTGTCTCCATATATTGCTTGATCTCTGTTTTTATGTGGTCATTGATCCATTGATTATTTATTTAGGCACATGTTGTTAAGCCTCCATGTGTTTGTGTTCTTTTTCTTTTTCTTTGTGTAGTTTATTTCTAGTTTCATACCCTTGTGATCTGAGAAGCTGGTTGGTACAATTTCAATCTTTTTTAATTTACTTAGGCTCTTTTTGTGGCCTAGTATATGATCTTTCCTTGAAAATGTTCCATGTGCACTTGAGAAGAATGTGTATCCTGTTGCTTTTGGATGAAGTGTTCTATAGATATCTGTTAGGTCCATTTGTTTTAATACGTTGTTTAGTGCCTCTGTCTCTTTACTTATTTTCTGTCTGGTTGATCTGTCCTTTGGAGTGAGTGGTGTGTTGAAGTTCCTAAAATGAATGCATTGCATTCTGTTTCCCCTTTAATTCTGTTAGAATTTTTTTCACATGTGTAGGTGATCCTGTGTTGGATGCATAGATATTCATAATAGTTATAATCCTCTTGTCATACTGACCCCTTTATCATTATGTAATGTCCTTCTTTGTCTCTTGTTACTTTCTGTGTTTTGAAGTCTATTTTGTCTGATAGAAGTACTGCAAATCCTGCTTTTTTCTTCCTATTAGTTGCATGAAATATCTTTTTCCTTCCCTTTTCTTTCAGTCTGTGTATGTCTTGGGTTTGAAGTGAGTCTCTTGTATGTGGCGTATAAATGGTTCTTGTTTATTTATCCATTCAGTGACTCTATGTCTTTTGATTGGTGCATTCAGACCATTTACATTTAGGGTGATTATCAATAGGTGAGTACTTATTGCCATTGCAGACTTTAGATTCATGGTTACCAAAGGTTCAAGGGTAATTCCTTTACTCTCTAACAGTGTAATTTAACTCACTTCATATGCTATTACAAAGACAACCTGAAAGTTCTTTTTTTTTTTCCTCCTTTTTCTTCCTCCTCCATTCTTTATATGTTAGGTATCATATTCTGTATTCTTTGTCTGTCCTTTCCGTAACATCTATTTAGCCTTAGGAATACTTCTATCTATAGCAGTCCCTCCAAAATGCACTGTAGAGGTGGTTTGTAGGAGGTAAATTCTCTCAGCTTTTGCTTATCTGAAAATTCTTTAATCCCTACTTCAAATTTAAATCATAACCTTGCCAGGTAGAGTATTCTTGGTTCGAGGCCCTTCTTCATTGCATTAAATATATCATGCCACTCCCTTCTGGCTTGTAAGGTTTCTGTTGAGAAATCTGATGATAGTCTGATCGGTTTTCCTTTGTATGTGATCTGTTTTCTCTAGCTGCTTTTGAAAGTCTGTCTTTTTCCTTGATTTTTGCCATTTTAATTATTATATGTCTTGATATCTTCCTTGGGTCCCTTGTGTTGGGAGATCTGTGCACCTCCATGGCTTGAGATCCAAATTGGGGAAGTTTTCAGCAATTACCTCCTCAATAACACTTTCTATCCCTTTCTCTCTCTCTTCTTCTGGTACCCCTATAATGTGGATAATGTTCCATTTGGATTGGTCACACAGTTCTGTCAATATTCTTTCATTCTTAGAGATCCTTTTTTTTCTCTGTGCCACAGCTTCTTTCCATTCCTCTTCTCTAATTTCTATTCCATTTACCGTCTCTTCTACTATATCTAATCTGCTTTTATTCTTCCATTGTATGTTTCATTTGAGATATGGAATTTCTTAATGAGTGCATCTCCATCTTAAATTTGCCCCTGAGTTTTTTAATATTTTTCTGTACCTCCATGAGCATGTTTATGATTTTAATTTTGAACTC
Organism: Phataginus tricuspis; assembly: GCA_029783875.1. Classification (NCBI taxonomy): domain Eukaryota; kingdom Metazoa; phylum Chordata; class Mammalia; order Pholidota; family Manidae; genus Phataginus; species Phataginus tricuspis. The sequence continues at coordinate 23,668,501 of JAQQAC010009376.1, read as the reverse complement.
TCATGAAGATTTATTCAGTCTCACTCGGTCCTTTCTCTGGTGTTGAGATTTTGCTTTGAATCAGGTACCTTTGACGTTTCATATCTGTATGTGGCGCCCTCTAGTGCCCAGAAGCTCTACTCTCTTGAGCTGCTCAGCCCCTGGAGTGATGTTGGGTGTCCCTGGGGAGTGATGCTGGTGCCTGGGGGGAGGAAAGAGCTGTTTGATGTTTCCCCGGTGCGGTGCCTGTCTCCAGTGTCAGAGCCAGTGGGCCGAGCACACAGGTGTAAGCCCTCTGTGCTTGGTGTCTCTAGCTGTTGTAGCTGTGGCCTTCCTCTGGCTGGCCTGATGCCGGCACAGTGCCCGTTTACGAGCAGGTGCCGGCAGGCCAGGAGGAATGAGTCTCAGGCTGCGTGTCACAGTGGGAGGCCTTGGAGCTGAGTGGTCAGCCAGGGGCATGGAGCACCTGAAGCTCCCCACAGTTCCCAACCTGCTGGGCAGAGCGTGCCCAGACAACCTTGTCCATCTATTCCTTCTCCTGTGCAGCAAGCTCTGTGCAAACCCTGCCCCTTCAGCAGCCCTCTCTCTGCTAGGAAGCCTCTCAGACTGCCTGCCTTTCCTTTCTCCCAGAGCGGCCGGATGTGGATCCCTGTCCTCCACAAACGGCCAGCATCTCAGTCTCGCAAGCACTCCGCCTGTCCCAGCTCCCCAACCCCATCAACCTCCAGAGCACTATACAATGTAGGTTTGTGCTCCAAAGCTGACCTCCAGGGCTGGGTGTTCAGCAGTCTTAGGCTTCCATCCGCTCCCTGCTCCATTTCTCTTCCTCCCGCCAGTGGGCTGGGGTGGGGGAAGGGCTCGGGTCCCCCTGGATCAAGGCTTTTGTATGTTACCCTGTTTTGTGAGGTCTGCTCTGTTTGTGAGGTCTGTATGCAGTCTGGTGCAGCCTTCTTTCCTGTTGCTGTTTTAGGGCTAGTTGTATTAACTATATTTTCACACTATATGTGGTTTTGGAAGGAATTCTCTGTCTCACCTCTCATGCCACCGTCTTGAATCCTGAGTTTGATCTTTTAACCAGTTTTTGTATAATTCTTTGTAAAGAGATCTTATCGTGGCTTAACAGGAAGAATCTGGGAATGAGCAAATTAGAAAATCTTTTGCTAATCTAGAGATCTTATTCTTGTCTTAGGTTCTTGCAGAAAGACACTGATAATTTTGATCTCTTAAAATTATATTTCAAATTTCTATATAAATAATTTCTCTTGGATATTTTATTAAACTATTCTGTATTTGATTTCTAACCCTATAACTGTTGTTTAAAATTTTGTTTAACAAGTTATTTGTTACGTTAACAAGCAAGTTGTTTTCCTACTGATTTTGACATAGTGCCCAAATGATATTTGACATTTGTTTTTCAGGTATCTCAACACCCAATTTATTAAAAAGAATAAATTGACAGAAGCTGACCTTCAGTATGGCTATGGTGGTGTAGATATGAATGAGCCCCTTATGGAAATAGGAGAGGTAAGAAATTCTTTAAATGATTGGCAAACAAAAGACTGTTTTATATATTGAGGCAATTTGATTCACCCTCCCTTTTTTAAGGATATTGAGTGGACTATCTTAAAATTGTCAAGATTTAAAACACCCTATAATAACTAAGTAAAATACTGTAATGACTTCCTAGGAATCTTCAGATAGATTAGAAGAAGAAAAAAGATGTGATGAATATTATTTTAATAATTAAATTAATGATGGATGAATGAATGACAAAGATTAATAGGTCAACTATATGAAAAAGCTCATAAAACATATTTTAAAATTCTGAAACTCTTATAGTTAAAAAATGTGAAGGACATGGACTTAGCCTTAAAGAGGAAATACAAATTAATGGATATAACACATGTATTTTAACTTTAAAGAGTAATTAATGGAAATTCAGGGTAAAACAATGAATTATGTAGTTCAAGTAATTCTTGAGATACAGTGCAAAATCTAAAGTTCTTACAGTTTAGTACAAATTTAAATGTGGAAAATTACAATGTATAATACATACAGTGATTATGAAAGAAATACTCTAGTACAAGGTTTGTTTATTCATGTAATAACATACTTATTGGGTAGCCAGACATTGGAATACAATGGTGAATGGATAGTTGGTGAATGTTTCCCCCTGTTCTCATGGGGAAACAATGCCAAAAAAGTAAAGAATTTAATGTTAAAGTGCTTTGAGTGTTAATGAAGGAAGTAAAGAGCTAAGATGCAGCATTAGTAGAAACTTAAATTCGAATAATCCTTTTAGAAAGAAATTTGTCAGGGTCTTTTAGTAGACTTTAAAATGTTCAGTCCTGGTTCACCAGCTAATCCCATGATTAGCAATCTGTACTATGAAAATAATAAATATGGGGGAAAAGTTTAAATATTTATAAGTATTTCTTGTAGTCATTGTTAAGAAGGGTGACTAATGGGCAAACATTCTAAATTTCCAATACCCAACAATAAAATCATGCATGGAAGCACATGAACAGTATGATTTTGTTATAAAGATAGGCAAAGAGATAAATTTAGTAGTAGAAAATGGTTCATAGAAACTTTTATAAAGGGGAAAATGGTTTATGAAAAAATTTGGACACAACACTGTATGTTTAATAGGAATAAAACTGTAGGGAAAAAGGGTGTAGAGAAATATATCAGTGGGAAATACCAAAATGTTAAGAGTTGTTTTACTTGCTAGGATTACAAATGAGTATTGTACTTAATCATCCCTTATCATCAACACTGTCAAGCCCGCTCCTCTTCCCAGAGGAAAGCATTAATAACAATTTAGTTTATATCTTCCCTGAATTTAACCTGTGCATTTGCATATAAATATACATACACACATACAGTTTCATTTTTTAAACACTAATGGTATATGTTATATGTAAAGTCCTTTAACTTGTATTTCTTTCTTATTTGGGGTAATATGTTTAGGCGTTCTTTTCAGTAAGTTTATTTTTTATGAGAATCCAATGTTCTATAATAGGGAAGTAGATCTGTTAATAAGTATATAGAATAATGTATTAGTTATTAAACTCTTCCTTAATTATCAGTTTTTTTGGTTGTTACAAATAATACTGCAATGAACACCATGTGTTCATTTGTACATTTATTAACCCTGGGGACCAGGCACTGTTCTGTATGCTGGGAATACAGTAAACAAAAATCTTACACTAATGGAGTTACCTTGATGTATATATCTTTTTGTACATGAGCAGAAATTTCCATAGAGTGGGTACCTGGAAGAGGTTTTCTGGGTCAGAGCACCTTCTGAATTTTGATAGCCCTGTCAATCTGCCTTTCAAAAGCCCTGCCAACTTGGCCTTCCTACCACAGTTATGAGATCCCGTATTCTTGTGTATTACCTTCTTCTTTTCTCTGTTTGTGCTATTTAAAAAAAAAATGAGGCAAAACTTGAAGGATGGTCCTTTTGGGTGATGGGTGCTTTTACTTAATGAGAAATGGACTACCCATGGTCAGAATAAAGTGACAGCAGGGAAACATAAAGAGTGTGAAAACGGACTAATGCCTGTGTGGATGCAGTTAAGCTGGAAACAGATCTGTTAATAGGTATATTGCAATCAATTTTTGATACTGGAGTAATTTGTACTCTCTATGGGAAAAATATATTGGAGTTTATAAAGGCTTATGTATGAAAGGCAAAACTTGAAAATGTTTGGAAGGCAAAGACCATATATGAAAACCCACAGCCAACATCATACTTAACAGCGAGAAGCTGAAAGCCTTTTATTTAAGATTGGGAACAAGACAAGAATGCCTACTCTCCCCACTTTTATTCAGCATAGTTCTGGAGGTCCTAGCCATGGCAATCAGACAACACAAAGAAATAAAAGGCATCCAGGTGGGCAAGGAAGAAGTTAAACTGTCCCTGTTTGCAGATGACATGGTATTGTGTATAAAAAACCCTAAAGAATCTACTCTGAAACTAGTAGATCTAATATCTGAATTCAGCAAAGTTGCAGGTTACAAAATTAATACACAGAAATCTGTTGCATTCCTATATACTAACGATGAACTAGCAAAAAGAGAAATCAGGAAAACAATTCCATTCAGAGAAATCAGGAAAACAATTCCATTCACAATTGCATCAAAAAGAATAAAATACCTAGGAAGAAACATAACCAAGGAGGTGAAAGACCTATACTCTGAAAACTACAAGACACTCATGAGAGAAATTAAAGAAGATACCAATAAATGGAAACATCCGTGCTCATGGATGGGAAGAATTAATATTGTCAAAATGGCCATCCTGCCTAAAGCAATCTACAGATTCAATGCAATCCCTGTCAAAATACCAAAAGCATTCTTCAACGAACTAGAGCAAATAGTTCTAAAATTCATATGGAATCACAAAAGACCTTAAATAGCCAAAGCAATCCTGAGAAGGAAGAATAAAGCTGGGGGGATTATGCTCCCCGACTTCAAGCTCTACTACAAAGCCACAGTAATCAAGACAATTTGGTATTGGCACAAGAACAGACCCATAGACCAATGGAACAGACTAGAGAGCCCAGATATACTAGAGAGTCCAGATATAAACCCAAGCATATATGGTCAATTAATATACGATAAAGGAGCCATGGATATACAATGGGGGAATGACAGCCTCTTCAACAACTGGTCTTGGCAAAACTGGACAGCAACATGCAAGAAAATGAAACTGGATTATTGCCTACGCCATACACAAAAGTAAGCTCAAAATGGATCAGATCTGAAAACAAGTCATGAAACCATTAAACTCTTAGAAGAAACAGGCAAAAATCTCTTGAATATAAACGTGACCAACTTTTTCCTGAATGCATCTCCTCGGGCAAGGGAAACAAAATACAAATGAACAAATGGAACTACATCATGCTACAAAGCTTCTGTACAGCAAAGGACACCATCAGCAGAACAAAAAGGTATCCTACAGTGTGGGAGAATATATTTGTAAATGACATATCCGACAAGGGGTTAACATACAAAATATATAAAGAACTCACACACCTCAACACCCAAAAAGCAAATAACCCTATTAAAAAATGGGCGAAGGATAGAACAGACACTTCTCCAAAGAAGAAATTCAGATGGCCAACAGGCACATGAAAAGATGCTCCACATCATTAATCATCAGGGAAATGCAATAAAACCACAATGAGGTATTACCTCACACCAGTTAGGATGGCCAGCATAGAAAAGACTAGGAATAACAAATGCTGGCGAGGATGCGGAGAAAGGGGAACCCTCCTACACAGCTAATGGGAATGTAAACTAGTTCAACCATTGTGGAAAGCAGTATGGAGGTTCCTCAAAAAGCTAAAAATAGAAATACCATTTGACCCAGGAATTCCACTCCTTGGAATTTACCCAAAGAAAACAACTTCTCAGATTGTGCACCTCTATGTTTATCGCAGCACTATTTATAATAGCCAAGATATGGAAGCAACCTAAGTGTCCATCAGTAGATGAATGGATAAAGAAGAGGTGGTACATATACACAATGGAATACTATACAGCCATAAGAAAGAAACAAATCCTATCATTTGCAACAACATGGATGGAGCTAGAGAGTATTATGCTCAGTGAAATAAGTCAGACAGATAAATACAAATGCCAAATGATTTCCCTCATTTGTGGAGTATAGCAATGAAGCAAAACTGAAGGAACAAAATAGCAGCAGACTCACAGACTCCAAGAAGGGACTAATGTTTACCAAAGGGGAGGGGTGGGAGAGAGCGAGTGGGGATGAAGGGAAAAGGGGATTGTGGGGTATCATGATTGGTGCACATGGTGTGTGTGGGGTCACGGGGAAAACAGTGTAGCTCAGAGAAGACAAATAAGGGTTATGTGGCATCTTACTACGCTGATGGACAGTGACTGCAGTGGGGTAAGGGGAGGGACTTGATAATAAGGGTGAATGTAATAACCACAGTGTTTTTCTTGTGAAACCTTCATAAGATTATATATCAATGATACATTAATAAAAAAAGAAGAAGAAGAAAATGTTTGGAAGGCAGTAAAGGAGCACATAGTAAATATTCCTATGGCCTTAGGGTAGGAAAGGAGTTTCTGAAAAGATGACAAAAAATACAAATGATAAAAGATCTGATAAATTTGAGTACATTAAAATTACATTTTTACTAAGAAAACACTGTAGAAACTCAGAAGTCAAATCAGAAACTGTGACAAACTGCAGTATGTAAAACTTTCAAGGGATTAATTTCCACAATATATAAAGAGCTCCTAGGTTTCATTAAGAACAAGAGAACATCAACAGAATAATGGGGAAAAGAGATGAAAGATAATTTCACAGAAAAAAACTGAGATGTACAATTAACATATAAAAAGATGCCTACCCTTATTCAAGAAAATGCCAGTTAAAACCACAAGGATATACCATTTTACATCCAACAGATTGGCAACATTTGACTAAAGTCTGACAGTACCAGTTGTTGTTAAAGATGTTCACTAGTGGAGACTTTCATTCATTGGATGTCTGTGTGAACTGCAAAAACCATTTGGCTTTTGTTAGTAAAACTGCGTGTGGTGTGTGCCAGTGTGATAGCCCAGCATCTCCACTCCCAGGTGTACATCCAGGACTCTTGCTTATGCATTAGGGGATACGTGCAAGAGAAGCAGCATTGTTCTCGGTAGCACAAAAGTGGAGTCACAAACACATGTCATCAGTAGTAGAAAGGAAACACAAATCATGGTGTATTCATACACTTGGATTCTATAAAGCAAGGATTCTATATAGCAAGGTCAGTCATGGAACTATAGCTACATCTTTCATTGTGGATGGATTTCAATAACAAAGCTAACATTTAAAAAATCACACATAGAATAGTATAAAAGTGATTTTGGTATCAAAGTCAGAAATGGTTTACCTAAAAAATATTATATGAGGGTACTTAACACATTTGGGAATGATTTAACACAAAATTCAGGTATTTCTTACACTGGGTGGTGAATACAGAGGTGTTTTGTTATTTTTTAAATTGACTTACCTTTTCATGTTTGTGTGAGAGGTTTTATAATTGAAAAATCAGCCAACAGCCTAATCACATTATTTAACATAACTCCTTTGTTTCTGTTCTAGTTTTGGTTTCTGTAGCCTTGCTATACTGTTGGGTGTTTAACAATCAGCAAATTAGTTTTATAAAATTTAATTACTTCTGTAAGACTTTAGTCAATGATAATTTTTTGTACGTTATTGTCATTTTAAAGTAGAAATTTATTTTCTAATTGTCATTGTCATTTTAAATTAGAAATTTATTTACCTTATGTGTATTCAATTTTCATTTGAATTTTGAAATATCAGTTGTAAATACTTCTTTGATGGGTGTTTTTACTGCTGAAAAAAGTCCTAAACAAATGTTAAAAGTGAATACTAAGTAATTCAGCCTTGATAATTTTTATTTTTCCTGGCAGCTAGCATTGGATATGTGGAGGAAATTGATGGTTGAACCACTTCAGACAATTCTTATCCGAATGCTGCTCCGAGAAATCAAAAAGTGAGCACTGACGTTATCTTCTTGAGTCCATTCTAATTTGCTGTTTGAAATGGTTTAAAATAGTGTGCAAGTTGTAAGGCTGTTGACTGGAGTAGGCCTTGTTTTACTTTCACGAGCCTTATTTTCCATCCTAATGCCAAATTTTAAAAGTTATTTTATAATCTTTTGTTTGTTTGGGACAGGTCTTTGCTCGTTAGTCTAATGTGCTTAGTAAACAAGTATGTCCCTGAAGCAATTGCCTTGTTCTGTAATCCTAGAACCTCTTGATCTTCCAGGCAGTGAGTGCTGAGTTGTTTGAACCTATCCCCTCAGTTCAAATCTCTATTAGGATAACCTGTTCAGGAAAACAGATCCTTCTAGTTAGTTACCTCTTAGCCAGTGTTAAACCAATAACTTGCCACTAATGTGAGGTAAATTCATGGGAAAATGGCTTCCCATTCTACTCATGGCCCAGAGTGCTTGGCTCTTTAGTTGATTGAGTTTGGGGGAAAGAGAGTTTTCCTGTGGAGTCCAGAACAGAACATCCTTGGGTCAGCTCTGGCCTAAAAGATTCTTAGTAGACTTCAGCTTTGGGGAAATAAAAAAGCACTGAAAGGCAGTCACACTGATGTGTGTATAATAAATTGCAGGTTACTGGAGCCGCTGTTACAGGAATTATTTACTGGGGAATTACAGTGTGAAATTACTTTCTTTAAGAAGACCCAAATGTGGAGTTCTTATGTGAAAGAAAAAGCAAATCATTGTTCTTATGGGACTCCTAATAGGAAATAAAGGGTTAAAAAACAAACAGACCAAAAAAACAAGCCACAAAAGAATATTTTAGAATTTAATGATAATATAAAATAGAAAGTAGATGGTAGCAATTAATGACTTGATTTTGAAAGTTGTTACTCACCCTTTAAATGATTCCTTGTTTTCCAGAGATAGCAAGATGGAGAAAAAAGGCAATAGTGAAGCAGTGAGGTGGAACAATTTTTTCCCTTCTTTTCTAAACTGTGATGAACTAAAAAAGTACTCCCAACAAGATTGATATGTTCTAACATAATTTCTTTACTAAGAAATACTTTTTTCTTGACTTGGAATTAAGTTACTTTACATTAAAAGTATATTGAAAATATTGTTATAATTTTCTGAATCTACTTTTGAAAAATGTCTCTTTTAGTAAGTTTGCCCCAACCAAGCAAATTTTTCTTATATGTGATTGCTAGCTTCTTAAAAATGAATTTGAACAAAAAGCAAATAATCCAATTAAGAAATGGGCACAGGACATGAATAGACACTTCTCTAAAGAAGAAATTCAGATGGCCAACAGGCACATGAAAAGATGCTCCACATCGCTAATCATCAGAGAAATGCAGATTAAAACCACAATGAGATATCACCTCACACCAGTGAGGATGGCCAACATCCAAAACACAAACAACAACAAATGTTGGTGAGGATGTGGAGAAAAGGGAACCCTCCTACACTGCTGGTGGGAATGCAAATTAGTTCAACCATTGTGGAAAGCAGTATGGAGGTTCCTCAAAAAATTCAAAATAGAAATACCATATGACCCAGGAATCCCACTCCTAGGAATTTACCCTAAGAATGCAGCAGCCCAGTTTGAAAAAGACAGATGCACCCCTATGTTTATCTCAGCACTATTTACAATAGCCTAGAAATGGAAGCAACACAAGTGTCCATCAGTAGATGAATGGATAAAGAAGATGTGGTACCTGTACACAATGTTTTAATTATTCAGCCATAAGAAGAAAACAAATCCTACCATTTGCAACAACATGGATAGAGCTAGAGGGTATTATGCTCAGTGAAATAAGCCAGGCCGAAAAAGACAGGTATCAAATGATTTCACTCATATGTGGAGTACAAGAACAAAGAAAAAATCTGAAGGAACAAAACAGCAGCAGACTCACAGAATCCAAGAACGGACTAATAGTTACCAAAGGGAAAAGGACTGGGGAGGATGGGTGGGAAGGGAGGGATAAGAGGGAAAAAAGGGCATTACGATTAGCAGATGTAATGCTGGGGGGGCATCGGGAGGGCTGTACAGCTCAGAGAAGACAAGTAATGATTCTATAGCATCTCACTACGCTCATGGACAGTGACTGTAATGGGGTTGGTGGGGGGGACCTGAGAAGGGGGTAGTTTAATCACCATAATATTGCACATGTAATTGTAGATTAATGATACCAAAATAAATTATATAAAAAAACAGAGTAATAGGATAAAAAATAGGAGATCCAAAAAAAAAGAATTTGATGAATAATTTAAAGAAAACCTAACTGTATAAGAAAATAATACAACTGCAGGAGATTAATTCTGGAAAAGACAGATTTTCTGGTCAAATATTAGGCCAACTTGTATTAGTTTTGTTGTTAGAATCAGTTTCCATTAAAGTGTTATTTGGCATGCTTTATGAATACCTCTTTTTTTTTCGTGTCTATACTATTGGATAGGTGTTCTGCATTATACAGCTAAGGAAATTAAGACTTAATAATAATAAAAAATAACTATGGGAACTGTGTGCCAAGCAGTGTTCTAAAAGCTTTATCCCTTGCATTATCTGTTTTAATCTTCACAATCCTAGGAGGTTGATACTATTACCATTATAATTTTACAAAGAAGTCAAGGGTGGTGCTCTAAGACAGGTAATTTGACTACAGCCCCATCTTCTTAATTCCGGGATTCACATCTATTATGACTGTCTTTTTAACCCATAGAATATTTCTTCTACTTCTAGCTATGGTAGTTTAGCTTAGTGGTGAATGCATTTTGTTTTATAATGCTTTGTGTATTCTAGTGTTTTCACATGTTATTTCTTTATTTTATATTACAGAGGCAGGGCAAGTTTTATTATTAAGTAAGTAAATTCAACTTCAGCAAAGAGAAATGACTTGAACTTGATAGAGCTAAGGAAAAGGACTCCATGCCTTTCAGCTTCCAATTTGGGTCTTCCTCTGTGTTGCTTTAACATCTGTTTACTCATTGTCATTTGAGATAATATGGCCAGATATCATAACTTTGATTATATGATGAATTCCTATGGCAGGTTCTCTCCATTTGTAAACTTATCTGGTCCTTATAACAGGATGTGATGGGGAATGTTATCACAGGCTCATTTTAGAACTGAGGAAAATGAGGCTTGAGAGGGTTGTCGACTTACTCATGTCACATAACAGTACCGGGCAGAATGGGAGTTAGAACTTAGGTCATTATGGTCCTTAAGTCTGTGGTATTGCCCTAGGTTATATATTCTTAAAAACAGTTTGCTCAAGTTGCATCTTATTGCCATTACTGCTACAGAGAAATGCTTTATTGTGTGTAACTACAGCTTCTTTGTGGGAAGAGGTCCACCCAACTTACAGAATAAAATCTTTTCAGCTCTAGAGGAGCATATTGCAGATTTGATTTCCAGTCAGTTTATTCATAATTTCCTTTCCACACATTCAACTCTGGGTTCCTAGATTTCTCTACAAGCATCTGAAAAGCATTATTATGTATTAGTGGTTTCCCAAACCTGGCCACTGAAAACCAAGCTTACACAGGGAATAAAGTAATATATGCTGATTGTAGAAAATCAAAAATGTATAGAAGGTTCAAAAGAGACCTTGCACTTTTCCCATTATACCTTCAGTTCTGTTATTTAAAGAAACCACTATTAATGATTAAAAGTATTTTCTAGTGGAAATTCTCTATGCATTTAAGATTGTATATATGCACATATATGTATATGTATGTGTATAGTACATATATTTATATACATGTGCATATGTATATACGTACCTACATATATTATATATAATATTACACACATATGTACATACATTTGGGGAGTTTTTTGAAAGGTAGATAATCTGGGTTCTGACTTATATCCACTGAATCATGCTCTAGGGAGAGTAGGAACCTTTATTTTTACAAAGCTCCCAGATATTTGTGCATCTAGTCGACCACCATTTGTGAAGTACTGTTCTACACTAAGTGATTTTCCCTCCACTTATTCAGTAAAGCTTTTATTGGCGCACAGACAGACAGACTAATGACTCTTTTGTGTTTCATTCATTAGTTTGTCTGTCTTTGTGCCTGTATCTCACTGTGTTTATTATTGTAGCTTAATGTATCTTGATATCCAGTAAGACAAACTTGCCCTTCATAGAAGCCAAAAGTGTTCTTGCTGTGCTTTGCCCCTTTACTCTTTCATATACATGGTATAATCATCTTTTTATTTTTTATTTTATTTTCTTGCTTATTTTTTTGTTGCAGTTTCATTGATATACAATCTTATATTGGTTTCAAATATATAACACAATGGTTCAACAGTTATGCATATTATTAAAACCTTATCCCCACTAGTGCAGTTGCTGTCTGTCAACATAGGAAGGTGTTACAGAATCATTGGCTGTATTCTCCATCCTGTACTATTGTCCCTGTGACCAACTTACATTATGATTAAGAATTTTTGCGCCCCTTTATCCCCTTCTATAATCATTTTTTAAGGTGATTTTATGAGCTACCTTTAAAAAATTTACATGGGCTTGGATTTTAATTGAATCTATATGTAGTTTGGAGAGAATTTACATCTTTACTGTTTTAAATCTTCCTATCTATGAATATAGTATATCTATTTATTACGCATTCCTTATTATCTTATTATCTCCTAATAAGTTCTTATAAATCTATTTGTAAAGGTTCTGATTTCTTTTTGTTAGATTTATTTCAAGATACTTGGTATTCTCTGATAATATTAGTAAAAGTTTGCTTATATAATTATTCATTGTTTTCTGCTAGTGTATAGAAATTCCACTGACTTATGTAAATTTTATGTCCCATTACTTTGTTAAGTTGTCATTTCTAATGATGTGTGCATATTTTTGTTTTCTACGTAAGGTATCAATTTGTAAATAATGATAGTTTTGTTCCTCTTACATATGTGCATATGTATATGTGTGCCTCGCTGGCTAGGACTTTCAAAGTAATGTTGAAGAGAAGTGATGGATAATAAGCATCTTTGTCTCATTCTTGATTTTAAAGGTTTCATGTATGAAGTTTCTTCATTTAAGATGATGTTTCTTCTAGTTTTTTAGTAGATACTCTTTATCAGAATAATGAAGTTAATTTGAATTGCTGTTGAATTTTATAAAATGACTTTTCTATTTCTATTGAGTGATCCTTATGGTTTTTTAATTATTTTAATCTGTTAAAGTGAATTACAATTATGGATTTTTTAATATTAAGCTAGCCTGTATAACTGGAATAAAATCCAAGTTGTTTGTTGTCTGTTGTAGTTTTTACACATTGTTGCATTTGATTGGCTAATATTTTATTTAGAATTTTGCATCTACATTTATGAGTGAACTGAGCCTGTAATTATTTGTTCTCATGATGTCTTTGTTTGGTATCAGGGTCATCCTTATAGGATGAATTAGGGCATATTCCCTCTTTCCTTTGAATAGAAGAGTTTGTATAAAATTGGGATCATCGATTTCTTGAGTGTTTAGTAAAACTCGTTGCAAAACCATCTAGGTCTAGGGTTTTTTAAGATTTTTTTGGAAAATATTTTTAACACTGCTGTAGTTTTTCAGTAGTCTTAAGATTAGTCAAACTTACAGTTCTTAAGTCAGTTGTGAAACATTTTTTGAAAATTTCTGGGAAGTTGCTGTTGGCAGTATTGTCTTTAAAAAACTTTTTATTTGACATAGTTTTAGATTTACAGAAGAGTTGGAAAGCTAGTACAGTATGGAAGTTGACACAGGTTTTCTAATGTGAGGCCATACCTTTCTTTTGCAGCAAGTAGAATTCCTGATACTTAAAAACTGTCTTCTATGTGGTAATCTCAGTTAAAGGAAATAAAGACATTAATAATTTACTTAGCTATACTACCTAAAGCAATCTACAGATTCAATGCAATCCCCATCAAACTACCAACAGCTTTCTTCAATGAACTGGAACAAATAATTCTAAAATTCATATGGAACCAGAAAAGACCCCGAATAGCCAAAGCAATCCTGAGAAGGAGGAATCAAACAGGGGGAATTACGCTCCCTGACTTCAAGCTCTACTACAAAGCCACAGTAATCAAGACAATTTGGTACTGGCACAAAAACAGACCCACAGACCAGTGGAACAGAATAGAAAATCCAAACATTAACCCAAACATTTACGGTCAATTAATATTTGATAAAGGAGCCTTGGATATACAATGGGGAGAGGACAGCCTCTTCAGCAGCTGGTGTTGGAAAAACTGGACAGCTACATGTAAGAGAATGAAACTGGACTACTGTCTAACCCCATACACAAAGGTAAACTCAAAATGGATCAAAGACCTGAATGTAAGTCATGAAACCATAAAACTCTTAGAAAAAAACATAGGCAAATATCTCTTGGACATAAACATGAGTGACTTCTTCATGAACATATCCCCCCGGGCAAGAGAAACAAAAGCAAAAATGAACAAATGGGACTATATCAAGCTGAAAAGCTTCTGTACAGCAAAGGACACCATCAGTAGAACAAAAAGACATCCTACAGTATGGGAAAATATATTCATAAATGATGCATCTGATATGGGGTTGACCTCCAAAATATATAAAGAACTCACGCACCTTAACAAACAAAAAGCAAATAATCCAATTAAGAAATGGGCAGAGGACATGAATAGACACTTCTCTAAAGAAGAAATTCAGATGGCCAACAGGCACATGAAAAGATGCTCCACATCACTAATCATCAGAGAAATGCAGATTAAAACCACAATGAGATATCACCTCACACCAGTGAGGATGGCCAACATCCAAAACACAAACAACAACAAATGTTGGTGAGGATGTGGAGAAAAGGGAACCCTCCTACGCTGCTGGTGGGAATGCAAATTAGTTCAACCATTGTGGAAAGCAGTATGGAGGTTCCTCAAAAAACAAAATAGAAATACCATTTGACCCAGGAATCCCACTCCTAGGAATTTACCCTAAGAATGCAGCAGCCCAGTTTGAAAAAGACAGATGCACCCCTATGTTTATTGCAGCACTATTTACAATAGCCAAGAAATGGAAGCAACCTAAATGTCCATCAGTAGATGAATGGATTAAGAAGATGTGGTTCATATACACAATGGAATATTACTCAGCCATAAGAAGGAAACGAATCCTACCATTTGCAACAACATGGATGGAGCTGGAGGGTATTATGCTCAGTGAAATAAGCCAAGCCGAAAAAGACAAGTATCAAATGATTTCACTCATATGTGGAGTATAAGAACAAAGAAAAAAACTGAAGGAACAAAACAGCAGCAGACTCACAGAACCGAAGAACAGACTAATAGTTACCAAAGGGAAAGGGACTGGGGAAGATGGGTGGGAAGGGAGGTATAAGAAGGTAAAAGGGGCATTACGATTAGCAGACGTAAGGTAGGGGGTGCACAGGGAGGACTGTACAACTCAGAGAAGACAAGTAGTGATTCTATAGCATCTCACTACGCTTATGGACAGTGAATGTAATGGGGTTGGTGGGGGTGACCTGAAGAAGGGGGTAGTTTAATCGCCATAATATTGTACATGTAACTGTAGGTTAATGATACCAAAATAAATTTTTTTAAAAATGTTATACCAAAAAATAAAAAAATAAAGCTGCAAAAAAAAAATAATTTACTTAGCATATTGTAGAGCTGTGTTAGGCTCCATTAATATTTTTTTCTTTTTTATTGAAGTATTATTGATATATAATCTTATATTGGTTTCAAATATACAACACAGTGGTTCTACAGTTACCCGTATTATTAAATTTTCACCCCCTCTAGTGTGGTTACTATCTGTCAACATAGGAAGATATTACAGAATCATTGATTATATTCTCCATGCTGCACTTCCATCCCCCTGATCAACTTATATTATGATTGAGAATTTTTGTACCCCTTTTTCCCCCTTACCCACCCCACACTAATCACTTTACAATGTCTGTGAGTCTACTGCTGTTTTGTTCATTCTGCTTTGTTTTGTTCTTTTTTTATTAAAGTATCATTAATATGCAATCTTATGTTGATTTCATATGTACATCAGTGGTTCATCAGTCCCTGTGATCAACTTATATAGTGATTGTGAATTATTGTGCCCTTCTATCTCCCTCCTCCCCTCCCCTTTGGTAACCATTAGTCACTTATCAGTGCCTATGACTCTAATGCTGTTTTGTTCCTTCTGTTTTGCTTTGTTTTGGAATTCCACAAATAAGTGAAATCATATAGTACTTGTCCTTCTCCTCTTGGCTTGTTTCACTGAGCATAATACCCTCTAGATCCATCCATGTTGTTGCAAATGGCAGGATTTCTTTTCTTTTTATGGCTGAATAATATTCCATTGTCTATATGTACCACATCTTCTTTCTTCATTCATATATCAGTGAACATTTAGGTTGTTTCCAGATCTTGGTCATTGTAAATAATGCAGCAGTAAACATAGGAATGCATATATGTTTTCAGATTAGTGATTCTATTTTCTTTGGGTAAATTACCAGATGTAGAATTGATGGGTCATATGGTATTTGTAATTTTAGTTATTTGAAGAACCTCCATACTGCTTTACACAGCAGTTGTACCAATTTACAATCCCACCAACAGGGTAGGAAGGTTCTCTTTTCTCCACATCCTCACTAGCACTTGTTATTTCTTGTCTTTTGGATATTGGCCAGCCTAGCTGGTGTGAGGTGATATCTCATTGTGGTTTTAATTTGCATTTCTCTGATGATTAGCAATGTGGAGCATCTTTTCATGTGCCTGTTGGCCATCTGAATTTCTTCTTTGGAGAAGTGTCTGTTTAGATCCTCTGCCCATTTTTTAATTGGGTTATTTGCTTTTTGTTTGTTGAAGTGCATGAGCTCTTTATATAATTTGGATGTCAACCCCTTATCAGATGTCATTTATGAATATATTCTCCCATACTGTAGGATGTCTTTTTGTTCTACTGATGGTGTCCTTTGCTGTACAGAAACTTTTTAGTTTGATATAGTCCCACTTATTCATTTTTGCTTTTGTTTTCCTTGCCTGGGGAAATAGGTTCATGAAGAAGTTGCTCATGTTTATGTCCAAGAGATTTTTGCCTATGTTTTTTTCTAAGAGTTTTATGGTTTCATGACTTACATTCAGGTCTTTGATCCACTTTGAGTTTACTTTTGTGTATGGGGTTAGACAGTAGTCCAGTTTCATTCTCTTACATGTAGCTGTCCAGTTTTGCCAGCACCAGCTGTTGAAGAGGCTGTCATTTCCCCATTGTATGTCCATGGCTCCTTTAACATATATTAATTGACCATATATGCTTGGGTTTATATCTGGGCTCTCTAGTCTGTTCCATTTGTCTATGGTCTGTTCTTGTGCCAGTACCAAATTGTCTTGATTACTGTGGCTTTGTAGTAGAGCTTGAAGTCAGGGAGCATAATTCCCCCCGCTTTATTCTTCCTTCTCAGGATCGCTTTGGCTATTCAGGGTCTTTTGTGATTCCATATGAATTTTAGAACTATTTGCTCTAGTTCATTGAAGAATGCTGTTGGTATTTTGATAGGGATTGCATTGAATCTGTAGATTGCTTTAGGCAGGATGGCCATTTTGACAATATTAATTCTTCCCATCCATGAGCATGAGATGTGTTTCCATTTATTGGTATCTTCTTTAATTTCTCTCATGAGTGTCTTGTAGTTTTCAGAGTATAAGTCTTTCACTTCCTTGGTTGGGTTTATTCCTAGGTATTTTATTCTTTTAATGCAACCGTGAATGGAATTGTTTTCCTGATTTGTCTTTCTGCTAGTTCATTGTTAGTGTATAGGAATGCAGCAGATTTCTGTGTATTAATTTTGTATCCCACAACTTTATTGAATTCAGATATTAGATCTAGTAGTTTTGGAGTGGATTCTTTAGGGTTTTTTATGTACAATACCATGTCATCTGCAAACAGGGCCAGTTTAACTTCTTCCTTGCCAATCTGGATGCCTTTTATTTCTTTGTGTTGTCTGATTGCCATGGCTAGGACCTCCAGAACTATGCTGAATAAAAGTGGGGAGAGTGGGCATCCGTGTCTTTTTCCTGATCATAAAGGAAAAGCTTTCAGCCTCTCACTGTTAAGTGCTTACTGTTATTCTGAAGTGTTTTTAA
Source organism: Phataginus tricuspis (assembly GCA_029783875.1). Taxonomy (NCBI): domain Eukaryota; kingdom Metazoa; phylum Chordata; class Mammalia; order Pholidota; family Manidae; genus Phataginus; species Phataginus tricuspis. The sequence continues at coordinate 23,650,840 of JAQQAC010009376.1, read as the reverse complement.
AAATTATTAATGGAGTCTACAAATCAACTGAACAGAATAGAGAGCTCAGATATAAATCCATGCATATATGGTCAATTAATATGTGTTAAAGGAGCCATGGACATACAATGGGGAAATGACAGCCTCTTCAACAGCTGGTGTTGGAAAAACTGTACAGCTACATGTAAGAGAATGAAACTGGATTATTATCAAACCCCATACGCAAAAGTAAACTCAAAGTGGATCAACGACCTGAATGTAAGTCATGAAACCATAAAACTCTTAGAAAAAAACATAGGCAAAAATCTCCTGGACATGAACATGAGCAACTTCTTCATGAACCTATTTCCCCAGGCAAGGAAAACAAAAGCAAAAATGAATAAATGGAACTATATCAAACTAAAAAGTTTCTGTACAGCAAAGGACACCATCAGTAGAACAAAAAGACATCCTACAGTGTGGGAGAATATATTCATAAATGACATCCGATAAGGGGTTGACATCCAAATTATATAAAGAGCTCATGCACTTCAACAAACAAAAAGCAAATAACCCAATTAAAAAATGGGCAGAGGATCTGAACAGACACTTCTCCAAAGAAGAAATTCAGATGGCCAACAGGCACATGAAAAGGTGCTTCACATCGCTAATCATCAGAGAAATGCAAATTAAAACCACAATGAGATATCACCTCCTACCAGCTCGGCTGGACAATAGCCAAAAGACAAACAACAAGAAATGTTGGCGAGGATGTGGAGAAAGGGGAACCCTCCTACACTGCTGGTGGGAATGTAAATTATTTCAACCATTGTGGAAGGCAGTATGGAGTTTCCTCAAAAAACTCAAAATAGAAATACCATTTGACCCAGAAATTCCACTCCTAGGAATTTACCCTAAGAATGCAGCAGCCCAGTTTGAAAAAGATATATGAACCCCTATGTTTATCACAGCACTCTTTTAAGTAGCCAAGAAATGGAATCAACCTAAGTATCCATCAGTAGATAAATGGATAAAGAAGATGTGGTACATATACACAATGGAATATTATTTAGCCATAAGAAGAAAACAAATCCTACCATTTCTAACAACATGGATGGAGCTAGAGGGTATTATGCTCAGTGAAATAAACCAGGTGGAGAAAGACAAGTATTATTTGATTTCACTCATCTGTGGAGTATAAGAACAAAGAAAAAACTGAAGGAACAAAACAGGAGCAGACTCACAGAACCCAAGAATGGACTAACAGTTACCAAAGAGAAAGGGACTGTGGAAGATGGGTGGGAAGGGAAGGATAAGGGGGAAAAGGGGTGTTATGGTTAGCACACATAATGTAGCGGCGGGGGGGGGGATACGGGTAAGGCTGTATAACACAGAGAAGACAAGAAGTGACTCTATAGCATCTTACTCCTCTGATGGACAGTGACTGTAATGGGGTATGTGGGGGGTACTTGGTAATAGGGGGAGTCTAGTAACCACAATGTTGCTCATGTTATTGTACATTAATAATACAAAAAAAAAAGAATAACAATAAGCACTAATAGTTCAGTAACTGCCCGTTTTTCCTACTTCAAGTAATGACATTTATTTTTTAAAGAGGGCAATTAGGAGTAAGAAATAAAATAAAATAAAAATTAATTGAAAATAAGTAGTTTTCAAACAACAGAGTTGAGTAATTTGTTCCTCCGGGAATATTTTTGCACACCTCTGTGACTTGGCTGCCAACTGTTTTTCATTTGATACCAAAAGGATTTTGTCCCCAAGTAAATTAAGTTACTAAAAGAAAGTGTTAACAGTACCCATCTTACATTGCTGTTCTTAAGATGAAATGAGATGCTTATATAAAGTATTTACCACAGTGCCTGAGGCATAGTAAGACACAGTGATGTTCAATACGATTAGCTATGTCCAAGTGAAAACTTTCCATGATAATTCCCTAAAGTAATCCAGTTTGTGTAGGTGTTCTTTAAACAGGTTCTAATGTAAAGCTTGTGGTGAGTCAGTGTAACCCTTTGATAACTTGCTAATGGATTATTATTAAAAATAATTATCTATTATTTTTCAAATCTGCAGTTTATCAGGTTGACAGTATTTGGGTAGGATCAAGGTTTATGTTTTTGTTCTTTTACCCTTGGGGATTATACTATTCTATTTCCCAGGACTGACTGCAGACTCTTGACAACAGTATCCAAAGATGTATTCAGAAAAAGAATTCTCAGCCTTCAAGGTTTGATTCTTTCTTGATTTCTCAGGTCTAGGTTGCTGACCCCACCTCTTTTTCAACTTTAAGCAAACCCCTCTGAATCATTTGTATGAATATCACAGAGTGGAAATCAGGGGATCTTAGTTCCCTTCACAGATTCTGTTGCCTGCGTAAATAACTTCAGTGGACCCTTAACTGTGCAAAAGGGAAGGTTTGATCAGCTCACTTTTGGAAGACCCTTGCAGTTCTAAATTTCTGTTTTCTAACATATGGTTTTACATGAGGTCGAATTAGATTTAAATAAAGAAGCAATAGCATAAATAGGATGCTAATAAAGTATGATATCATACAGAAATATTCTGTGAGGAGAGACTGGTAAATTGCCTAGAGCCCTTCCTGGTGGATTGAAAAAGATGAGAGGGAGTAGGGAGAGCTTTTGCAGTGAAAAGACTTCAGAGCAGAGACTATCCGAGCAATCCCTATCAGACATGGCTTTGTTCCTGCTTAGATGGGTTTTGCTTAGTGCTAACATCATTTAATGTAGTCCGAGTGGTTATTTTTATTATAATGGCCAAGAGTTGCTAAAAGAAGACCTGTCTTTCCTAATTCTTTTTTTTTTTACTTAGTAGATTGTTTGCACTCAGTCAACATTTACTAGATTGTGTCTCTGCAGCTGTTTATAGCTGTTTAGCCTTGTGATTCTTAAGCACTTGTCCTTTAGCTAAAATACTTCTACCACACAGGTGGCTATCAGATGCTAAGGAGATAATCCTACCTCAGTTAATTTGTAGTTCTTGTTCTTTTTTTTTAACCAGAGTAATGTACTTTCTTCCTCTTTTCACAGTATAGCCTTAGACTCATCAGTAGATGAATTAACTTGGTTGATACCTTTAGAGAAAGTAGTACTTCCAAATGTAACTTTGGTTATGTGAGGGGCAATTTACACTGTCCTACCACCTACACCTCTAGGGGTTGTATAAAATCAAACATGGAATAATCTTTCCATTTTCTTGTTTTAAGAGAAATGTGTGGATCATAAATATTCCCCAACTCCCAAAGAAGATATGGTTTTAATCTTCTTTGAAGTTTTCAGAAAATTGAGAACCACCTCCAGCTTTAAAGAAGTGATCTGTTAGTCTTTATGAGATCACCAACACTCTCCACTACGTGAAAATTCTTAACAAGCATGAATGTTGAAATATCCAGTAAACTGTAATCAGGATCTCATGACTCTTGAAAAGAGCTGTAATTGAGTGGAGCAGGGTCTCTGCAGGAAAGCCACCAAAAAGAAGGTCTGAAAGGATACAGACAGAAAAACAAGACAGCAACATAAAGTGATGTAAAGGGAGCAAAAGAGGAGGGGAGCCTTGGTTTACAGAACCAGGCCTCATCTGCTTTTAAGGTACGAACTGGGACCAGACTTTCTGCTTAATTGTATTGTAAAGGTGGTATCTCTTGAGATACATGAACTCTGTAGGAATAATCCCAGTTTCATGCGTTTTGAAAACACTTTCAGAGAAGTATTATATTTGAACGTAGAATGCAGTTTATAGAATTTTTTGTCAAGAAAATCAGTTAAACAACTGTTTAAATTTTTTTCACAGTATCATGAAATCTGTAAACACAAACTTCAGTTGATAATCCAAAAAGTAAAGGTGTTCCTCCTATATAATATAGGGAAGAGAAAAGTAAGCAATGTCACCATATCTATATATCTGCATATTTTTTGCAGTGTTTACTTCACTTGGAAAGGTAAAAGTAATTGTATTCATATAATAACTTACCTGTTTTTTTTAAATAATTTATTGTGATATCATTAATCTACAATTACATGTGCAATATTATGGTCATTAAACTACCCCCTTTCATCAGGTCCC
>JAQQAC010009376.1:23610178-23641784 GCA_029783875.1 Phataginus tricuspis | reverse complement strand
CTTATCCTCTGCCTGGTTGATCTATCCTTTGGAGTGAGTGGCGTGTTAAAGTCTCCTAAAATAATTGCATTGCTGTCTATTTCCTCCTTCACTTCTGTTAGTATTTGTTTCACATATGCTGATGCTCCTGTGTTGGGTGCATATATATTTATAATGGTTATATCTTCTTGTTGGACTGACCCCTTTATCATTATGTAATGTCCATCTTTATCTCTTGCTACTTTCTTCGTTTTGAAGTCTATTTTATCTGATACAAGTACTGCAACAACTGCTTTTTTCTCTTTGTTGTTTGCTTGAAATATTTTTTTCCATCCCTTCACTTTTAGTCTGTGTATAATTTTGGGTTTGCGGTGAGTCTCTTGTAAGCAGCATATAGATGGGTCTTGCTTTTTTATCCACACTGTCACTCTGTGTCTTTTGATTGGTGCATTCAGTCCGTTTACATTTAGGGTGATTATTGATAGATATATACTTATTGCCATTGCAGGCTTTAGATTCGTTGTTACCAAAGGTTCAAGGGTTGCTTCTTTACTATCTGAGAATCTAACTTAACTTTCTTGTTAAGTTATTGTGAACGCCATCTGATGTTTCTTTATCTCTCCCTTCCTATTCTTCCTCCTCCTTTCTTTATATATTAGGTGTTTTATTCTTTGCCTTTAGTTGGTATTTGGATGGTCTGCTTTCTTTGCTATGATTTTATTTTCTCTGGTGACATCTTTTTAGCCTTAGGGGTATTTCCCTGTAGAGCAGTCCGTTTAAGATATCCTGTAGTGGTGGTTTATGGGAGGCAAACTCTCTTAACTTTCTTTTGTCTTGAAATTGTTTAATCCCTCCTTCATATTTAAATGATAATCGTGCTGGATACAATATTCTTGGTTCGAGGCCCTTCTGTTTCATTACGTTAAATATATCATGCCATTCTCTTCTGGCCTGTAAGGTTTCTGTTGAGAAGTCTGATGACAGTCTGATGGGTTTTCCTTTGTAGGTGACCTTTTTTCTTTCTCTAGCTGCCTTTAATACTCTGTCCTTGTCTTTGATCTTTGCCATCTTGATTATTATGTGTCTTGGTGTTGTCTTCTTTGGGTCCCTTGTGTTGGGAGATTTGTGGGCTTCCGTGGACTGTGAGACTATTTCCTTCCCCAGCGTGGGGAAGTTTTCAGCAATTATTTATTCAAAGACACTTTCTATCCCTTTTTCTCTCTCTTCTTCCTCTGGTACTCCTATTATGTGAATATTGTTCCGTTTTGATTGGTCACATAGTTCTCTTAATATTCTTTCATTCTTAGAGATCCTTTTATCTCTCTCTGCCTCAGCTTCTTTGTATTCCTGTTCCCTGTCTTGCAATTCCTTGATCGTGTCTTGAACCTGATTCAATCTGCTGTTGAGCCCGTCGATGGCTTGTCTCATTTCTGCATTGTCTTTCCTCACTTCCCTCACTTCCTCCCTCAGCTCTTGCACATTTTTCTGTAGATCCGTCAGCATGGCTATGACTTTTATTCTGAATTCTTTTTCAGGAAGACTGTGTATATCCATTCCTTCAGCTTCTTTCTCTGGGGTGGTGTTTGTCTGAAGCTTTGTCTGTATCATATTCTTCTGTCTTCTCATGACTATAGAATTGGTTGTTAGTAGCAAGGAGAGATAAGAAAGGAGAGAAAAGAAAAAAAAAGAAGTTTCTACTAATAATAAAAAAGTAAAAGGAGAGAGAGAAGGAAAAGAAAAGAAAGAAAAAGAAGAAGCAGCAACACGTAAGAGAAAACAGCAACAACAACAACAACAAAAAAAAAATACAAAAAAACACCAAAACACCCACCGGGGGTGGTTTCTGTGTGAATGCTGTAGGTGGCTCTATTTCTCCACTATTCCAGAGCCGTGGCCACGTCGCTCCACACGGCCCTTTTATAGCTGTGGCCAGTGTGAGACTGAATGGGAGGCTGTTGAAAGAGAGGGAAAGAAAAAAATGAAAAGAAAGAGGAGAAAAAACAATAACAACAACAACAAAAAAGCCACTGAGAGTGGGTTCCGCGCGAGTGCTGTAGGTGGCGCTGTTGCTCCACTATTCCAGTGCCACTCTATAGTTCTGGCTGGGTTGGGAACAATGGGAAGCTGTTGATCTCCGTGGGGGTCTCAATGGCAGGCACCCTTTCCCAGTCGCCAGCCAAGGGGTCCAAAGCTCCCAGGACTCCCAGCGTGCTGGGCTCAGTTTGCGGGGCTATCCGGCCCCTCTACTGAGCTCCTGTCTCTTTAAGACTGCTGAGGTAGAGCGCGCGCTTTTCTTCCCTTTTTTCTCCTTTCTTTTTCCTTCCCGGAGCCTGCCGCGGGCAACTTGCACGTTCTGGGCTGGGACCCTGTGCCCTCTGTCTCTCCTATCTCCGCTACACCGCAGGCTGTGTGTGGGCGCTCCCGGCGCAGACTTCCACTCCCTCCCGGCTCTGAATCCTCTCCTCCCGCTGGAGCGCTGGGGGAGAGGAGCGCTCGGTCCACCGGGTCGCGGCTCCCTACCTTACCCGCCTTGCCGGGACTCCCGCCGGAGTGCTGGGGTGGAGGGACGCTCTGACCTCGCTGGATCGCGTTTCCGTCCCGCCTCGCCGGGTGCCAAGTCCTCTGTCCGGAGTGTCTGGCCGCCGGAGCTCTGGGGGGCCGGGGAGCGCTCGGTCCCACCGGGTCGCTGCTCCGTATCCCTTCCGCCTCACCGGCTGCCAATTTCTCACAGGTGTAGCTGTACGCTGTGCACTTTCCTATGTATTCTGGTCTCTCTTTCAGGGATAGTTGTATTTGCTGTATTTTCGTGAATAAATATAATGTTGGGAGGAATTTTTCTCCTGGTCCGTTCACATCGCCATCTTCCCAGAAGTCTGTTACCTTTTTTTTTTAATTAATGTAATAGAATTGCCAACTGGGACTCTCAGTGTTTTTACAACCTAAAATTGTTTATAATATTAATAAATATTTAAGCAACAGGTTCCCCCTCCATCCTTTTTTTTCCTTTGTAATTTATGTGTTGATGAATCCTGACCATTTGATATTTTAGACTTTCCATTATCTGGATTTTGCTGATCGTGTGCATGAGGCACATTTAACTATGTTACTTTGTCCTCAGTATTTCCTACACCTTGGCAGTCCAGGGCCTTACTCAGACTCTAATTGATTCCCCTGGCAAAATTATAGGCATTTTGTTCTTTCAGAATGTCTTACTTTACACTTTTTTTGATGTAAGCATCCACTAATGCTAAATACTTTTTTTAGTTTATTGAGGTTTATGAAGCCATGTCACTTTAATTCTGTCATTTTGTTTTCATTTTCTTACCTGAAATAAATCTGATAAAGACATGCTTCCCCTCATATGCTATTTGGCTACCTGATGTAAAATTCACACAGGAAGGCAATAATAACAAATGCTCATTTCTTGCCTTTTCTTTATGTGTCAAGATAGTGAGTTGATTTCTTATCATCCTCAGGAAGTGATTGATTAGCTCTTTCGTTTTTTTCAGTGTATAATGATGAATTTATACACTTAAATATATTTGACTCATTTCCATTCATTGTCATATGGTACTGAAGCTTAACTGTCTTTCTTTGGTTACTTGGTGCCAGAGTCTTTCTGAGCTGACCCTAGTAATCCTTGGTAGCTTTCTCATCATCTAATATCCCAGGATGTTCCCGACTCATCTTGCACATTTCCTTCCCCGGACATGGCGGTCGGCTACTCAGTGAGAAACTTAGTTCTAAATACGCAAGTGCTCCGTAAATGCAGTCTGAAGCACTGGCTGCTCCGGGGGCTTTCTTCAAGCCTCTTCCCCACAGAGGTAACCCTCTTACTGTTGGGTTGCCTGTCTTCCCAAACCTTTGCCTATGAATTTTTATATCTATGTGCAGAAATAAATATAATACAGGTATTGTTTTGTTTCCTTTTTTTTAAGTGATTTTTTTTCCTTCTAACTTTAGAAAATCATAAATGATACTTATACTTATTAATTTCTTACTTGAATTCAATTATGTATCTTGGTAATTTTTCTATGTTAGTACATAAAGATCTCATTCTTTTCACACTGCTCCATAATACTGTACCTCACTTTAGTACACTGTCCTCCTTGTGGCGTCTGTCGACGGTTGTGTCCAGTTTTCCCATTACTGTGCCTCCTCTTTCTCGCATGTGCACATGCAGGTGTTTGTTTGGAGCCGTAGAGTTTGTGCATTTAGAATTTTGCCTGTTTGCCCTCTAAAGTCCTGTTCTTCCACCAGCAGACTGTTTCTCCGCCACTCAGCACTGTCTGATATTATCACATCTTGCCAGTCTGGGAGGGAACCGTTTCCGTAATTTCCCAGTGACTTCTGAGGTGAGGATGGGGGGCTTAGGAGGTGCTCTGAGACGAGAGCCCATCGCAGTCTCCCCTCCCCATAGGGCGCCACCCGTGCCCGGGCACCACACGTACTGCGCCGGTGGGGTTGCAGTTTCCCCTCCTTGTAGGGCGCCACCCCTGCCCGGGCACCACCCCTGCCCAGGACACTCAGCTGCTGCTCACTGCCAGGCTTCAGAAGCTGGTTTATTCTCCTGATGACCCGGCTGGTTTTGTCAGCCCAGGTGCCATCCGGCTTCCAGTGCCTGCCGCTCGTGGCCTGTGTCCCTCCACCCTCTTCCTACCCTCTCCTGTAGCAGTGCTTTCTCTTGTGCATTATGGTCAGTGTTTTTATTTCTCTATACTGTCCAGTCTTCATTTCCATCTTTTTCCAATTTCTGCAAGTCCAAGGGCTACTGCCAACAATGGAATATTAAAAGGTGTCCTCCAGTCATTTCTTAGATTTAGAGTGGGAGCAAAAGGCTGCAGTCAGCTTGCTGGAACCCTGTTCTTATTTTAAACATGGGGGTAAATGAAGGTTTCACTAAGACTGGTATCACTACTTTTCAGAGTTCCAGCCTAACTTTTGATGACCGTCGCAAACCTGGCCTGCTATGAGTTAAATGCTCAGTTAATTGGCTTTAAATGCCTTGCTTTTAAAATCACAACCAGTGCTTTTTTGGTCTCTTAGCTTTATTCTTCTCTTTAATATATTGAAATGCTTCCATTTTGCCCGTACAATACTTAAAATACTAACTAATGTTTATTGATTGTTTACTCATATACTAGGCACTGTGCTACATGCTTTCCTGGATTATGCTTAATCTTTATCACATCCTCACATCCATGAGGTATAGGTACTTTTATTATTATTCCCCCTTTACAGAAGAAATCTCTGAGTAATAAGAGATTAACCATCACCCAAGGTGACATATTTATGAAGTCAGAACTCGAACCCAGGCAGTCTAACTCTAAAATCCTGGTCTTATGGGCTATGTTAAGCTATTCCTATTAGTCCCCATCATCCCAGCTGAGTGGTTTCATTGTCTTGGTAATATCATTGTGATTATCATAGGCTTTTTCCACACAGTCCTGATAAGGTCAAATAATAAGCATATTTCTAAAAAATTTTTCATATCCTTTTCTCAGGATTTGTCTCTTGGGACCACCGTTATTAGCTAAGACTAGTTTTATCAGATAACCAATTCAGTCAGTTTTAGCTAGCTTAGCATCTTTGCACAGTTTATTTTCATTATCTGTCAGCCTAATAAAAATGCCGTGTATTTATAATGATTTTGCGTAGTACTTTCTGTGCAGTGATAAAAATAAGTGATCCTAAAAATTGAATCATTATGCCCAAGGGTTTCTGAGTTCAGATGTTATTCTTCCAGGGAGGACAGCTTAGTTATTGAATACTAGGAACATCAATGTGTTTTCTAGGCAGTGCCTTACCTGATGCCAGCTTATCTGGGCCTTTTGGGATTAGAAAAAAATGGCAGGAGTGGCAGTTTGCTGATGGTGAACAGGGACAGTAGGATTTGGTCATGAAAACAATTTTAGGTAACCTGATTTTCCAGATATTCAGTTATTCATCCTTGACTGAATTTCACTTGGGCCTTGGTAAAGTTAAAAGAAAAGAAAGTGATGTGTTCCCAATAGCTAAGATAGGTTAGATCGTTATTTCGCCAGATTTAATTTGGGTTTAAGAGGCAACTAATGGCAGGTGAGCAGAGGAAATGAGCTCCCTGGCATTATATGAACTTAATTGTTCTTATTAGTCCTATCAAAATGTAGACTGTATCTAAGATTCTGTGACAGACAGAATTACTGTAGCCATATTATTCCATGTACAAAAATTTTTCCCAGAATATCCAGATAATTAAAGGAAGAATGAAAGATGATTAGAGGGATGCAGAGGTGGGGGCTGGGAGCACTAATAAATAAAGATAATTGCCTCAATACTTTTCTTAACTTTAGAAAATCTTTGTATCCTACTCTAAAGAACAAGACATTTTACTAAGGAATGATGATAATACATTTTCTGTTGCTCTCTATAAAATAATTATTAATGCAAAGAAAACATGTTAATCTTATATGGAAGATTACCACGGAAGGGTAAGCTGTGCATATGGTTTGATTTGAGCATTAGTGCTGGGGTCAGAAACTCCCAGCCTGGGCCAAACTGTTTTACTGTGCTTTAGGCAAATTATTTTTTTCTGCTTCATTTTCCTATTTTTGTAGTTAGGCTAACATTCATCTACATTTCTTATGGTGATTAAGACTTGCATTACAGTACCTCCTTGACTAAATAGTAACTTACCAAATGTCACATGAATAATTGAGATAATTTTAGATCCCTTTGCAGTGTAAAGAAATACAGAAATATCCATCTCACTAAATGCCTAAATAGAGAAATACCCTTGTGTTTGAATGGAAAGCAATTCATGGGTCTAGCAGGTCTCTCAGAGACAGAAAAAGAGCCTATTAGTCATTTTGGTGAGTGATACATTATATAGACAGTGTGGCTGAGGAATGCTACCATCAGATTACTATAGGCCTACTTGTAATGGTTCAAAGACTGAATTTTCAAATGAAATCCTTTAATAAGAGTTTGTAGTGAGTGAAATTCAAATATTCTTTACCACCAGTCATAACATCTCAAACTGATGGGCTCATTCATAGCTGCACTAAAGAAGTGTCATCTTAGTATCCATACAATGTCTTTAACTTCACAGTCAAAGCTTTTATTTGTTGAAGTGATATCTAATGTATATGTTATTATAAATATTAGTTCATTATGAAAAAATTATCTTTAAGCATCTAGTATTCAATGACTTTTAAAACGCTTTATAGTCTGATAAGACCAATAAAATAAGCAGCCGTATTTTGTTGACATTCTTTGGTATATTTCCATGGATAGTTTATATTCTCAGGAATATCTTATTTACACCTTGTTTCAGTGATCGTGGTGGAGAAGACCCGAACCAGAAAGTAATCCACGGGGTTATTAACTCCTTTGTTCATGTTGAACAGTATAAGAAAAAATTCCCCTTAAAGGTAAAAAGCCTCCTTTAAAAACAAATAATCAGACCTTTGATTTCTTAAATTACTTGTTCTAATTTTTTAATATGGTTTAATTGATTTATTTAGTTTTATCAAGAAATCTTTGAGTCTCCCTTTCTGACTGAAACAGGAGAATATTACAAACAAGAAGCTTCAAATTTATTACAAGAATCAAACTGCTCACAGTATATGGAAAAGGTAAGAAAGAAAACATGTTAAATACCTCATCTATTATGTATCAGGCATGGTTTTATTTAAAATTAGTTCTCTTATTAGTGTATTTTCTTGGATGTAAAAAGGCTTTGTTTGATCTTTGCTGTGAGTTATAGTTAATGTACAACACCTATTGATAAATTATTGTTCTTGCTATAGCATTCTCAGTGAGAAAAAGTGCTCTTCCAGTTTTCATGATGGTTGGTGCTTTTTGATCAATCCTGATTGCTTGATTTGCTTGTCTTTAAAGTTAATATATGTGCACATTCGTGGCAAAATAATAAAGTGTTTTGTGCTTAGTAGATATGTTTAGGCAGTAAGATAAATGTGGAAACTAGGTGTTCGGGTTATCTTTCTTCCTTTGAAATGGAAGGGAAAAGAGAGTGTTTCTAGATACTTGGAGAGGTTGCTCATGTTCAGTTTCTGGAAGGCTAAGAAAAATCTCCATTGGAAATTAATCATTAAACCAACACATACTGATTCCTGTATTTAAAATTCCAGGCATGTTTTCTCAGTAAAAGACTAGTCATGTTGTAATTTCAGTTATCATACAAGATATATTAAAAATTTTAAGGTTTTTCATCTGTAGTGTTGGATTTGAAGCATTTTATTATAGGGTGATTTTTGTTAGTTTAGCCAAGAAATATAAAATACAAGCAGAATAGCAGGTGTATGGCCTCCATAGTACATAGGTTAAGAAATATCAGTATTTACTGACACACTTTATATATTCTACAAAACCCAGGTCTACAAGTTGAATTGTTTAACTCTCTTCCTGCTGTTGTCACTAGTTACCTCTGGGACCTTGAGTAAGTCATCGAGGGCATTTTTCTCCCATTTATTGAGTGTGTTTACACTAAGTGAGTGGTTCTTAGCTCTCAGCCTTTCTGCATCTTAGACTCTTGTTAAAGGCTCTAGACCCAGTTCTGAAAAGTGAACACTGAGAATTAGTGATGGGCACGCTCCTCATTATAAAGCCACTGATAGGAAACAAGGTTGCAGAAAATAAACAGTTTCTAGGAGTTAAAAAAAAAAGGCCACTGGCAAAAATATTGTATGGTTCTACTTTGATAGGCCTTTTTCAGATTGTGAAGTATCTAGAATAGGCAAATTCAAGTAGAAGTTCTTGGGGTAGGGAAAATGGGGAGTCACTGAGATTGATTACAGAGCCATTGTTGGTGTAATGGAAAAGGTTTTGGAAATAAACAGTTGCACAACATTGTGAAGGTAAATAATGCCACTGATTTGTATACTTAAAAATGGGTAAAATGGTAAATTTTAGGTTATATGTATTTTACCACAATTTAAAAAACATTAGTAAAGTAATATACCAAAGCCCATTGAATTGTATACTGTAAATGAGTGGATCATATGATATGTAAATTATATATCTCAAAGTTAAAAGGAGGACCATTGAAAATTATGTTAGGAAAATAGAGTTTCTAAAAGTACTTCATTTAACTAGACAAACACCACCTCCTGCTTCCCTTTCTGTATCTTTCTCTGGTTTGGCCTTGTCCCCCTGCTGCAGGTGGTTTTTTAGCTGTTTGAAGGACTGTGTTAAGACAGTCCAGCCTTATCTATCTTTGTCTTGATATGTATCCCTGTGCCCTCAGCCTCTATTATCATTGTTTTATTTTTTCCCTTTTCTCATCCTCCCTCATCCCCCTCAGACCCACACTCTAATTTCCGTTGCATTTAGTTAATCTGTAAATAGATTAAAGTTCCTTATAGTATGCTATAACTGACTAGTATGCACAATCCTTTTAAGGACTGTTTTTATTTTAAAAGAAAATCTGGTTGACCAAAATGACTTTCTTGGTTCCAAAATGACTTTCTTGGTTGATGCAGTATGTAGTGAACTCCATTGATCTAGACCCTCTTGCCCACCTTTGGTCCCTATGACTTCATCCTGAACTTCTGACTCCACAGGGAAACACAGTAGAAAGATAGGACCATGAGTCTCTCCTCAGTCTTGAGCCTTATTTCCAACAAAAGATATCAGAGGCAACCTGGAGTGATGTGTAACCTCCCCCTCAACATCACTTCTCCCAGCATAACTCCTTCTGCCCAGACACGCTCAGCAGTTCTCCGCAAAGGCTTAAATGTACATAGTTCCCTGGGGCCAGTTAAGTTCAGAAACTCTAGTTACAAGGCCTTACATTGCAGAATATTTTCAGAGTCTAAACATTTGTGTGTGTATGTGCTATGCTAGCATGATTTTCATTGCAAATGTAGTTTTAAGGTAGAAATTGGCCAGATTTTCTGGCTATTATTTTTATTGAATGGTTCTTGTTATTGTCAATCCATGTATTGTTTTGTAGCCCTGTGTTTTTTATGTAGGATAAGCTTAAAGTAAAGGCCTTGATTGACATAGTTAACATGACTATATATATATATATTTGACTTTAAAAATTTTAATGAACTCTTTAATGTGATAGTTAACTGTTATGTACACAGTTTACATTTACATTTTATAAGAAGAGGAACCAACATTAAATAAATTTATCTACTTGATCCAGTTGATGTGAATTATTTTTTAGTTTGATAGTTAAACATTCATAAAGTAACCACCTGTTCTGGTTTTTAATAATCTTTCCCCACTTTTCCTATTGCATGTTAAGTTGTCTATAAATGAAGACAAAATGCAGACTTTACTTGTTCATAAGACTGTGGTAAAATGTAGGTGATAGCTAATAGTTTAAATGATAATTTGAAATGATTTATGGAATATGAATTTAAAGTGGTTATGTAATCCTTATTTATTACCTCATCATATTTAATCAAACCATTAAAATTAGGCTACCTAAGTTATTTACTGATACTGCATACTTTTCCTTATAGTAGGTCATGATTGTAAGACTATATTTCTAAAGGTTCTAGGTAGATTAAAAGATGAAGAAATTCGATGTCGAAAATACTTGCATCCAAGTTCATATACTAAAGTTATTCATGAATGTCAGCAACGAATGGTAGCAGACCACTTACAGTTCTTACATGCAGAATGTCATAATATCATTCGACAAGAGAAAAAAAATGGTAAGTGATATGAAACATAAATGGGAATAGAAATTAAATCATAAGCCCACTTTTTATATCATCTTCAGGCTACCTTAGATTCAAGCCTATTTTAATAATAGTCTCTAAAAATTTGATTTGCCCTTTTACAGATTATTAATAATCCATATGAAAGACTATTTTGGAAAAGTGTATTTTCAAAAATATTCTAAAGTCAGAAGAAAATCTGAGAAAATGTGTTTGCACATTTTTATGTCACCAGGGCTAGTTTCCTTAACACATCAAGAGTTTTTAATAAACAGGAAAAAAGGCAAAGAATATGAAAAGGAAATACAGATTTTAAATGTATGGAAATGCTCAATCTCATTCAAGATAGATATACAGTGGGATGCTAGCAATAAGTAGTGAAAAAATGAAATTTTTTAGAAAAAGAGAAAATAGCACTAAGAATTTTCTAATAGCAGGGAATAAACATAACAGGATATGTGCCAGACCTACATAGAAAACTAGACACTGTTGAAAGCAACATTGATTTACACAGATCCAGGGTAATCCACTCAAAACTGAAGATTAATTTTTTTAGTTCTAAAAGCTGTATTCTTTGAACAGTCAAGACCACAATGGGAAGCCTTTAAAGAATAGCATGACTTACGCTAAAACCACAGTGTTTAAGACCATGAGGCACTGGTGCAAGGACAGGCAAATAGAGCAGTGGAACGAGACAGAGAGCCTGGAAGGGACCCATCATGCACAGACACTTGGTTGAAGAGCGGAATGACACCACAGAGCTTGACACTGAGTGCTGATGTTTATCTGGAGAAAAAATGAAATGTGATCTACTCCTCAGACACTATATACAAAATCAGTGAGTTCCTTTTAGGCATTTGATGTAATGTGAAGCAGTAACACTTTTAGATGATAATAGAGGAGAATAACTTCATGCCCTTGAAGTAGCTAGTGAAAGGTATTTTAAATAAGACACAAAAAGCCCTAACCACAAAGGAAAGACTGGTCAGGTGGCCTGCATTAAAATGAAAACCTTTGGGTCAATGAAAGGCCATTCAGACCACTGGGTCATCAAAAGGGCATCAAGAGACAGTCATAGGCGCTGCATTTGCGCTGACTGAGAAAGGGTTATGTCCCCAATATGAAATGTCAAGAAATTTGAATGGGCACCATAGAGCAGAGGATAGCCAAATAACCAATAAACATATAAAAGGCACTCAACCTCATTAAAATTGGGGGCTGCAAATTAAAACCACGCTGAGATATCAATACTTACATTTTGATATGAAATGTAAAAGACTGAAAATAATAAATATTGGGAAGTGTGTGGAATAGTAGGATCTTGTGATACACTGGGAATGAGAGTATAAATTGATGCAACCACTTTGGAAAACTGACATTGACATTAAAACCAAATATATGCATTCTTATGATCCAGTCATTCCTCTCTCAGATATACTGCCTGCCTCCCCATCCCCAAATGCATGCACATGTACAAAAAGACATGAACAAGAATGTTCATAGCAGCATTATTTGTAATAAGTCCAAAATGGAAACAACTCAGTTGTCTAATAACAGTAGAATGGATAAAGTACTTCATACAATGGACTGTTATAGAGGACTGAAAATGAACAGATTACAGCTAATAGAAAATATAGATGAACCTTATAAACATGTTGAATAAAAGAAACCAAACATGAAAGACTTGTGTGATTCCATTTTTACAAATCAAAACAGATGAAACTAATCTGTGGTTTAGTAGGACAGCAATCGCCTTTGCAGAGAGAGCAAGAGGACGGTGAGTGGGAAGAGGTGTGGGGGGACCGCTGGGTGTAGGGCATGTGCTTGCTCGTGAAGACACGGGGCAGGGGGTGTTTACTTGTCATGATTCACTGAGATAATACACTTAGGGTTTGTACACTTTTCTGTATGTGTATTACACTTCAGTAAACAGTTTAAAATAAAAACTATTCTGAGACATCATTTTCACCTCTCAGTGGCAAAGTTGACAACATTTAATAAACACATTGCTGGCAAGGGCCTCCTTGTTTTTGGGAGCTCTGTTTAAAAGGATCTGTCTACAAGATTAAGCTTTGACAAAGCAACCCCACTTCTAGGGATTTATACTACAAATATTCTTGCCCATTTACAGGATTATTAATTATAACATTATAATATCAAGAGATTGGAAACAATATATGTATTTGCTTAAATGTCCATGAAACATTTTGAAAAGATACTAAACAACCACAGTATTGCTTTCTCAGTAAGGACTGGGTGGTTGGGAGGTCGATGTGGGAGACTTTCTCTTACATGTTTTGAACCATCTATTACCTAATTATTAAAAATATTTTTTGAACTATGTAGAAATTAATAATGAAGTTTCTTTCTTCCCTCAGACATGGCAAATATGTATGTCTTACTTCGTGCTGTGTCCACTGGTTTACCTCATATGATTCAGGAGCTGCAAAATCATATCCATGATGAGGGTCTCAGAGCAACCAGTAATCTTACTCAGGAAAATGTGAGTTGTGTAAGGAACTGGAAAATATTTCTCCAAATCAAATTATCATGGAAATTTTCTTTTGACCTTACTGTTTTAAACCATGAAAGAAAACTCCTACCATGCCAACAAAAGAAACATCTTTATTAAAATGTTTCAGACCTAGAGTTTGCTGGACTCATTCTGGAATTTCCAAATTATTAGGAAGTCATTGAGTGAGACAGCCTTCTTAGCCACATTGATATGTTAATTTGGCAATTGTTAATTATCTTCTCACAGAAAAATGTTTGCTGTTTCTAAATCACTGAGTTTCTATGTAACTGGTATTAATATTCATTGAAGTGGTAATGGTATTAATCAGTAGTAATATAGACAACTGACAATATTCTTTTTTTTATATGTGATTTGAATTTGGTAGCCCAGGTAGCAAATTTAGATTAAAACAATCTTCCCTAAATATTTGCTTGCTACCCAAAATACCCATGCACCAGTGATCCTCACATCCTTAACACCCATCTTTCTCTAGAGTTCCCTGCCAGTCAAAGGACTGTTTACAAGGTGTCTTTCCTATCAAAGTGTATTCCTACCATCAAATCTTGTTGGATCACCTTTCTTCTTATCACTAGTGGTGGTTGATGAAGAAGAGAGCAAGACATGGAATGTTCCTTCTCTTTCATAACTAGAGCTGTTTGCTCTTCATCTGTAATGTGTTAATTTGTGTATAGACATCACAGGAGCATTTATTAGATGCTGAGCACCTTAGTTGTAGATCCTATTTATCTTTGGAAAATAAATCTTAGGTTTTATGTTCTGCCACAGTAATGCATAAGTTGTCCATTTTATAAATGTAAAACAATTAGGTTTTATTATTTAGGTTTATTGGTCTGTACTTATTTATTAGGTTTGTTAGTTTATATTATTAGTTTTGAAGGTTCAAGGTGTTGAATGACATTTGGCATAGCGGCATAGAGTTTCATGTCAAGGACTGGGAGATGGAAATAGGAGAGAATACGTTGGTAATAGACTCACATAAAACTTCAGCTGACTTAGTTAAGTCTTAGGTACTAATTTCACACTTATCTCCCTTAAGAGTGAAAACTCCTTTTCACTCAAGGCATGTCTTCCCCCTGAGATGTGAACTGTTCTGCTTTGCTTTACTCTAGGGTCTCCGTTCTCACATATCTAGCTCTTTAACTCTCCTCTCAGCCCTCAGTGGCTTTGAAGGCAGTTTTGTTTATGTAATCTCCTATGAATGTGATAGGCCCAATAGCTCAGAGACTGCCGTGAGCTTAAGGTACAGTATTACAGCACCAGAGAGTTCGTGGTTTTAGTGAGTTCTTCCAGCAGAGGAACTACAGTCCTGCCTTCTGGTTGTTGAATGACAAGCAAATTTCAACATCAAAGTTTTAGATTTTTAAGATCATCTTAGCTAAAAATATTTTTGAGAGAGAGAGTGTGTGTGTGTAACATTAATTAGCTTGAAGAAAATTTTACTCTTAAGTACACTTTAGTAAGCCTAATTTTATCCTTGAACATCTTAAAATGTGGTTTTGTACTCTGCACTTCTTATTTTTAGATGCCAACACTATTTGTGGAGTCAGTTTTAGAAGTACATGGTAAATTTGTTCAACTCATCAACACTGTTTTGAATGGTGATCAGCACTTTATGAGTGCATTAGATAAGGTAACTTTTTAATACATGTGGAATATCCATATATAAATCTATATGTAATTTTCCTTGTTTAATCATTATTCCTTAGGCAGCTTCAGAAATAAGGCTTTATTAATTAGAAGTATGTGATTTCTAATCTAGACATGGAGATTAACCATAACTAACTTAAATGTGAAAAGCAAATGGAAATAACAAAACTTTTAAATTAATAACTGAATAGTAGAATTGAATGCTTGAATTACATGGGAAATTAATTTACCATGAATATTGCTATTCAAGAGGAATTGTTAATAAACTAGTATCTTTTGAAAAATACATGTATAATTTTAATATTAAACACTGAATTATCCTTTGACTATAATAGGTTACTATATTGAATAATGTTTGAAAGAAAAATATTATATTTTGCAAACTTTTGTAAGTGGTATGCCTTAAAAGAAATTTGTTTGCATGGTTGTTGTAAGATTTTTTAAAATGTAGTCATATTTTATGTGTTCAAATACCAGTAATGAGTTACAAAGAATATCTTTCAGTAGGAAGAAGATATATAAGTACTGCATAATTATGAGGGATAGTTAGAGAAGTTTACTATTTCTTAGATATGACAACAATGTTAACAAGACTACCACCAAATGCCATATTTTGTGTGGGATGGTCATTTTTGGATGTAGAGATTATAGCATACTATATTGAACAAGCTGCACTTTTACCCTTTAACAGTGGCTAATTACTGGCCTGTTTTCTATTTAGGCCCTTACATCAGTTGTAAATTACAGAGAACCCAAGTCTGTTTGCAAAGCACCTGAATTGGTAAGTTTGAGTAATCTTATGGAAAATCAGTATTAGAAAAAGAGAACTGAGGAGAACATCAAATTAGTTTTTGTAACATTTTTCAGAAAAATAGGTGAAACTAAAATATTAAAAATAAAAGTGATTATATACATTGTGTGCAATTTGGCATTTATTTAAGGAGTGTAGTAGGCCTTTTACTACAGCCTTTTCTTAAGAAATAACTGAAGGAGAAAATACTGTTTTACAAAGTTTGGGTTTTAAAGTATTTCTGCTTTGAAATAATTTATATTACTTCTCATAGAGATTTTATTTATCTGAAATCTAAAGGAAGTTTGATAAATTTTTTATAACCTTTAAAGGAAACTTGCATACAAGGTTGTTAAAGCTTTTTAACAAGTACTTATTTAATATAAAAAAATTACAGAACCTCTCAAAACTCAGCTAGGTCTTAGTTTGAAACTTACAGTACTTTATCAGTGTGTTATTGGTTGCTAAGTGTTGATTAGGTTTTTTACTTGCACATAGTTTTTTTTCTTAGTTTACCTTATGATATATACTTGAGATCTTTAGTGCATGTTCATGATTTTTAAAATATAATCTTCAGGACAGCAAAGACGCTGCCCATGGATCTTATTTTGTGTTGTCACCACTTTGCCTCCTTTGAGGCAGGGTACCTACAGAAAGCCCTTTATACGATATGCTGTCAATTTCTCTTTGAGCTTGCTAAGTACTGCGACAACTTACTAAAGAAATCTGCGAAGGGAATGACGGAGAATGAAGTAGAAGACAAACTCACAAGCTTCATCACCGTTTTCAAGTACATCGATGATAAGGATGTTTTTCAAAAGGTAAATTGTGAATAGAGAAGTTGTATTTGTGAATCAGCTTTGATTTGTTTTTGAACTTCAAATCATCAGAAAGGAAGTAATCTGTAAAAAATTTTTTTAACATAGTTCTACGCAAGAATGCTGGCCAAACGCTTAATTCATGGGCTGTCTATGTCTATGGATTCTGAAGAAGCCATGATCAATAAATTAAAGGTAATTGAAACCTGTGATCTGATAATGTCCCAGAAATTATTCCACTATCACACAAGGGTGTTCACTGCAGCATTATATGTAATAACAGGAAATAATTGATCAACAGGGGACTGGTTAAATGTACAATGGCATATCCATATGGGGAGATACACAAATACTGTATGTATTAAAAGGACAAAATCTTTATGTATGTTAATGTGGCATCATCCACAAGATAAACAATGTTAACAGAAGACTTGTATTACTTATAAATGAATACGCTACATTTTTCCTGTAAGTACAAGTTTTGGAGTGCAGTTGAATTTCAGTTCAGTTTTACATCATTTTAGCTTACACACTGATAAGAAAAGTAACAGGTGAGTCATATTTATTCTGGGTTATTCAATAGATGATAAGTTTCCTATATAGTAGACATTTAATATAGTGTGTAATCCTTTTTAAATGTACCAAAACCTGACTTTTAATTTTTACAAGGAATGTTGACACAAAGCTTTTTGTGTCCTGGGATTAGAGATCCACATTTTCTAATCTGATGATGACAAATTTTGGATAATGTTAAAGAAATAGATTTCTTCATTACTCAGTAGATGGTACTGAAAATATGCCTAAGTACCTTCCTTTTTAAGATCGATTTCTGGCTCAAATATTGCCAGTTATCTTTCATGTGTATTTGGTATTATCTATAAACCGTATAAGGTATCACATAGAGTAATGGAGCATTTGTAGTGTTGAAATAATATATATATGATTATAGAAAAGTTTTTGTTTTAAAGGAAAATGTGTGGTTTTATAAATACATAATGCTTTTATTCACTTGTTTAATCTGCATTAAAAAAGAAAGGAATTTTTGAATAGCTGCTTTTAGTTAGGAGTAATTTAGACCTTTGGGGTAAGCATACAAGCAGGACCTTTGACCATAGACCTAGCAGTAGCCACACATTAATCAGTATGATTTATTATTTTTCTTTTTAAATCATATATTTTTTAAACTTTTTTCGTCGCAGCAAGCCTGTGGTTATGAGTTCACCAGCAAGCTGCATCGGATGTATACCGACATGAGTGTCAGTGCTGATCTCAACAATAAGTTCAACAACTTTATAAAAAATCAGGACACAGTAATAGATTTGGGAATTAGTTTTCAAATATATGTTCTACAGGTATGAATGTTTATTTTATTGTGGACATTTACTAATCATTTCTCATATCTGATTCAAAGGATTCATAATGGATGCCTGATTACATTTCTTTGAATCAATGGATTGTAGTTTCTAAAGGTGCATGTTAATATTATTTGGAATAAATATGCAGTGATACTGCTGATGGGTATTATCAACATTTTGAGGAAGGAAAAAAAAGGTGCTGTAGTTGCTTAAATCATTTTATAAATAATTACTTTTAAGTTAATGTTTATTTAACTTTTTTATTTTACATTTTTCCTTCAGGCAGGCGCATGGCCTCTTACTCAGGCTCCTTCCTCTACATTTGCAATTCCCCAGGAATTGGAAAAAAGTGTACAGATGGTAAGTTTGTAGGAAATAAATGAGGAGACCTAAAGAATTTTAATAATTTCTTCATGTTATATCACTTCAAATACTTTAAATATTTTCCCTTAGTCCTAAGGGCTCATGTGATATAAAAATACGTTCACAAATTATGGTTAGTCTGCCTTCTGGGAAGTTCCTAATATTAAAAGTAAAATGCTTAACAGTGTCATACTTTTGTCAAAGTAAATCTGCTTTAAAGCAGTTAAATTATAAAGCTTTTTACATTAGAAGAAAGTTCAGAACCCAGTACTTAAATGCATAATTTTCTAATTTTTCATTTGACTTTTGAGCTATTTTTATACCTCATTTATCCCTTGTAGTAGTTATTTTTATTCTTGGGCTATATAAGGTAAATATATGTATATAGAATAGGAAACATTCTAGAAAAAAATGGATCAAAGTTGGAAAATTTAAGTAAAAATTGCTTTAAATACACATTTAAAGTAAAAATTTAAAGAATAGAGTCTCTAAAATGCTTATTAAAAAGCTTTTAAAGAGACCGTGGGGACTGTTTTTAACAGCTTTATGGAGATATAATTCATATACCATATGTCTTGGTTCATTCAGGCTGCTATAACAAAATATCACAGGCTGGGTGGATTAAAAACAATGTAAATTTATTTCCCACAGTTCTGAGGCTTGGAAGTCCAAGATCAAGGTGCCAGCCTGGTGGGGGTGAGGGCTTTCTTCTGGGTTGCAAGCTTTCTCACTCTGTCCTCACATGGTAGAGGGCACTAGGGAGCTCTGTGGGGCTCCTTTATAGTAACACAATCCCTTTCATGAGGGCCCCACACCCATGATCTAAGCACCTCCCAAAGGCCTCACCTCCTAACGCCATCACATTGGGTGTTAGGATTTCAACATATGAAGTCTGGGGGACACAGACATTCAGACCACAGCACTATGAGACTCACTGATTCACAGTGTACAATTTCAGTGATTTTAGTAAATTGACTAATCTGTGCAACCATAACCACAATTAATTTTAGAAGATTTTTATGACCTCAGAATTACCCCCAAAGAAACCCCCTACCCATTAGTAGTAACTCCCGTTTTCCCCTTTACCCTCCAAGAGTGGGCATTTACTTTGTTTCGTTGTAGATTTGTCTATTCTGGACATTACATAGAGTCTATCGTTTGTGACTGAGTTCATTCACTTAGCATAAAGTCCAGGTTTGCCCATGTTGCAGCATGTATCAGTAGTTTATTCCCTTTTATTGCCACATGCTATTCCTTTGTATGGATACACCACATATTACTTATCCATTCTTCAGCTAGTGGTCATTTGGGTTGTTTCCACTATTTTGGTATTTGAGTAATGCTGCTGTGAATATTTGTGTACAAGTTTATGAGTGGACATGTTTTCATTTCTCTTGAATCTGACCTTTTTTGATTTCTAACTCACCAAAAGAGGCTCCTTATTTCTTGATGGATGGAAGTTTGGATAGAAATTTTCTCTAGAGAAATCTTCGTTATCTTTTAATCAGCCCTTATTTGGGCAGTGACTTGAGGTTGTGAAGCAGTGAGTTATACATATTTATGAAGTATAAAATCAACATGGTATTATTTCATTACACTTTTTCCTAGAGATGTTCACAATATGTAGGTGGAATCACTTTTTAAAGAACTGTGCTGTTTTTGCTTTTCTAAATAAGGATTATAAATAATATAGCACCATGTAGGCTCTGGAATCAAAGTTCATGACTACAGATGTCTATCATTTACTTTGCTCTGTGACTTTGGTCAAATAACATTCTAATTTTCTGTTAACTGCTAATAGTATA
The DNA here is from genome assembly GCA_029783875.1 of Phataginus tricuspis. Classification (NCBI taxonomy): domain Eukaryota; kingdom Metazoa; phylum Chordata; class Mammalia; order Pholidota; family Manidae; genus Phataginus; species Phataginus tricuspis. Next base: position 23,621,815 of record JAQQAC010009376.1, on the reverse strand, counting down.
CTATTGCAGAATGTTAATATGAAGATAAAATGAGATAAAGCACTTAGCCTAGTATATAGTAAGTATTCAATAAATGGTAGCTGATAGTAGAAGTAAGAGTTGTAGTAGTAGTGGTAATAGCAGAATAGAGTGGCATAAACAGCCAGGTAGATTTCAAGATACCAAGCATAAGGTAGATTTCAGAATAGAAGTCTAATGTGGGACTTGTTGCATTCTCTTCAAGTTACGTGGATTTTGCAAAGAGGATAAATTCAAGGTAGAGGCAGGGGATGGGTAGCCAGGTAAAGCAGTTCGGTGTGTTTGTGACCAGAGAAGAGAAAGAAAACTAACCTCTCACCCTTGACAGCCTTAAAACTTCTTTTTTCTTAAGAGCCTGCTTTTCCAGTAAAACAAAGAGAGAGTAGGGGCTGACAGAAATGAAGTTTCCTTCTAATTTTGTCGCTCATCTCCCTTCCCTTGAAATAATTGTTTTCCAGTAAAAATGTTTTAACCCCTTAAGTTGTATTTATTAATGTACGACCTTCATCAGTATCAGTTCCCTTAATTACAAACAGGAAGCAGGTTTCCTTCTGACCATAAAATTATGATTCCAGGAATACTGTTCTCTCCATTTGGATTTTCTCTAATTACCAGTAGAGGGAGTTTGTCCTTAAAAATTTTCCTAGTGAATCCAAGTTCTCAATTACATAGGAATGAAAATCCATTAATCTTGCCTTAGTGATCATTTATATATATTTTACATCTTAATCTTATATAAAGCTGTTGATCAAAAATTACTTTCATTTTACACATAAGTATCTAAAACGATGGTAATTAAGCTTTAATTAAAAGTAATTTATTTTGCATATTAGACCAGTACATCTTAATTGTTATATTTCTTTTGTGTCTGGTCCACAAACCTGAATAACACTGAAGAAATATAAAGTAGTGTGTATGAATGCAGCTCTCTGTTAGAAGTAAATAAACTCACTGAATGTGAAATGATTTTTAAGGCACTTTAAATTCTAATTAATGCCTTCAAATGGTAATTTGATAGAAGCTTTTAGCCTATTATTTACTTTAAAATGAATTTAGTCAAGATTCTTACTGATAAATGTCAATAACACAATTACTTGATATAATTAGGCATGATTTTAGTTTTGACTTTTAATACTAGGTGAATTTATATATTTCCATTTGCAACTGAATTTTGTGTTCTTAACTAGCCGTAGACTTTAAAATACAGATTTTAAATTTAAAGATAGTGGAATGTTTTCTTTTGGCATATCAATATCATCATCAGAAGTACTTTACTGATAGTATGAGTTCCCAGGAGTATAAGGAGGGAAAATATGTGCCTTCAGAGCTTGAAATATACATCCTAGAGCTAGTTTTGCACTTACATAATTTGTAAACAGCGTGTTAAAGTATGGTTTTCTCAGTTTCAAAAATGTTTTATTTTGCTTTCTTCCATAAATTCATTATAAATGTTTCATAATTAAATGATGAGTTGTATAGCAGTAATTGAATTTTATTGACACCCCTGGAGATGATTAGTCAAAGCATACTTCTGGGATCCTTTTATGGCATATTTTGGTTTTCTCTTCGTCTAGACTAGAACCAGGCAGAAAATCTTAAGCACTCCAGGTGCCAGTCATTTCCTGTCTGTCATTCAGAGGGTTGATGGATTTGCTTGCAGAGGGAATGGTGCACCATCGGAGGGAAAGCATGCTCAGCAAGTCTCAGCTTCCGAGGACTAGGCAGACTCGGGAGAAACTGCTGGAAGGACTCAACCGAGTCTCTTGGGTGGCGCCTGTGAGCTCTTGCTGTGAGCGATGGAAGTAGTGCAGCCGTAGTGCGGTTGGCAGGTCGGATATTGCTGATCAGTTTATTTAAAGTTCTTTTTGAAAGTACAGGAGGTGCATTTTGATATTCAAATGAAAGCTTTAGGTATATTCCATGTGGCGTAGAACACTAAAAGTATGTTCACAGTTATAAATTGTAACATGATGCATTTGTTTATTTTTCAGTTTTATAGTGACATTTTTACCTTTTTTTACATTTCATCATTTCCTCATTATATATTATTAACTAGCTCTTTAAAAGATATGGATTCCGTAGTTTTTGGACTGATATCCCATAATTGCACATCTGCTCCACTGAAGGAGTTCCTAAAATTTCAGAGCTACATTAATAGAATGTTAAATTTAATGTTTTACGATAATATCAACAAAAGTGGGTACAAAGGCAACTAAGTACTCTGAAGCTTTGTATTAGTGTTTGACTGGATGTGGAAGTTAAATTGGAGATGTCATTTTATAGGTGACCACAGAAATATAAAGCAGCCTGTCACGTACGTCAGCAAGGGTGTTTGTTGGCAAATAGGAGATTAGAAATGAAGGTATGATTTGTATTTTCATATTGAAATTTATATGATAGTGTTTTTGGTCAGTAATTAGTATTTATAAAGTCTAAATTGGTCTCATTCAAAAATGATAATTACCAAGTATGTCATTTCTGAATTTATATGAAAAATCGAACTTACAGGGCTGTGGCTTAGTGGAGAACCCTGGACAAGGTTTATGTAAAAAATCTGGACTAATACTTGTATGATCTTAGTCAGGGACTAGCAGGGATGTATTTTCCCATCTGTAAAATGAGTTAGGTATATACCACATGGGCTATTATAATGTCTTTTCTAACATGAACATTTTTTTTACTTTTTTAGTGTAGTAATAGCTAAGTAACTTATGTTATAGTAGCTGAAATAATTTTTTTTTCTTTTTTACAGTTTGAATTATTTTACAGCCAGCATTTCAGTGGAAGGAAACTTACATGGTTACATTATCTCTGTACAGGTAAAAAGCGATTATGTCTAGTTTAATGAAATGTCCATAAGATACATTAGTAATTTAGAAAGAGATTTCTATAACCTGTAGTTTTTTTCTAATTATGGTTTTTGCCTTTTCTCCTCATCTACTTTTCTGGTTACTATTAAAGCAACTAATAATGTTCAAGTGCAGCACTTTTTAATCATATTTATAATTATGCTTATATTATTACTGCTGATGATTAAGAGAATTTCTGAATCTTATAATGGCTTATTTTATTTCTATAACAAACCATTTTGTATAGTCATTAGAACTTTTATTTAGAAACTCAGACATGTTGAATCAGATACCCCGAAAAGCCTATTTTCTCTAAATATGCCAGATATCCTTGGAAATTTCATTATTATAGCATCATAAGGAGACCTAACCATTTATTTTTATTTGTGATGCTATAGTGAACTGCAGTAATAAATGTTTTTTCCAGAATGTCCTCATTCACTTCCAGTAGTTCACAATTTTAGAAAAGTTTAATCAGAATGTAGTCATTTCCTTCACTTCTTTTTGGAACAATGAGGTCCACTTATCTGACAGTAGGATTACTATCTGAATGACTGTAGACTGTGTAAAATTGCTCTGAGTCACTTGAAGATGGTAGCCTAAGCAAATATTCAAATTCTCTCTACTTTTGCTAAAGCTATGCTTTCAAAAGTGCACTTATTCAACTTCCCCTATGTATAAGAAAGAGCAGGTGTTTATGTTAATACCTTTTAGAAATGGTACAAAAAAATCTGATCAGTTACCATAATCTTACTAGAAAATTCTATTCACTCACCTAAGAGAAATTTCATCCAAGTAATTTCTCTTAAGTGCCATTTATTTGACTGATTACCTTTGGAATATGATATCTCATTTATGTTAGTAATAAATATTAGTACATAATAATTAGTATACAGTAGAATAAGTTGGACATTTAAATTTTTTCAACAGTTTGTAAAATAGATATTTATTGTTAATCTTAACAAGTGGTCACTTAGTAGTTGACCTTTAAGTTAAGAGACCTTTAATTTAACATCTGTTGTCAATTTTTTTTCTCATTTAGTAAATATAATTGATTTTAAGGAAAAAAAAAACATTGCTAGACCAGTGTTTTAAATAATCGGAAAAGCTAATACATCTTAATGTTTTTTAATTTAATTTACTTTTACTTCCCCTGAATGTCCGTCTTGGGGAGTTTAAACTCTCTTGGTCGTTCTCATTACCTCAGAACCTTTCTCCTAAAGTAATTTTATTGACGGGTCCCTTTTTTGGTGATCGGCACCTAATTGTACATAGGAAGAACCATATATTCAGAATTCTCTGCTTGTCCCCACTGTCAAAAGACCAGACAGGGTTCTGAACTTGTCAAATTATCTCCTTGCAATGGGTTTTGTTTTCTATTTCCTATACTCTCTGTAAAGTGCAAATTAGTGATTCTATTCAGATTAAATATTGTTGGCAGAATACTTGTTAAGTGGTCCTGTGTGTACTTCACATTGCCTTACATAGAAGGCATGTAGTGTTAGATTGTCCTACTGCTGAGACACTATAGTTGGTCACTTGGTTAAGGTGGTGACCACCAGCTATCTGCACTGTAAAAATGCTCTTTCCCCTTTCCACTTAGCAGATGATCTGACAGCTAATCCTCAGGTCCCATATGCAAACCTTTTTCTAGGAGCAACCTTATCTGAGGATTTTGGCATACATTGATGATTGTGGCTTGTATCAGTTATTTTATTCCTGGCTGCAAATTGGTGATATTTTTTCCTTCATTCAGCATGTCTGTAAATTGGTGATATTTCTTCCTTCATTCAGCATGTCTGTAGAGAAAAGCTTTTCCTTGGAAACCAAGGAGCTGACAGGCACTGGGGCAATGATTTGGATGAAACTGTGGTGGGAGTCCTGCCCACCCTCCTTCCTATAGCTGCAAATGTCACTTGGATTATGGTTGGCTTATTTTTTAAAGTCTGTATGTATCAGATTGTGTTACACTGGAGTTTTGTAGAGTTTGTCAACCTGTTGTGCAGGTTAAATGACCTCTTCTGTCATTCTTTTCTGTTTACAGAGCAGTAATTAAAGGGATCATCCAAATTTGGGGTTTCCGTCTCTCCCCCACAGGTTCCTCTACCCTTACCCCAGTCTTTTCAACTGTGAGATGACTAGTAAGATAATGGGGCTGAAAAAAGTGGGAAGAGGCCCATGTACCACTGATCCCAACAATTTATTGAAAAATGGTGGAAAAAAGTGTAATGCAAAACTTAAGTAGTTTTCCTCTTTTTAAGGGCTGCAAAGTGAACTTAGTAATAAGTCACTGATGTTTTGACCCTTTATTTGCATTGTCTCCTAATGCTCCTGGGTTCTGGTGGTGAGGACTGTGACAGAAGACTCCTTCTTTCTCCAGACCCATGGCAGTGCATTACAGCATCAGTGACCTGCTGGCCAGTGATCCTGCTTAATCATCTAGGTGCTTTGATGCATTGTTTTATACTTGTTTCTGGCATATGATTAAGCAGTCATTGCACAAATTTTATAATTCTATTTATGTGATGTTTTGCTTCTCACCATATTTCCCAAACTTAAATGTTGAGATGACAGCCCTTAAAGTACTCTTTATACTAATTGTTGGTAGGACACTCCTAAGGATAAGTTTAACCTTAAACTCTTTGTGTGAATCAAATATTCTAATTAATATATTAAGCCTTCTTTCATGAAAATTCAGAGATAAGGAATTTTTTTCTCTAGGTAATCCTATCCAAATAATTGTTTGAATATCAGTTTTTCTGAAATAAGCTGAGGCATAATGAAAATTAGAATAGGCACCTGTGTTGTGGTAAGTTGGAGAATTGACTTACAGCCTTTAAAATCTTTAGTTGTATAATGAATAGATAACAGAAGCAAAAAATCTTGATCAGAGTTACTAATTAATTACCACTAACTGCAAGAATGTAGCCTCTGGGTATTATGTGAAATGTAGCTTCCTTGAGTTAACATGTAGAGCTCTGAAACCAAATCTCATATTGGTTTAGTGTATAAGCCATTGGCAGTCAAATTATGCAGGCTGGGTACGTGTGTATATAAGAGAGAAAGAAGAGCACAAGAGGGAGATAAAGTTATTCAAACACAGCTTTATGCTTTTGGACAGTTCTTTGACGCGTGAACTTTTTTGTACCTGCTGCAGAGTGCACAGCCGTTTGTCACACTGTTACAAGCATCTCAGTGTGCTGTCTCCCTGGGATGCTGTAGAGCTGCACTGACGTGCTGAATCTTTTGTAGCTCTTTTGGGTGAAGTGAGGGGTGGGTGTAGAGTATAGAGCATTTTTATTCCATCAACTATTTCATAAAAATAATGAAATTGCTTGTTTGTCTCTGCTCCCATTTGTGTTTGCCCCCAGAAAATGACTGGGAAGAAAACAAACTAGCATTGTTAAATTTTGGCAGAAACTACAATGGAGATGGAGCTGCAGGAGAAGCATGTCCTGCACGCTCACAGACCTTCCCGGTGCACGACCCTCACCTGGGACAGGCCGGGGAGAGGCGCTGCAGGAGGCCCCTCTGGGAGCGAGCTGTTCTCTCCCCTCCGTCCATTTCTCTTGCCCCGCCTTCTCTTACTGTCTTTTCTGCCTAAAACTTAGCCTCCCTGTTAATATTTAAAAACACTGTTTAAACCCACTGATAAAGTTACAAAGGCTTAACTGTGATTTATACTCCATGCTCAAGACTGATAGCCCACACCCCACAAACAAAACGAGGCATTGCTGGCAAGAATGGCTTTACAACAATTTACTAAGTCCTTGGTTCACTCTTTCAGGAGAAAATATGTGAGATGAACAAATAGTTGCTCAGGTAATTATGATATGTTTCTTTCATCAGTTTATTCAGACAGTTTTGTTTTAATTGTAGGTGAAGTTAAGATGAACTATTTGGGCAAACCATATGTGGCCATGGTTACAACATACCAAATGGCAGTTCTTCTCGCCTTTAACAACAGTGAAACTGTCAGCTATAAAGAGCTTCAAGACAGCACCCAGATGAATGAAAAGGAGCTGACAAAAACAATCAAATCATTACTTGATGTGAAAATGATTAACCATGATTCAGAGAAGGTATGGGGTAATGTTTCAAGAAATTTAAGCATTATAAACATTAAAATGTTTTTGTGAGACATTCACAGTTTTAAGAGTAAGACTATAACCGTGAATGCCCCTTGTACTTAGAAAGCACTTGAGTCAGCTACATTACTGCAGCCTCACGGCTGTGAACTTGAGGAGTCACCGAGAAGGCTACATGAGTTGGTGCCCATGTGTTCTTCATAGTTAGATTTTATTTGTCCTGTACTATGACATGACAGTTCACTGAAAATTGTGAAAGAGTTGCCATTGGGCGGATTCTGCTTAATGAGCCTATTATAAATCTTTCCAGGCTTGTTGTTTTCATGTGTTCAGTTAATATTTAATTACATGGTTCTATAATAGGAAATGAGAGCCTATTGGTGTCTGTTGTATGTATATTTAGCATGTGTAGCTCCATCCCAAATACTCTCAGTCTCCTGTTTCTTAATTTTAGGACTCAAAGTAACCACCATATGCTTTAAATATTTGTCACAAGGATAGCAAGCCAATAACAAATTCTTTTTTCCTCCTTTATAACTTTCTTTTCCTAGTAAAAACTTGTTATATCTAGGATACTAAGTTAAAAAAGCAATAGATGTGGATTAAATCTCCTATTTCAAATTATTGTGCCTGTGAGAAAAAGTTCTTATAAATGACGTTTCATTTTTATTTTGTGAAGTTAATGACCTACAACCTATTTCTTCATCAGTTTGTTTTGCTGACATCCCTAAGATTATAATGACATTTTTTAGCCTATAATTAAACTCTAAATGACATATATTCTGAACTTCAGGCTTTTCTTAATTTTGAGAATGGTTAATTTTTCTGTTTTTAGAATCTTAATAAAATGTTAAATTCTTAATATTAAGATTTTAATTAAGGCAGTTAATTATAATTTAAATTTTTTAAGCTTAAACCTTAAAATTTAAGTGTAAATTTTTAAGCTAGATTAAGTGCCTAAGAAGTCTTCTAAAACATTTTATTTTGGTTGCCCAGAAATACACAAAATAAGTATAGATTGCTTGCTTACACATTAAATTTAATTATGAATCTGCCAGTTCTTAGCAGAATTTCTTAAGTTGTTACTCAGAATGAGTCCATCTGCCAAGTGCTGCTTGACCCTGCTGAGGGGGAATTCCACTGTACCTGAAGCCTGATAGAGGAGCTATGATTCTGAGATTTGGCTTACCAACTCTCACTTGAGAAACAGCCACTTGAATAAAACATGAACCAGAGGGTGAACTCCACCAGAGTCCATCAGGGCCACACAGAAATGCCCGTGTGCTGCTGGAGACACCTCGTTTCTCGGGCGCAGTTACTTATGATTGGTATTCTGTTGGTGTAGCATTTTAAGAACAGTTCGGTTCAGTTTTCCAAAATGGGGTGTTGGAAAAATTATAAGCCTGTTGTTTCATAAAAGAAAATGTTAAATTCTATTTAAGCCATTAACTTGGAGTCTTTTATCCAAAGGTGATACAGTTGAGTCTTGAACAACACAAGTTTGATAAACTACACATGTCTACTTATAAGTGGATTTTTTTCAATAAATGTATTGGAAACTTTTTTGGAGATTTGTGACAATTTGAAAAAACATTTTCCTTCCTCTAACGTACTTTATTGTAAGAATACAGTGCATAATACATACATATAAAAATATGGGTAAGCCGAATGTTATCAGTAAAGCTTCTGGTCAGCAGTTGGTTATTAGTAATTAAGTTTTCGAGGAGTTAAAAGTTACACGTGGATTTTTGACTTCCTGACTTCATGGTTGGGGGTGGTGGTCAGTGTACCTGACCCTGCATTGCTCGAGGCTCAACTATATGATGGTTGTGATGCCGGGGTTCTTGTTCACGAAGCCGGAGAATAAGCTTCATAAACACACAAGGTAGGAGAGCCAGTACAGGCTTTTATTTAGAAATAAAGTGAAAGGACAGAGCTCCCGGCTCACGCCAGGAGGGGACAACAGATTCTGGTCTGGTGCGTTGTCTAGGGGTTTTATAGGCAGATGAGGATTTTTCGAGAACATGAAGAAAAGGTTTAGGGGTGTAGACCTGCCACTTGTGTCGGAACACCCCGAATTAACACAAGGAATTCCGGCCCCCGCGCCCCCCTCTCCGGAACACCTGCGTCCTGGTCTAGGAGCATATCAAAAGGCAGCCTGCCCAGCCCCCAAGGTGGGCTGAGGTATTGTTTGTTTGCTAAAAACTTAAGAATTCTGCTTCCCAAACTTCCTGGGTGTTAAAATGCAGTCTTTAAGGTGGAATCTTCCCTGCCTTTTACTATACTGTTTACAGCTGGGTCTGCATGCTAAATTAGTTGCCCAGTTTGTCTTGGGCCTTTTAGCATGCTAAAGTGAATCTTACAAGTGGTTAGCATAATAACAACATGGGCTACTCTTCTTTATCTGGGGAACACCAACTGATCTTACTAAAGAATGACCTTAGAGATTAATGTTTAACACAAGAGTTTTGGTAGGGGGTTTCCTACCATTGCTCTGACTGCAAATATTCTGCCCTGCTTTTTCCGGAGGCCCTCCCCCTACTCTGACTACACCCACAGTCCCTGTCTCAGTTGGACCAGGAAGTAGCTTATTTCTATATCTAAACTGATTACAATTCTATCAAGTATAAAATTAGTAAAGAATTGGTTTTTGCTTCTTTCTTTGATAGAAGACAATTACTTTTCTCTCGAACAGTCTTTATAATGTGAAAGATTATGAGACATTAGTCATTTTGACTTGGTCATTGTTTAATTTCATGGCATATTATTTGCAGCAACTCTTTATTTTTTTATTTTTATTATTATTATTTTCTATTTGCAGCAACTCTTAGTTTTTAATTTTTATAAATATAAATGAATTATTTTTAATTGTAGGAAGACATTGATGCAGAATCTTCATTTTCATTAAATATGAACTTCAGCAGTAAAAGGACAAAATTTAAAATTACTACATCAATGCAGAAAGACACACCACAGGTAAGTGCTTATAAATATCATTTCATTTGGAAATATTTAAGCATTGCACTTTACAAGTGGTAATGTTGAGACAATGCATTTTTTCTGGTTTATTTTGTGCCTTTACTACCCTTACAAACAAAATATCTGCCAGTATTTTAGATGATAAAAGCAGTAGTATAATTGGTATCTAAGGAAAGAGATGTTGTAGTAAATCGTATTTGCTCTTCAACTGCATTAGAATGTGTAGTCTTCCCAAAAATGGTTACTTCAAATAGTAACATAATTTCTCATATTTTTCATTTATAAAATAAGGAAAAAGCTTTGCAATACATTTCTTCCAAAGAAAAGTTGTTGAAATGCTTTTCAAGTTTTCATTTGCAAATAAACCACCTGGGATCTTGTTAAGGTGCAAATTGTGACCTAGTAGGTCTGGACTGAGGTCCAGACTTACCAGGTAAGTCAGATTGTGTGGTGAACATCTGCTGTTGTTTTAACTCCACAGCGATCATTGCTTTGTCCTAGGATAGCCAGTTAATACCACTTAATGTTTCCTTTCCTCTTCTGTGCTACCCTGCCCTGGGCTCAGGCAGGACATGAAGGTATATGAGGCATCAGATCCTCTCCAGGAGCCCACTACTCCCTTTAGGGAGACCAACAGTAGTTAATTGCATTTAAGTTTGAACCCTAATGTGTTTGAGATCCCATTTTCTGTAGGCTAGTGAGTAGTAATTTGCAATACAGATGGTATTTTATCTTTGACGCGCTATTATGAGATCCCTCTCAATGCAGCATTGCCGGCCTCTGCACCTTGCTTGTACTGCTTCCTTAAGCTCTGTGGAGATAGGCTCTTTCTTCTGGCCCATCATTCCTGGCTTCTCTGCTTAAGCCAACGAGAACCCTTCACAGCTCTTCCCCTTGCAGCCTGATCCAGCGTGCACTTGGGGCCCATTCCTGCAGCATCTACCAGCTGTGGCAGAGAGTCTGTACTCACTGATAGGACGCCAGTCTTGCAAATTCCTGCTCTGTCTCATTTAAGTTCTACTTTATAGCCTCCTTACATGGAATACAGTTTACAATTGTGTTAATTTTTTTAAATGGCCTTCTAATTTTAACCCAAGAAATTATATGTAACTCACTGTAGATGTTCTTTTGGTAATGGCTATGTAATACTGTGCACATAGCTGTATAATTTGATACTTAATATTGATTGGAAATTTAGTTGAACTCACCTATGGTGGTAAGCATTTTGTAATGCATGTAATTTCAAATCACCTGAGGCCAGTATAATATTGTATAACGTGAACTGGTTCAATGACCTAATGTCTCATTTGCTTTATTATTCTCCTGCATAACAGGAAATGGAGCAGACCAGAAGTGCTGTAGATGAAGACCGGAAAATGTATCTCCAAGCTGCTATAGTTCGTATCATGAAAGCACGTAAAGTACTTCGACATAATGCCCTTATTCAAGAGGTAATATGGGAAAGTGTCCGGAGGACTTCTGGGGGCAGAGGCTATTATCAATATATGAATTAGGAGTGGTTCTTTAAAAATGATACAGAATCTCACTCATATGTGGAGTATAAGAACAAAGAAAAAAAAAAGAAAAAAAAAACTGAAGGAACAAAACAGCAGCAGACTCACAGAACCCAAGAACGGACTAATAGTTACCAAAGGAAAAGGGACTGGGGAAGAAGGGCGGGAAGGGAGGGATAAGAGGGTAAA
>JAQQAC010009376.1:23572615-23585497 GCA_029783875.1 Phataginus tricuspis | reverse complement strand
AAAAAAATAACACCAAAAACCCCACCGGGGGTGGTTTCTGTGTGAATGCTGTAGGTGGCGCTTTTGCTCCACTATTCCTGAGCCGTGGCCACGTCGCTCCACACAGCCCTTTAAAGCTGTGGCCGGGGTGAGAATGAATGGGAGGCTATTGAAAGAGAGGGAAAGAAAAAAAGGAAAAGAAAGGGGAGAAAAAACAATTACAACAACAACAACAAAAAAGCCACTGAGAGTGGGTTCCGTGCGAGTCCTGTAGGTGGCGCTGTTGCTTCACTATTCCAGCGCCACTCTATAGTTCTGGCTGATTTGGGAACAATGGGAAGCTGTTGATCTACGTGGGGGTCTCAATGGCAGGCACCCTTTCCCAGTCACCAACCAAGGGGTCCAAAGCTCCCCAGGACTCCCAGCGTGCTGGGCTCAGTTTGCGGGGCTATCCGGCCCCTCTATGGAGCTCCTGTCTCTTTAAGACCGCCGAGGTAGAGCATGCGCTTTTCTTCCCTTTTTTCTCCTTTCTTTTTCCTTCCCGGAGCCTGCCACGGGCAACTGGCACGTTCCGGGCTGGGACCCTGTGCCCTCTGTCTCTCCAATCTCCGCTACACCGCAGGCTGTGTGTCGGCGCTCCCGGCGCAGACTTCCACTCCCTCCCAGCTCTGAATCCTCTCCTCCCGCTGGAGTGCTGGGGGAGAGGAGCGCTCAGTCCACCGGGTCACGGCTCTGTACCTTACCCGCCTTGCCGGGTCTCCCGCCGGAGTGCTGGGGTGGAGGGGCGCTCTGGTCTCGCTGGATCGCGTTTCTGTCCCACCTCGCAGTCCTCTGTCCGGAGTGTCTGGCCGCCGGAGCTCTGTGGGGGGGGAGCGCTCGGTCCCACCGGGTCACTTCTCCGTATCCCTTCCACCTCACCGGCTGCCAAGTTCTCACAGGTGTAGCTGTACGCTGTGCACTTTCCTGTGTATTCTGGTCTCTCTTTTAGGGATAGTTGTATTTGCTGTATTTTCGTGAATAAATATAATGTTGGGAGGAATTTTTCTACTGGTCCGTTCACGTCGCCATATTCCCAGAAGTGTCAATCCCTACGTCATATTTAGATGATAATTGTGCCGGATAGAATATTCTTGGTTCGAGGCCCTTCTGTTTCATTACATTAAATATATCATTCCATTCTCTTCTGGCCTGTAAGGTTTCTGTTGAGAAGTCTGATGATAGTCTGATGGGTTTTCCTTTGTAGGTCATCTTTTTTCTCTCTCTAGCTGCCTTTAATACTCTGTCTTTATCTTTGACCTTTGCCATCTTAATTATTATGTGCCTTGGGTCCCTTGTGTTGGGAGATATGTGGGCTTCTGTGGACTGCGAGACTATTTCCTTCCCCGGCGTGGGAAAGTTTTCAGCAATTAATTCTTCAAAGACACTTTCTATCCCTTTTTCTCTCTCTTCTTCCTCTGCTACTCCTATAATGCGAATATTGTTCTGTTTGATTGGTCACACACTTCTCTTCATATTCTTTCATTCCTAGAGATCCTTTTATCCCTCTCTGCCTCAGCTTCTCTGTATTCCTGTTCTCTATTTTCTAATTCATTAACAGTCTCTGAGACCTCATCCAGTCTGCTGTTAAGCCCGTCGATGGCTTGTCTCATTTCTGTATATTCTTTCCTCACTTCCCTCACTTCCTCCCTCAGCTCTTGCACATTTTTCTGTAGATCCGTCAGCATGGCTATGACTTTTATTCTGAATTCTTTTTCAGGAAGACTGTGCATGTCCATCCCTTCAGGTTCCCTCTCTGGGGTTGTCTGGGTCTGAAGCTTTGTCTGTACCATATTTGTCTGTCTTTTCATGGCTATAGAATTGGTTGCTGGTAGTTGCCACGTATGTCAGCTGGGCTGTTTATGACTTTAAAAAGGAAAAAAAAAAAGAAAAGAAAAGAAAAGAAAAAATAATAACAGAAAAAAAGGGGAAAGAAAAAAAGAAAAGAAACGGAAGAAAAAGCAACTAAAAAAAAACCAAAAAACAAAAACGCCCACTGGGAGTGGGTTCTGTGTGAATGCTGTAGGTGGCGCTGTTGCTCCACTATTCCAGAGCCGTGGCCACACTGCTCCGCAAGGCCCTTTATAGCTCTGGCCGGGTTGGGAACGAATGGGAGGCTGTTGATCTCTGTGTGGGTCTTAAGTGCGTCCACCCTTTCCCAGTCGCCAGCTAAGGGGTCCAAAGCTCCCCAGGACTCCCAGCCTGCTGGGCTCAGTGTGCCGGGGTGATCAGGCCCCTCCGCTGGGCTCCTGTCTCTTTAAGACCGCTGAGAAAAAGCGCGTGCTTTTCTTCCCTTTTTTTTTCCTTTCTTTTTCCTTCCCGGAGCCTGCCGCAGGCAACTTGTGCGTTCCCTGCTGCGACCCTGCGCCCTATGTCTCTCCAATCTCTGCTACACCGCGTGCTGTGTGTCAGCGCTCCCGGCGCAGACTTCCACTCCCTCCCGGCTCTGAATCCTCTCCTTCCGCTGGCGGAGCGCTCGGGTCCTGCCAGGTCACGGCTCTGTATCTTACCCACCTCGCCGGGTGCCAGGTCCTCTCTCAGGTGTAGCTGCCTGCCCAAGTGCTGGGGTGGAGGAGCACTCGGGTTCTGCCGGGTTGCAGCTCCGTATCTTACCCGCCTCGCCGGGTGCCGAGTCCTCTCAGGTGTAGCTTCACGCTGTGCGGTTTCCTGTGTATTCTGGTCTCTCTTTTAGGAATAGTTGTATTTGCTGTGTTTTCATGGATAAATATAATGTTGGGAGGAATTTTTCTGCCGGTCTGTTCACGTCACCATCTTCCCGGAAGTCCTCCTTTATAAGTTTTAAAAATGGGTTTATTTACATTTTTTCTGGGCTTTTTGTATTTTACATGATTTATATTTTAATTGGGAGATGATACTTTGGTATGAGAGCTAACTAAGCCCGCACACAAAAAATAGTTCCCGCAGTCACCCTGTCCCAGAGGAAGAACACTTGCGCAGGCAAAAAACAAATGCCCACCCGCAGGCGTGACTGGTTGCACGTTTGGAGAGAGAAGATTTCTCTTGACCTGGTATTCAGCACGATGTGAGCCTGTGCGCCGCACGGCCCCTGCCCGGAGCCCTGCTCCTGTCACTGCGAACGTGCCCCGCGGGCGTCAGCGCAGCGGCGGGGAGGAGGCCCCCTCACCACAAAGCAGGTGCGGTGAGTGCGGGCGTCCTGCTCGCGCGTGGCAGGAGGCGCCCATCCTAAAGGCACTCGCAAAGCCATGTTCACAGGTTACTCGCGGAGGAAAGCGGCCAGCTTTCCAGGACGCCGTCCTCTTTGTTGGCCCTTCCTCCTCTCCACAGCTCGGGATGCAGGGCTGTGGCCTGGGTCAGTCCTGGAACTGTCTCCTTCCTATCTCCATGGCCTAAATGCCAATATCTAAGACAATAAGGCCCAGTCCTGGCCTCTCCCTCACACTCCAGTGGACTATGGTCAACAGCCAGCTCCATCTCTGTACCAGGACGGCAAGCGGACAACTCTGACTCAGCCGCTCCCCCGCCGGCTCCTTGCCTTCCTGCAGCGACCACACGTGCGACTCACGGCCTCGCCTGCTCCGCTGATGGCAGCTCCTTTCTTCTAGTCTCTCAGGCCAAAATCCTTGGAGTTTTTCTTTCCTCGCCCTTCTCTCTAACGCTCCACCTGTTGGTCCTAGTCTCACCATACTCAGAAGCTGGCAGACGGGTCTCAGCAGACACACAGACAGTCGTCCAGCAGAGTAGCAGGCATGGGTCAAGGAGCAGGGTGCCCCTAAACCTATCGGGACGCAAGGACACTCAGCAGCAGGGATGAGCAGACGCTGCCATAAGGCAAGGAGTCAGCAGATATCAGGGCCCAGCGACTGAGTCCGGAATGTGCAGGCCGAGGCTCTGGTTTCCATCCCAGAGACCCAAGAAGAAGAAGCAGGCAGAACCCCAGTTAGCACAAGTGGAGCCTGAAGGTACTCAGAAACGGGAGGAAGTTTGTTTATCAGAAATGGCACCCAGACGAGGCTGGTTATACCTGTCCCACTGCAGAGGTTGGGTCTTGAGGCTACATGCACAAAGGAGGCCAAGAGACTCCAGTCTGGAGAAACCTTGAGATGCTAGGTGGAAGCCCAGCTGGCCTGACATCTTTCTAATGAGACTGCCAAGGTGACTTGTTTCTGAAATACTCCAAACAAGGAGGACAAGCAGTTGAGTGGACACAGTGAGGCCAGTACCCAGGCCTCGTGTCTTAATGGGTCTCAGTGGAATCAATGCACTACAGTTAGATTGGGACTTAAGGTCAAGTGGTTAAACCCATCCCACTGAAAACCCTCTCCTACAGCCTGACAGACGGTTCTCTGCATGAACCTCTCTGACACTGACATCACTGCCAGCTCTCCAGGGGCCTCTGCCACCAGCCCCACCTTTCCGGGCTCTCCGGCCAACTTCCTAGTCTTCCCCAGCTCCACAGTCTGCATTCCATTCCCCAGGCCTACCTGCACTGCTGACCTTCCCTGGCCAGCACATGGTCCAGGTGCATCCTGGGCCCCACAAAGTGGCCTCCAGCCATAGGGCTCTTCATGTTTCTTCCTACCTCCCATCTTGTTCCACTGGCCAAGTTCAGCTGGTTGGGCTTTTACTAAGGGCCTCCCTCTTAGTTTCTGCAAGTGGCCCAGCTTCCCCACAGTGGGGGCCTTGTCCAGAGCTCTGTGGTGATGAGCTACTGAGTCACGCCTTCGTCCTGCTATGTCCTGTCCCACACTCCCTCCCGCTGGCTGTTACGGTCCTTGGGGGAAAGGCCCCTTGAAGTGCTGCCATGCATCCCTCGCTGCTGCTTTCTACCCACAGGGAGGGAGCCCCTGGTCCTGGGCGTTGCCTGAATGGTGCTGAGTCTGCTACATTCTCTGACACTGGGCTTTGGGATACAGAGGTGCCCTTCTGGAACCAGACTTTAGCCACACTGGCTTGTCTATTCCCTGGTCGACCCCTGCACAGACCTCTTCACTACCTCACTTCCCTTATGCCTCATGCCCAAGGCAACCAACTGGTTCCAGTTTGGGTCTCTGGAGCAGCAGAGAGCACAAGTAATGTCCTGCTGCATGGTAATTCCTCACAGCTTCTTTCCTGCAAGCTAATTATCCTGCCTTTATGGTGGTTTCCGCACCGTTTTCCACAGCTGGGCTCAGCTGCTGCTGCTCGAGGTCCTGCTGTGAAGCACCATTTGTCAGAAGCGGGCTGATTGTTCAAGTGCTCTGGCTAAGGCGGCTCATGACCTGCCACTGAGGACTATGGCAAACGAAGCATTTTTTAAGAGAAAGGTTTGCTCTTGAATCCAGTCCCTAGTTGTTTTTGGCTGAAGTGAAGCACCTTTTTCTTTCATGTGCAGCAGAAATACCCGAGGAGACACCTCAGTTCCCCGAGTTAGAGTATAAATATTCCAGGTGTTCGCTCTGTGAGCCAAGTCACGGGCGTCTTTAGACTCTCTGGAGGAGTTGGATAAGAGAGTGAAGACAAAGGCTATCGACCTTGTTTCTGAAAGGAAGAGGACTGAGGGCATCTCCTTCCCTGACAGCAGGCAGAAACTGCTTAGCAAGCAAAACTGTGCTCCCCAGAATGGAAGCAGGGTTGCAGCCTCTGTGACACTGTGAACTGAGAGATCTGGAAAAATTTCAGACCAAAAACACCTTCCCAACATGACCTGTACCTCCGGGTCCAAAGTTTCTCTATTCAAACATATTCAGAATCCAGCAGATGTGAGACTCCTTTGGCTTTAAAGAGCCCAGATCCATAATTATTGTGTAAACTGGTTTTCTGGGAGGGCTTGCTTGTTTCAGAATGCCTCTGCTCTCCACCAATCAAACCCACAAGCCACCTTTCTGTCTGCCTGAAGGAGTCAGGTTGCAAATCCTGAGCTCTGATTGGCAGTAGACAGTCCAAAAGGGCTTTGGAAGCAGGAAGGTCAGCCCAGGAGACAGTGAAAAAGTCAGGGGCACCAGGAAGAAACTGGGATTTGGAAAACAAACCGGTGCACTGTGCCCAGATGGAGATCTTTGTCTCCCCCTGGTGGTGTGGGTATCTGGCAAAAAATTCTTTGCAAGTATCTTAGACATTCAGTTACTGTGGTTAAGTTTTTACTCTTTTGGGATGAAGTTGTGCCCCCCCCCCACTCAACCCCCAGCTGGAGTGGCAGCATTTTGTCATGTCATCATGGCAACTGGAAAACTAGTCTGTGTGTTTGTGTGTGTGTGTGTAGTGCAATATATGGTGAGATGATAGAGTGACCAGAATGAGTAACACATGTGCTAAATAAGGATCTTGAAACAGAACAGATTCTATAAGCAAAACCCTAATAATAGCCGGGAACCAAAAATACTAAACTATCTGACCAGAGCTGTGGCCCATGTGTGCCATCTGGGTCAACACCAGTAGAATCATTATAGCATTTTCAAGATTTTAACTCATTAGGGAGGGAATGGAGTGAGTGCCTTATTGGAGGGAAATAGTTTGTACTGTGCTATTATTTTTGCATGTACTAGTAGACAATATTTGTTTATGTGTATTAAGTGTAGGACAGTAACCACTAGTGGAATGGAAAATAAGAGCAGAACTTTGCATCTCTCAGGTCCCTAAGGATTGTCTCCACCTCCCTGGCCAAGGATGCAGAAACTTAATGGAGCGAAGAGGCCTCCCAGAATCTTGCTTCACCTGAGAGGCTTGATTCTGTGATGCCTTTTATTTTTAGGACTTGCAATCCTATTCAGGAAGAATTTATACCAACAACCCTAATACTTCCATTTCGAGGATGAATACAAACATGACGGTCTGCTGGTTCTTGAGGTATTTTCAGAGCCATCAAGGCCTTGTCTTTGGAGCTGGAGTAGAACTCCGAGTTGGCCCAGGCATCCCCAGGTGGGCCAGCCTCCATCATTCCAGTTGGAAAGCAATCACTTGCAAATCTCCAACTTCACAAGAAGGAAAGAGAGATGGGAAAGGGGAATGCGATTATATCAGCAAATTCCAGGAGAAGAATAGAGACTACAATATAAGATGAATAGTAATCAATGTGGTATGAAAGGATTAGAGTCAAGTACTCTAGAGAAGAAAGTTCAGAAAAGGAATTAAAAGCATTAAAGCTGAAATCAATGAAATTGAAGACCAAATGCTTCCACAAGGGCAAATAGATCCTTAGAGTCATTTGAATAACTGAATATGGAGAAATCACTAATGAGCCTGACTATAAGTGGGGAAAGGAGAAAGGAGACATAACCACAGATACATAGATATTAAATAATTATAAGAGAATATTGCTTGCAATTCTTTAACAAAATTTGAAAATGTAGAGGTAAATGGATGATTCCTTAGAAAAAATACAATTGTCAAAGCTGATGCAAGAATAACAGAATAGTTACGACAGAAAAAAATTGGAGACTTGATTGAAAATTGCCAGTAACAGATGATTTCACAGTTGAGTTCTATGTAATCTGTAACAAATAATTTATTCCAACTTGATTTAAACTATTCCAAGCCACAAAAACTAGTTCATTCATTCATTTATGAATACTGCATAATTTACATCAAAGCCTGATGAAAAAATCAAATAATAAAATTAAAAATCAGTCTCCCTTATGAATGCAGGTACAAAAATTACTAAATAAAATATTAGCAAAATGAATTAAAAGGTATATAAAAAAAGATAAATTCTGACTAGGAATGCAAGGTTGCTTCAATATCAGGAAATCTACTGAAATTCACTCACAAACTAAAGAATAAAAACTTTCCCTATTAACATGCCAATAGAGAGTGAAAGCCATTCAATAATAATCAGCTTTTAAAAAAAATAAAGTAGGAATAGAATGAAAGAAACCTATTTGAATGTAATTATACAAGATTCATCTGAGCTAACAATAAAAATCAAAACAAAAACTAGCAAAAAAGTCTATATCTATTATTGATACTACTTCACTTTCATGGTTCTTCATTCTTTTCAAACCCCCTTCAAACATCACCTTGCGTAATTCTTACATTTCTATGAGGCCAGGTGGAGAAACCAACTTGAATTGTGCTTCTCCTTATATTTCACGTTTGTACAAAGAAGACTTGGTGACCCCCGCAGGCTGCGCAGTGATTCAAGGTGCACTCACCCAGCTTGCGCCCAGCAGAGGAGCCTGGCCGCACGCAGTGGGCTTCCAGCTCTGCTCTCTGTACCCACTGGAGATACCATCGCCCTGAATCCTCCATAGTCCAGTGCGATAGACTCTCGGGCTTTCACTGTTGAGCTGTAATTTTGTTGCCATCTGGCTCCCTTTTGAGGGAAGAAAATTAAGAAAAACTGTCTTTGCCTTCAGGTTTAACTTATTTTGGATGAATCCACTTCTCATCATTTCAAACGTGCAAATGTTATAAGCATGGTGCAAAGAACCTTGCTATGCCTTCTCTTGGATGCACCAATTATTTACATTCTGCCCAATTTGCTTTATTGTTTAGTGTCTACATAAACGTTTTTTTCTTCCTGAACTGATGGAGAATGAACTGCTGATGTTATCCACCTTTGCCCTTCAATCCTGCAGCGTACTCTCTTATATAACCTACAGACCACAAATGAGAAGCAGGACATTGAATGTTAATACGTCACCACCATCTAATAGCAATCTATATTCAAATTTCACATCTTTCTCATCCAGAATCAAAATCTGGACCATGCAGTATCATTTCTCCTCAGTCTATTTTAATCTGGAAACGTTTCCCAGTATTCCTTCGTCTTTTATGACCTTCTTCCTGAAGAGCAGGAGGCAGTCTGTAGAACATCTCTGGGACAGAAAAGCGGCCCTGTCCCCGGGTGCAGCCCAGTGCTGTTCTGAGGGGGCCCGGCCCTCACAGGGAGAGGGTGGTGTTCCGCTGAGCACCTACAATCTCGCAGAATACCGACAGCACGCAGCGCCTCTCCGTGACCATGCTGGATCGTGACAGGAAACAAAGCTGCCCTAAAATCACATCTGAACACAGACAAAACGTGACCATCGCCGAAAACACAAACGACCGAGTACCCGCCGCCATCCCAGTGGCAGCTGTAGCCTGCCCTCCTTGTAGACAAGGTTTGTCACCGTGCCCGGTCATAACTTACCATGGCTTCTTGACAGTCCAATCCAGAGCAAAGCCCTGCTTCCTTAAATCTCCGTCCAAACCACCCTATCAGGGCCCAGATCCTGAACGTCCTTCTAGTCCCTCTGCCCGAGATGCCCAGGTGCCCCCGACGTGTGCTGGGCCTCCCTGAGCCGGGATAAAGCAGCGCGTTCAGCTCCTGCGACCTTGCCTCTGGGGTACTGACCTCTGGGTTTGGGCTTGTTTGATGTTTTCTTGTGATAAGATTCAGGTTGACTCTCGTCATGTGAATGTGTTGATACCTTACGTGACAAAAGGGACTTTGCAAATGTGATTAAGTTACTGCACTGGAGGTGGGCCCAGTGTAGTCACAAGGGTCCTCAGAGAGGAGGGCAGGAAGGTCAGACGGGAGGAAAGTGATGTGGAAGCAGGTGGGGCGGATGTGGCCTTGGGCCAAGGAGCGTGGTGGTCTCGACTCTGGAAACGGCCAGCAGGAAACACTGTCCCCTACGCAGCCTCCTGAAGGAATCAGCCCCGCCGACTCTGGAATCTGACCTCCGGAACTATAATATAATACATTTTGTGTTGTTTTAAGCCAATGAATTTGCGGCGCTTCGTTACCAACAGGAATAGGACAGTGCCCAAAACCTGTTGGTGATTGGTGCCCAAATCCCTTATGGCCACAATGGCTGCAGAGCGGTGCTTTTCTCCCCGTGTCATTCTGTCTACAGTGGAATGGGCACCTGCTTAAGGAAAACTTTCCCCTCCTCTCCCATTGATTTACCCGTTGGCGTGTTTACACTAGAATGGACTTGTGCAGCCCTCTGTCTGCTCCATGGTTCATAATCTATTGCTATGATGGTGGTCTTTTTGATGCTCAGATCACCCAGGATTTGGCCAACAGGAGAGCCTCCAGCTGGCTTCCGTGTCCTTTTGACATGCCTGAAGCCACAGCTGCCCCAGGCTGGTCTGTCCTTTGCCTGTGGCAGCCCTGAAATCAACCATTTCTCCAAGCAGCCCTGGCTCCTTTCGGGGCACATAGTGTTTAGAAATTAAGGTCGGGGAACGACTTAGGGTCATGACTTTCAGGCCCACCAGGAGCTTACTTTTCACCGTCAAAGCAAAACCGAGAGGGTGGGGCTTATCACAAAGAAATTGAGATGCAACAGAATTAAGTTAACTTGGTCAAAGTCACACAGGCAAAACCAAGATAAAAACTGATGTCTATTCGACTCTAAAATGCTTTCCACTGCATTTTATGGCTTCCTGTGGAAGAGAGTTACAATTTCGAGTCTTACCAGGAGCTTCGTTTAACAGCTTGACACTTTAGATTTGCCAAGCCAGACCAAAACAATTCTGCCCTTGCCTGCTGCAAGGACTTGTCAGTGTGCTGGCTTCCTGCTTCAAAGCTGCACAGGTGGTCAGGGGAGGGATGCATGCACCTTCCGGTGTCAGCAAGAGCAAACAACCACCACCAGGGCTTGCTTCCTTCCAGATTGGGACTCTGAATGCATGCCGGGAACTCAGCTGGCCTAACGCATAGCATGTCTGCTGAGTTTATTTGTCCCAGCAAAATGTTTTCACCAGTGCCTGTGCTTGATTAAAATTTGGGGTTTAAGTAAAGGCATAAGTCCTGATTTCCAAAGGGAACTGTGGTCTCAGGCCTAGCAACACCAGACTAGTTTGTGGTTTGCAGTGAGGATGAAACCGACCTTGAGGACAGTATGCGGCGAGTGATCAGGGATCCAAGAGTCTGAAATCAGCTCTTCTGGAATCTTCTTCCTGTTAGGCAGAGAAGAAAACAGGTGCACTGCCCGGGTGCAGGTCCAGGAGAGGCTGGCCCTGAGGACTGCCCCCTGCCCCCTCTGAGCAAGGGGGGCTTCGTGACGGGATGAACTCTGCCAGCCGCGTCAGGGCTCCTGGCTCCTTGAGTGTGTGGCTGCACCCAGCCCTCCCAGCCTTTGCTTGCAAAGGCAGCTGATTCAGAGGGGACATGATGCAGACTTGTCAGCGGGCCATTCTTCTTGTTCCCCATCTTCCCTGCTAGTCAGTGGGCAGCAGACTTTAGCTGCCAGGCTCCTGGGTGCGAGAATGTGCCGGGAAGAGCCGTTCTTGGGGACAGCCATGTGAGGGCAGGTTCATCAGCCAGGCTTACAACCGCTCCCCAACCAGGAGTGGCGTCCGTCCAAGCCATGACCTGGGAGCCTTGTCACGGGGAGGACTTGTCACCACTTATTGCTAAGTCCCAACACTTCTCAGGTTAGATCCCGGGAGCCAGGGACATTTCTGCCTGCCTGCCCAACTGTGCATCACCGGGAGCTTTCACCCGCGTGGGAACCACGTGCGGATGAAGGGGGATGAACCGCATGGTCCCCTTAGCGAACTCGTAGCAGCTTTGCTCCAAATGCGAGGCAAAGGCAGCAGCTACAAATTATATGTCACACGGGGCTCGCGGGCTCTACTCTTCTCCGTATCCCGCCCCCGGTTCAGGGTGGTGTAGAGAATTATGGTAGGGCTTTTCTTCACTCTTTTTTTTTTTGTCATTTATTGGAAGCAACCTCAGATTTACAGGAAAAGCTGAATACAACACAAAAACGTTTCTTCTGAATAATTTCTGAGTATGTTGCTGACCTGATGTCTCATTTCCTCTAAATACTTTAGTACATGTTTCCTATGGATGAGGCCATTTCCCTGCACAACCACCATAAAACCCTCGACATCAGGAAATAACATTACATGTTACTCCACCCCATCCACAGCCCATTTAGAATGACCCGTTGCTCCTGGATTCGTATAACCTGCTGTTATCTCTATACACTGTATGCACAGTTTACAGCTACAAAACCTGACTTTGGTTTATTACAGAGAAGAGCTCGGTTAATTGTGTTAGTCCTTCAGCAAAAGATCCCCTGACCCGGAAACCTCTGTGGCATTGTGCAGAGCCCATAGCCTCACGTGAGTCAGGACAAGCGGATTTCTACTGTCCATGATAATGAGTGCCCTTCCTTGAGGTATTAACTCTTTATGCAAAAATAACACATCCTTCATGACTCTTTTGACCAACGTTTAAAACACATCTGATGAAGTTCAGCTTTCTCAAGGACTGCCAGAAAATAGTAACCTCTACATTATGCATGCATGTAGAAGACTGCCTGAAATCTGCCTTTTATAAAGGAATAGTTTGGGTAAGTTGAATTCTACACTTCTTAAACTCAGTTGCCATGAACACAGAAATTATAAGGTCACAACGACAAAACAAACAGTAAGGACCTGGGTCAGGGTCGCACGGGACTCGTAGCTGTCTCCTTGGCTTCTCCCCATTTGAAATAGTTTCTCAGTCTTCCCTTGACTTTTAAGATCTTCTGAAGAGGATCAGGCCCGTCGTTTTGTGCGGGCTCTTCAGTGTGGGCCTGAGGTCTCCGCATCGCTGATGCATCTGTGGTCACCTGTGTGCCTGACCCGAACATCGCCCAAGCGGTGCTGTGCGGTCTCCACGGCTCCCCGTCGGGCCGCACACTGCGGTCTGTCCCGTTGCCCGTGATCACTGTTAACATGGTGTTTCTTTCCTCCCAAAGTGCATGTGTTGAACCTGCCCCGCAGCGCGGTGGAATGAGGAGGCGGGGCCTTGGGACAAGCGATCAGGAGGAGACAGGTCTGCGGGTGGCGCCCGCGTGCGCGGGGCTCCTGCCCTTCTAAGAGTCCCGGGAGAGCTTGCGTCCCACCTCTGCTCTGCGCCGGGTGAGGATTCAGCGCCAAGTCCGCAGTCTGCAGCCCCAAAGCCGGCTCTCATCGGAGCCCGAC
>JAQQAC010009376.1:23486828-23560340 GCA_029783875.1 Phataginus tricuspis | reverse complement strand
GAGCCTCTCTGGGTCTTCACCTCAAGGTGTGCGGAGTGCTCCACGATCCTTGGTCTCAGCCACCATGACTCGTGCCATTTTTCCCCATCAGGGCACTGAGCCCATCGGGCAGGAGGCAGAGGAGCCCAGTTCCCAGCACCGTCCCCAGAGCTGCTGCCCTCGCGGCTGCAGGTAAGGCCGGGTGGCATCTGTGTCTGGGAGTGTTTTCCTGGAAGTAACGGGCGCTGGGGGGTCGAGAGAGCCGTTTACCTTCTCTTGGTTCTCTTGCTGCAGGTGCTTCCCAGCAGTCCCAACAAGCTGCTAATAGAGAGTTTCTACAGGACTTGGCAGTTTACAAAGTGCTTGAGAAAATATCAATTATTTGGTCCTCCAAATGGCCCTGGGAGGCAATCGTCTGCTAAGGACACCTACGGGCAAGTGGTGGCAACACCTGCAGTGACTTAGTTGCTCCTTGGATCAGGGAGGGCGGGTGCTCATTTTCATATTTTGTAGATGAGAAAACGTGAGGTCAAGTTAGCAACGGGGCTTAGGCACAGCACGACCTGTTTATCCTGAAACTCACCCTCCATCCCGCCCCGTGCGCCGCCGCTTAGTACCACTCCTAGACCTGGGCTGTGTTCAGAGACGCAAGGGTCTACTCCGGTGGGGGCACCTGCAGCCACAATCGGTTGACATTTATTTTAAAGCAATACCATGGAGACTGGAGAATCAAGAGCAAACTTGGTTTTAAAGAAAATAAATACAAGGCAAAAACCGAGAGAAAATAGTATTTGTAATAGAAACACAACTTGGCAGAGTGCAGGACGACCTCTGCTTGATTAAGCAAAGCTGCTGCTTTTCCTCCTCTTGCCTCTGGCTTCATGCTGCCTAGGCTGGGCCCACCTTACTCAACCCTACCTGAGGGCTGAAGGGGGGTATTATACATGCTGATAAACAATATTACATTGGTTTCAAATATACAGCACAGTGATGCAACAGTTGCCACATTATTAAATCCTCACCCCAACTAGCGCAGTTAGTGTCTGTCTACATAGAGATGTTACAGAGCCACTGACTATGTTCTCCAGGCTGCACTGCCATCCCTGTGACCAACTTATATTACGATTGAGGCTTTATGCTTCTTTATCCACTTCACCTGTTTCACCCACACACCCTCCCCCGTGGTAACCGCTCGTTCCTTCTCAGTGTCTATGACTCCGCTGCTATTGTGTTCATTTTATCTTACTTTGGTTTTAGATTCCACAAATGAGTGAAATCATATGGTATTTGTCTTACTCTGCCTGGCTTATTTCACTGAGCATAATACCCTCTAGGTCTATCCATATTGTTGCAAATAGCAGGACTTCTTTTTTTATAGCTGAATAATATTCCATTGTGTATACATTGCAGTTTTTCTTTATCCATTCATCTATTGGACACTTTGATTGCTTTCATATCTTTGCAACAACATGGATGGAGCTAGAGGGTGTTATGGTCAGTAACATAAGCTAGGCAGAGAAAGACAAATACTAAATGATTTCCCTCATTTGTGGAGTATAACAATGAAGCAAAACTGAAGGAACAAAAGAGCAGCAGACTCACAGACTCCAAGAAGGGACTAGCAGTAACCAAAGGGAAGGGAGAGGGAAGGGAGGGAGAAGGGGATTAAAGGGAAGGGTGCTAGGATCACCACACATAATGTAGGGGGCACAGGGAGGGCTGTATAACACAGAGAAGACAAGTAGTGACTCTATAGCATCTTACTATGTTGATGGATAGTAACTGCAATGGGGTGTGGTGGGTACTTGATAATATGGGTGAATGTAATAACCACAATATTGCTCATGTGAAACCTTTATAAGATTGTATATCAATGATACCTTTAAAAAAAAAAGAGAATACAGACTGGAAGGGGAAATAGCTTTTCTCACCACACAGGTGAGGTTTCTAAAGTTCAGTCCAACTTCTGATAGAAAAGGAAAGGTCTTCTTGTTGCTTGGGCCTCACTGCACTTAGGGTTCCTGGCAGGTACCCACCGTTTCTTCAACACTGTCTCACCAGGGCTCTCCTGCGAAGTTACTGGGGCCGGGAGGCAGGCCATGGGTCTGCCCACCCCTCATCTCAGGCCCGCACTGGCTCACTTTCAGGAAGGTGGAAGTCCTTTCCCTGCTCCCCAGTGCCGACCAGGCCAAAGGGTGGGTGATCTAAGGATGCTGGGGTTGAATGTGTGAGGATGGCATGAGGGTGAGTGAGGGTGTCACTTGTCATCCATCCGTTTGCCAACTGGCATTTAGGAGATCTACTACTGGTGCCACTGTGGGATGGGTGTTCCCTGGAGACATAAGGGACTGCAAAATGTGAGACCCCTGTTACCAAAAGCTTTACAAGTGACACCCCGTTCCTGGGTGGGAGCAGTTCTTCCCATTTTTGCTGAAGTCATCTGGAGAGCGACTTGCTGCTTGGTGTCTGCCAAGGGACTGAGACTCCTGCAGGCCTGGGGGGTTGGGAGTGGAATCATGGGTGGACCTCAGGTGCTCTGCCTGGCATAGTGTGGAACAAAGGGTGTGGAACCCAGAGCTCCCAGCCTGCCACAGCCTGGACTGGAGTGGAGCCTAGACTCAGTGGGGTGGGGCCATGGCCGGCTGGGGCAGGGCCTAGAATTGGTGAGGTTGTGTCTGGACTTGCTGGGGCTGGGCCATGGCAGGGGGGGAGCTTTCTGGAATTGGCGAGGCAGGGCCATATCAGGCTGGGGCAGGGCTGGGGCAGGGCAGGGAGGGGCTTAGGGATGGGGAGATCCTGGACTGAGAAGAGGGATGGGGAGAGCCTGGACTGAGAAGGGAGAGCCCAGGGCCGAGCTGCGCAGGGCCTGGACCCACCTGGGTTGCATAGCACCCCGCAGGCAGGTGGCGAAAGGCCGCTCAGATCTTGACTCCTGCTGACCACTAGGGGTCTGATCTGGAGGGGCTTTCTTGTGGAGCGATTTTAGGTAGCATACTGTGTTCTAGCCATCTTGTGTTTGTCCTTCTCCTCCGTTGACAGAGGGAAAGCTAACTGGCTCAAACGGAAGGAGAAATGTGCCCCCTCAGTGGTTCTCAGCTTTTCCCTCGAACCTGTTCCTGACCAGTAGTCACTGAGACAGTTACAGGCCCGTCAGCAATGAGCCGCTGTACAGGTGAGATGAAATGCGGCCTTCCACACATCGAAGTGATTTTCACTGTTCTTCTGGCTTAAAAAGTCACAAAAATAGTATAAGATTGTTGCTTAAAAATTGTTTTAAAGAAATCAAAACAATGGTGTAATAAATACATGGAGAAAAAACCCTTTCTATCCCTTGCCCTCCATTTCCACTTTCCGCTGGTGGGCGCTGTTGCAAGATAGGCCTGTCCTTCTGGGATCACCATTCCATTAAGTGTGAGTGCACACACAGTACACATTAAACATACGCATGGTATTTGACTCAAAATGTTAGGCAGAAAAATGGATATGAGTGGGGTGGAAAGAGTAAAGCCTTCTAGAAAGCACTCAGAGTTAACCAGTTAAAACTAGGAAGCCAGAAAAGACTCGGAGTTAAAGTTAATCAGTTCAAGCTAAAAAGGTCAAGAGCAACTTAGCCTTGAAGGTTTGAATAGTCCCCAGATAAAAGTATCAGAGCACAGCCCATGTCTTCATTGTGTCAATTGGATCATTGTAAAATTTACTCTAGCCTGCTAAAAGGCCCACCTATAAACAGCATAATAAAGACAGGGAGATCCCACCTTAAAACCAAAATTGCATTTTGAAAAAAACCCAGGAAATTTAAGAAGAAAGATTCTTAACATACTCTTTAGCAAACAAATAACCCTGCCCACCTTGGAGGAAGGACAGTCTTGATTGATAAGCTAATTTTGCAGAATTACCTAGAGCGCTGACTGATAAGAAACTTAATGTCTCATCAAAGATACTTGAGACCACTTAACAAGCCCACACTCTAGCCCTTTGTCACATTCCTGAAAAATCCTTAAAAGGGAGAACCCCCAACCTTTCAGGGCACTCCTCTCTCTGAGGTCGCCCACACTTTCTAAGTGTGTAACCTTTTCATCTTAAACTCTTTCTCTCCAACCTTTCAGGGTGCTCCTCTCTCTCTGAGGTCACCTGCACTTCTTTCTCTCTAAGAAACTTTTATTTACATTTATTAAATATCTATGGTAACCAAGACACATACAAGCACCTTTTTGAAACAGACACTGTTACTTTATTTTTTAGTCTTTTAAAAAAAGTATATTTATCTCAATAAAAGTACACTTTTTTAAAAAGGATAAAAAATAAGGTAACAGTATCTGTTATGTTAGTTTCAACATAATGTCCAACATAATGATTTGATACATGAATATACTGAGAAATTACCATTATAAGAGGTCTAGTTAACATCCATCACCACAGTTACCCTTTTTTGTCTCACACAGTGTTACTTTTAAATTAAAAATGTGTCAACAGTGGGTAATAAGACAGGGACCATGGGTGTAGTCTGAGTAGGCTGAGGGCCTCTGGAAAAAGTAAGGCAAGATATTTACAGTCAGAGCAATGTAACTACAAGCAAGGAAACCCCCTACCAAAACGCCATGTTAAACATTAAGCTGTAGAGTCATTCTTCAGTGAGATCAGTTAATATTCCCCAGATAAAGGAAAGTAGCCCATGTTTTTATTATGCTAATCATTTGTAATCATGTGTAAGATTCACTTTAGCATGCTACAAGGGACTTAAAGTCTCATCAAGGACAAACATCCTAAAACCACTTTTAACAAGTCCACACCCCTAAGCCTTTTATCAGTTCCCCAAAATCCTCAGCTGCCTATAAATCCCCTAGACAATGCACCACCCCAGGCTCTCTTGTCCCCTCCTGCCCTAAGCCAGTAGTTCTGTCCTCTCACTGTATCTCTAAGTAAAAGTCTGTACCTTGCTTTCCTACCTTGGGTGTTTGCTAAGTTCATTCTTCGACTCTGTGAACAAGAACCCCGGCATCATCTTTGGGGGCTCGTCTGGGATAACTTTGGAGGTGAGTATCGGCATCCAAGCCTGCCTTTTATTTCACTGTCCTTATAGAAGGAAGCCGTCTATGGCACACAACATCGGGCGCTTGTCAGCCACTTAAATGGGACTAGCCCGGCTGCCGATCTCAAAGTCTCGAGAGACAGGTTCTCCTCCATCTCCCTCAGTGGATCCCCCATCTCCCTTGGAAGCAGGGAATGTCACCTGAGTGGAGGCCAGGATTCCCTTTCAGAGGCACTTCCTTGGATACGAGGGACTGAGGAAAGCCATGGGCAACTGCAAGGGTCTAGGCTGAGGCTACACTTCAGCGGCTTCTCAAAGGTCTGCCTGTCTGGAATCAGACCTGGACAGCCCGACTGGGTATCCGTGAGGAGTGTCTCTCGGTCTCTCTGACTTCCAGCCTGCTTTTCCAGGCCACCCTGGTCTCTGGGTGAGGCAAGGATGCTCTTTACTTCCTTTACATGCTCTATGTGTGCCTCTAACTTCATGAATTTCACAGACCCCAATGCCCACCACCGCAAGGTAGGAGATCCATGCTTCACTCTTATTCCTGACTTAATGCTGCCCTTTTTTATCTCATAAATTGTGCCTGGGCACCCATTAGCCACTTAAAAGATATTAGTGTCGGCTACCAGTTTTAAGTCTCAGATGATCCCCTGCTTCCGGATGGGGGTGTCTAGGAGTGACTGAGCCGACTTCCCAGTTTCCTCTCCTAATCTGTGGACCCCAAGGGCAGGCCGGACTAGTAGACAGTGGTCCTTGGATCTCAGCTCTGGCCGATTGATCCGATGGGGCTGAGTGAACCTCAGGCTAGGCTGCTGCCTATGTGAGAGTCACAGCTGACCCCTGACCTCTTGTCTCATAGGTCAGATTTGCTACAGTGGGTGACTGGCTAAAAAATTCCCAGGCAGTGGCAGAAACTGGTGTTTAAAAGTATAGACACACACAACCGCCCCCCCCCCCCCAATGACTGTACAGGTAAATGGCTCTGTTTAAACTCTAGCCATGGCTCTATTCTATTGACCTCTCTTCCTTGGAGGCATTCTTCCTGGGACTACATCATTTCCTTATCTGCAGCCCATGGAACTGGCAATGAGAGGTCACACAGTTCCTGTGCTTATCCGACAGGCAAGAGCCTCTTAAAGAATGATCCCGAGTGTACTATGCTAAAGCCCATGCAGACAAACTAGGGTCTGGATCAGGGCTCCCAGAAGGCACAAAGTAAGAGCTCACTGGTAAGGTCCCATTAAATCCAGAACTCTGAAATGACTCTTGCTGAGTGGGAAGGCAAGAGAGAAATCAAGGCAAGATACAGACCATGCTGGTAAGGCGTGTTTAAGTCCAGTAGGCCTGGCAGAGGAGGTGACTGACCACTGTCACCCAGGCTCCAAGGTGAGGGGACGCCCTCACAGAAAAGGCTGACCAGGGGTTGCACACCTGTCTTTCTCACTCTCTCTTCCAGATGGGAGCATCCTCTTAAAGTTTAAAGCCAGACACACTTCTGGCATGCATTCTAAAGAACTGGGAGCTATTTAATCCCCAGAAGCTGAAATGGAAGTGCCTTATCTTCTGCACACAAGCCTGGCCGCAATACAAACTCTCTGATTAGAGAAGCTTGGCCTCTGAGAGAAGGATACAATATAATAAGATTATGCAACTAAGTTTATTTTGCCACAAGGAAGGAAAATAGTCAAAAGTCCTATGGACTACTACAGTATGGAACTAGTTTTCTTAAAATGTTTTGGTGAAAATCTATTCTGTTTATTAAGTTCATCATTATCTTTAAAAATTGGGAGGTTTTTAAATTAGACTCCCTGAGACAGAAAAAATTTGTCTCCTGCAATACAGCCTGGTTTTAAATGACTGGCACTAGAACTGTACTTGCATTTCATTCACAGCCCCCGGACACATACAGTCCCTATCAGTTCAGAGCCTTCATCACCCCTGTTAGTCTGGGGCCAACTAGACCATAACCCAGTTATGTAAACTGCTTGCCCTTAGAGTGTATTCTTGAAAACTGAGATACTTTTAATCAAATAATCTCAAAAGAAAGAAGGTAACTGAATACTAGTAACTAGAAAATCTTTGTATCAGTCTGTGTACATGTTCTTTTACGAAAAGTGTTGCTAACTGTAGTCACTATGTCTCAATCTGTTTGTGTGTCTAAGTGTGTAAATGAAAAATATTTTTCCACCTCCAGATGGTATTAATAAGTATTGGTTGTAAAACAAGCACTTGTAAAAATTGGGCATTCTAAAACTTCCAGAAAATTCTAACAGAAAATATTAAGCATTAATGCTAATTTAAATTGAACTGAAACAGACATGTCCTTATGGTTATCAGCTGCCTAAGTTTACCTAAAGTCATTTAAGTTGATGTTATTTGTTAAAACTTTCAAGAAAAAGTGCTTAAAGAGAGGCTTGACTTTGTCTAATGTTTGAAAGTTTTGTGAGCATGGTTGTTAGGAATGAATAAACTAAATAAGTGTAGCAAGTAAACATCTTAATAATAATAGTGTGTTACAGCGTATTACAGTGTGTATACCTACAGCCTGAGAATCTTTGTGGCAACCGAAAACCTTAAAGGTTGTTAAGTTAAGTAGACATATTTTATGCTTAGTGAAAAAGTGTGCTGTAAAGCACATGATTCCAGAAATTATAAAATGTGTTCATAAACTTATCAATCTAAAGAATGCTAGTGTAATGGTTTACAATAGCCTACTTCTCAGTGTTCACTGAAAATTCAAGTTCCTAATGGTTTTAAGTTCTAACTAAAACTACTTGAAATAATAGAGAAAACATCTACGCATGATAGAAAAGATGTGGGTTTTAATGAGGTGTAAGGGCCTCCAACCAAGAATATTGTATCCAGCACAATTATCATTTAAATATGATGGAGGGATTAAACAATTTCCAGACAAACGAAAGTTGAGTTTGCCTCTCATAAACCACCACTACAGGATATCTTAAAGGGACTGCTCTAGAGGGAGGCACTCCTAAGACTAAAAAGATGTCATCAGAGAAAAAAAAATCACAGCAAAAAAAGCAGACAATCCAAATACTAACTAAAGGCAAAGAATAAAACACCTAGTATATAAAGAATGGAGGAGGAAGAATAAGAAGGGAGAGAAATAAAGAAACATCAGACTGTGTTTAAAATAGCAAGAAAGTTATGTTAGATTGTTAGATAATAAAGAAGCAACCCTTGAACCTTTGGTAACCACGAATCTAAAGCCAGCAATGGCAATAAGTACATATCTATCAATAATCCCCCTAAATGTAAATGGACTGATTGCACCAATCAAAAGACACAGAGTAACAGAATGGATAAAAAAGCAAGACCCATGTATATGCTGCTTACAAGAGACTCACCTCAAACCCAAAGATATACACAGACTAAAAAATGAAGGGATGGAAAAAGATATTTCATGCAAACAACAAAGAGAAAAAAGCAGGTGTTGCAGTACTTGTATCAGACAAAATAGACTTCAAAACGAAGAAAGTAGCAAGAGATAAACAAGGACATTACATAATGATAAAGAGGTCAGTCCAACAAGAGGATATAACCATTATAAAATATATATGCACCCAACACAGGAGTGCCGAAAATGTGAAAGAAATACTAACAGAATTAAACGAGGAAATAGAAAACAATGCATTCACTTTAGGAAACTTCAACACACCACTCACTCCAAAGGACAGATCAACGAGACAGAAAATAAGTAAAGACACAGAGGCACTGAACAACACATTAGAACAGATGGACCTAACAGACATCTACAGAACTCTACACCCAAAAGCAACAGGATACACATTCTTCTCAAGTGCACATGGAACATTTTCCAGAATAGACCCCATACTAGACCACAAAAAAGAACCTCAGTAAATTAAAAAATATGGAAATTCTACCAATCAACTTCTCAGATCACAAAGGTATAAAACTAGAAATAAATTTTGGAAAGAAATCAAAAAGGCTCACAAATACATGGAGACTTAAAAACATTCTCCTAATTAATCAATGGGTTAATGACCAAATGAAAACAGAAATCAAAGAATGGAGACTAATGACAACAACAACACAAAGCCACAACTTCTGTGGGATGCAACAAAGGCAGTTCTAAGAGGAAAGTATATTGCGATCCAAGCCTATTTAAAGAAGGAAGAACATTCCCAAATGAATAGTCTAAAGACACAATTACTGAAATTGGAAAAAGAAGAACAAATGAGTCCCAAAGTCATCAGAAGGAGGGACATAATAAAGATCAGAGAAGAAATAAATAAAATTGAGAAGAATAAAACAATAGAAAAAATCAATGAAACCAAGAGCTGGTTCTTTGAAAAAATAAACAAAATAGATAAACCCCTACCCAGACTCGTTAAGAGAAAAAGAGAATCTATACACATAAACAGAATCAGAAATGAGAAAGGAAAAATAACGACAGACCCCACAGAAATACAAAAAATTATAAGAGAATATGAGAATCTAGATGCTAACAAGCTGGAAAACCTAGAAGAAATGGACAACTTCTTAGAAAAATACAACCTTCCAAGACTGACCAAGCAAGAAACAGAAAAACTAAACAGACCAATCACCAGCAATGAAATTGAAGTGGTAATCAAAAAACTACCGAAGAACAAACCCCGGACCAGATGGATTCACCTCTGAATTCTACCAGACATATAGAGAAGAAATAAGACCCATTCTCCTTAAAGTTTTCCAAAAAATAGAAGAGGAGGGAATACTTCCAAACTCATTCTATGAAGCCACCATCACTCTAATACCAAAACCGGGCAAAGACCTCACCAAAAAAGAAAATTACAGACCAATATCCCTGATGAACGTAGATGCAAAAATACGCAACAAAATATTAGCAAACCGAATTAAAAAATACATCAAGAGGATCATACACCATGATCAAGTGGGATTCATCCCAGGCATGCAAGGATGGTACAACATTCGAAAATCCATCAACATCATCCACCACATCAATAAAAGAAGAACAAAAACAACACGATCATCTCCATAGATGCTGAAAAAGCATTTGACAAAATTCAGCATCCATTCATGATTAAAACTCTCAACAAAATGGGTATAGACGGCAAGTACCTCAACATCATAAAGGCTATATATGACAAACCCACAGGTAACATCATACTTAACAGCGAGAAGCTGAAAGCTTTTCATCTAAGATCAGGAACAAGACAGGGATGCCCACTCTCTCCACTGTTATTCAACATAGTACTGTAGATCCTAGCCACGGCAATCAGACAAAACAAAGACATACAAGGCATCCGGATTGGTAAAGAAGAAGTCAAATTGTCACTATTTGCAGATGACATGATACTGTATATAAAATACCCTAAAGACTCCACTCCAAAACTACTAGAACTAATATCTGAATTCAGCAAAGTTGCAGGATACAAAATTAACACACAGAAATCTGTTGCATTCCTATACACTAACGATGAACTAACAGAAAGAGAAATCAGAAAAACAATTCCATTCACAATTGCATCAAAAAGAATAAAATACCTAGGAATAAACCTAATGAAGGAAGTGAAAGACCTGTACTCTGCAAACTACAAGACACTCCTAAGAGAAATTAAAGAGGACACTAACAAATGGAAATGCATCCCATGCTCTTGGCTAGGAAGAATAAATATTGTCAAAATGCTATACTACCTAAAGCAATCTACAGATTCAATGCAATCCCTATCAAACTACCAACAGCTTTCTTCAATGAATTGGAACAAATAATTCTAAAATTCATATGGAACCGCAAAAGACCTCGAATAGCCAAAGCAATCCTGAGAAGAAGGAATCTAACAGGGGGAATTACGCTCCCTGAGTTCAAGCTCTACTACAAAGCCACAGTAATCAAGACAACTTGGTATTGGCACAAAAACAGACCCACAGACCAGTGGAACAGAATAGAGAATCCAAACATTAACCCAAACATATACAGTCAATTAATATTTGATAAAGGAGCCTTGGATATACATTGGGGAGATGACGGCCTCTTCAGCAGCTGGTGTTGGAAAAACTGGACAGCTACATGTAAGAGAATGAAACTGGACTACTGTCTAACCCCATACACAAAGGTAGACTCAAGATGGATCAAAGACCTGAATGTAAATCATGAAACCATAAAACTCTTAGAAAAAAACAAAGGCAAAAATCACTTGGACATAAACATGAGTGACTTCTTCATGAACATATCCCCCCGGGCAAGGGAAACAAAAGCAAAAATGAACAAGTGGGACTATATCAAGCTGAAAATCTTCTGTACAGCAAAGGACACCAGCTGTAGAGCAAAAAGAGATCCTACAGTATGGGAGAATATATTCATAAATGACGTATCCGATAAGGGGTTGACATCCAAAATATATAAAGAACTCACGCACCTCAACAAAAAAAGCAAATAATCCAATTAAGAAATGGGCAGAGGACATGAATAGACACTTCTTCAAAGAAGAAATTCAGATGGCCAACAGGCACATGAAAAGATGCTCCACATCGCTAATCATCAGGTAAATGCAGATTAAAACCACAATGAGATATCCCCTCACACCAAAATAAATTATTTAAAAAAAAGGAGGTGTAAGGAGTGGAAATTCATTTTATTGCGGGTAAACGAAGGTAACTGTTGTCAAGTATAGCTGTTTATTTGAAGAGGGAGAACTCTGTACAAAGAAAGTTGTGGAAGAATTTGATATGGTCGTGCTATGTTAGATTAAAGTAAATAAGTCTTAATATGAAGTACACAGCGAAATTAGAATTTTGTTTTCTATCTGTTAAAAGGACAAAGTTTACTTAAACTCTTAGTCTGCTCTTAATGTTGAAAGATTACAAATGGTTTTCTAATTGTTTTGTCAAAGCAGTTTCTCATGCTTAAAGTCTCAATGAGTTGTCTGAGTATTTTAGAAAATAAAATCTTATTATTAGAAGGACTAAAAGCTAAGTTTTGCTAACAACTGTGTAGCCTTCTGTAAGTCTTCAGAGAGGAAATTTCGGGGCAAAATACCTCTAAAAATGAAACTCAGTCAAAGGGAGAAATAAAGTTTAAAATCCATTTATTGTTTACAAAACTGCAGTCCAGCTCATCTCTTTCTCCTGCTCCAGCAATAGCAAATCCCACTCTCCCCCTCCCCTCTCAGATACAGAGAAGCCCTCCTTGCCCAGGTAATTACCCACTGACATGGAGATGAATTTCTCTCCATCCCTGAGGAATGATGCAAATGCACTAAACCATACTTCTTCCCACCTCTGAATGCCAGTGATATTCAGATGTACTAAAGCCAGGTGAGATATTCTGGAAATGTTACAATTTTACCCATACCTTCTATATTTGCCTTCTTTTGTTGTCATTCTGGTTAAATAGATAAGTAATGTCTCATAGTGACCTATGATTCTATTTAGGCAAATGCCTTAAAAACTTTCTTCTGACAGCGTCTCAAAATCAAATTCCAAAAGATGTTTTTATCTAGTTAGCTCTGATATTTTCCAGAGTGCCCCTGGAACATGTCAGAGGAATTTTCTCCTCGTTGGGGGAAATATTTTGCTAATTTGGCTTATTTATCTGATATATATTACCTGCTTAATTGCCTGGAAAGCACTGTCAAAGGGAATGATGCTAAACTTTGTTACTGAATGTTTTATGTTACAGAAATATCCGAATTTCATTATGTCAGCAGTCTTACAGTAAGCTCTCATCAGATCTTTAACCATTGTCATTTGTAAGTCTTAAATGACAGGATCTTTTTAAGCAGAATTGAAACATTTATCTTTCTCTCTCTACCTGAACCCTCCAGAATTTCCTGTAATAAAAATGCGGGTGACTTTAGAGAAAAGTATTGTTCCAATAATGCAGCCTTATCTATACTAAATCCTAATACTAGTCATTGGGACATAGACTACCAAAATATCTGGCTATTATTTTCCAGATGTTTGTTTTCTCCCATCATTTCAATAGAATCTTACTATTCTTAATCTTCATATTTAGCCATGCATTCTTTAATCTCCTTGTCAAGTTTGTCCTTCCAGAATGGAAAATGCAACTCCAGATGTTGCTACTTAACCTAATAACACAATTTGTTACATCTTGCCTAGAAGCAATAAAACTGCAAATAGTAATGGAACCCAGAATAAAAGTGCCCATCTTCTGAGGTCCTCTCGACTAATCAGTGATGGAAACCTAGCTGCACCCCTTACTGTGCCCCCTGTCAGCATGAAGCAGCCAGAGCGGTCATCTCCCCCTTTCCCCAGCAGCAGCTAGGGTCTCCATCTGTAGAGGGAGGAATGAGACAGGGACCGTGGGTGTAGTCAGAGTAGTGGGAGGGCCTCCGGAAGAAGCAAGACAGGATATTTACAGCCAGAGCAATGTAACTACATGCAAGGAAACCCCTACCAAAACTCCATGTTAAACATTAAGCTCTAGAGCCATTCTTCAGTGAGATCTGTTGATATTCCCCAGATAAAGTAAAGTAGCCCATGTTTTTATTATGCTAATCGTTTGTAATCATGTGTAAGATTCACTTTAGCATGCTAAATGGGACTTAATGTCTCATCAAGGACAAACATCCTAAGACCACTTTTAACAAGTCCACACCCTAAGCCCTTTATCAGTTCCCCAAAATCCTCAACTGCCTATAAATCCCCTAGACAACACACCACCCCAGGCTCTCTTGTCCCCTCCTGCTGTGAGCCAGGAGCTCTGTCCTCTTACTTTATTTCTAAATAAAACCCTCTCCCTGGCTCTCCTACCTTGGGTGTTTGCTAAGTTCATTCTCTGA
The DNA here is from genome assembly GCA_029783875.1 of Phataginus tricuspis. Lineage (NCBI taxonomy): Eukaryota > Metazoa > Chordata > Mammalia > Pholidota > Manidae > Phataginus > Phataginus tricuspis. The sequence continues at coordinate 23,546,543 of JAQQAC010009376.1, read as the reverse complement.
CTCCGCAAACAAGAACCCCGGTATCATCAAGACCCATTGCCTCTGGGATGAGTCAAGTGAGGATCAGAGGTAGGAGGTCAGCTGGGAGGAGACTTTCTTTCCACAAAATGGCCTTTTACACTGTTTGATTTAATATGAGCATGCGCTATCATTAAAAGTGAACCAAAAAACAAAAGCAGAAACTATTAGTGGCAAACCTTGGCTACTACAGATGAAAGGATATCAGATTTCCCATTGGCCATGGAGCCAGCCGAGCAAGGCCCTAGGTCACTGAGATTTACTTGGATGCATTTACTGTAAATGAGATTTAAGAAGCTCACCATTTCCCAGAGAAAGTGCTCCCGAGCTGTTTTCTGGTGATGTATAAGGAGGCTCTCTAGATTCCATGAAGAAGCAGGCAACCTCAGATGGACCCAGTGCCAAATAAGCTATGAGTTGTGACATGTTTCAAGGAAAACTGAATCACAACCATGAAAATGTAGTCCCAGAGGGAGGAGTGAGGATGAGAGTCTGCCAGGTGACTCCAGTGATGTCCCAGAGCGGTTGCTCCACAGGCCAGCACAAGTCTTCTGGCTGTGGCAGAGACCTGGTGTCCCCACAGTGGAGGCTGTGTTTCCCCAGGAGGCCCACCTGACCGGAGGATCCTTTGAGGATATTGAGTTTCCTTTGTTCTGTCTTTTATTCAGTAAGTAACTTTCTTAATTTGAATTTCCAAATGAGTTTTCCTATTGGGGAGAGACTGTGATACTGGCTAAAACAAGTCCGGTCATCGTGCGTGTCTCCCGGGCACATGAATACCTTAGCACTCGGTGATGCTATGCTCAGTTTTGAGTGACTGGATTTAGGGAGCTAGCATCACAGAGGTAATGGAACAGGCCTAGAATGAGAGAAACCCAGCTTCCATTCTCAGCTTCTCTACTCATCAGTGTGTGATCGTGACTTCGCTCCTTAACCTCTGAGCTTTAATTCCTTCCTGTGTAAAACAGAAATGAGAAAGCTTTGCAGAGCTTAGCTGTGTTAAAAGGAAACCCATAGGCCCAAATTGGAGTCATTTATGCTAGGCAAGTCACCAAACCAGGGCTAATTCAGTTTCCACCTCCCCCAGAAATGAGTCTTAACAGTCAGTCAGGAATTTTCTGGCCAACACCAATGAGGTAATCTGACACATAGGCTCTCTCTATCCCTGCCCCCAAAACGAGGTAATCTGCATGAGACCCACTGTTCTTCCCCCTAAAGGACAGTGACCTTGCCTAAAACAATCCCTTGTTTTTTACTAATAACTTCTTGCCCCAATCCCTGCCAAAAAAAACCTTTCCATTTTGTGCGACTCCTGGGAGCGTCTCTCCATTTGCTTGCTGGAGTGCTGCCTGATTCATGAGCTTCTTAATACAGCCAATTAGATCTTCAGATTCACTCGTTTAAGTTTTGTTTCTTAACAGGTGAAAACTGAGAAAATAGAGGCAAAGCACTTGAGATAATGGAATGTGATAAATTGTTCTCTCACACTCTCTCTCTACATACATATATATATATATATATACACACACACACACATATACATAAGCATATGTATGTATGTATCCATGTAAAACCATATACACGTGACACAGAATTCCCCTTAGTGAATTGGATATTCAAGCCACTGCGGCTCTGCAGTGACACAGCCACACGCAACAAACACTAAGCCCCTCAAAGATCTGTCTGCCAGCCTCCTGTCCAGTTTATTTGGGTTTGAGACATCAGCTAAAGCTCTGAAGACAGGAACCTGGACCTATGCCTGGTTCTACCACTTGCTGTCTCGGTGACTGAGCGAGTGACAAAACCTGCCTGGACCTCCGATCCTTCATCTCTTAAATAATGGAGAATTGAGCCAGACTGAATCTGAGCATTAACACTGTTTTTCATTTCATGAAAGACTTGCGCTGACTAGCTAGGCCAGGTGATTTCTAAACTTTTCATACCCTAAGATTAAAAATGTGTTCTTTGCTATACATGGCAGAAGTGTGAAAATGCACACTCCCTACAGCCTTAAGAGTCTACGGCCACAGATCTGGGGAGGGGCAGTGCACGACTTGGAAGGAAGAACCAGGTCTCTTCCCCCCGGCGTTTCCCTCTTGCCCCGGGAATCCTCTTGCTTTCCTTTCCACTGTTCCCAGAGGCAGGAGGATCCGGGGAGGACCAGCCTGTCTCCTGCTTCTCCTTGGGCATTTCCTAGGTGCTGGTCCTCAGGCTTCTGTGTGCATGGGAATTGCCCAGGGATCTTTCTAGAATCGTGATTCTGATCCTTCCCCTTCCCATTCTGGTTCTGTCTGCCTGGGGCCCTGAGGCCGGGTCTGCGGGCCGTCTCACCCTTGACGATTGTGTTCCCCACATTGTTCCTGCTGCTCCCGCCCTGATTCTGGTGCGACTAGGACAGGACAGGAGGCCCTTGCTGACAAATGATGAATGAAAATGCCCCCCAGAGGACGCTGAATGGTGTCTGAATTGGTGCCAACAAGCCTTTCGTGATTTGTCAGCTGAGACGGCTGAGAACGAGAGCACCTTTCAAACCGCCGAGAACAAAGGGCAGCTGTGGTGGCAGAGGAGGCGGTCGCCAGAGGCCAGGTCACGTTTCCAGGGTGCCCGTCTTCTCCCGGAACCCCACTTTCCTGGGTGCTGACTGACGACATCAGCAAGAGTGTCCCAGCCTCCAGCAGCAGCTGGGGGGCAAGTGTCCTCGGCAGAGAAGGAGAAGACCTCCCTGAGGATGACGCCCTGGCTGCGAGCACCGCCGGGCCCGTCACATCGGCAGCCCCTTGCAGGTTGCCCGCTATTGTGCTCGAGAATGCTGTATCTGGAGGAGAGACTGGCCCTTACCAGAAAACATTTTCTGGCATTTAGTGAATGTTTTAACTGGATGATTTGTGTAAGAAGCAAGATGTAAATATTGCTGGATCATAAGGAAAAAACTAAATTCAGTTTTATACATTCACACAACCCAAGAAAGTGAGAACGGTGGAAAAGGGTCAGAGGGGTGTGATTTAGGCCTCTTTTCCAAAAACGGTAAGCCACAGCACACTTCCAACAGACCACAGTCATAAAGGTATATGACACTGATGTCAAAACACCACTGAGGGTCAATAAGATGCTCTGATACGGGTAGTGGTGGGGCCTGGAAAAGGAGTGAGAAGCCAGTACCACCTGGATGGAGAGGATCTGAAAAATAAAGGCTGGTTCTTCTCCCGAGTGGGTAAAGATTTACACCATGAGCATCAGAAACTTCCCTCTAGGGCTGAGTCCTGGCTCCATCTCAGACAGTAAGCTAAATTCTCTGTTGTCACCTTCTGCACCTTTCATGTAAGGATGTTAGAATTACCATTTTCAAAGTGTTGTTCTGACAATTCAATTAGTTCATAGAGTTGGAGCCTAGCAGTTTGCACTCCAGGAAACAAGAGAAAAGTCATAACCAGGATGGTGGCTTTCATGGCAAAGCTCAGTCTTGAAGAAGTCCAGGTGTTGTAGGCGAAAGGAGAGAACTCTCTAAACCAAGAAGAGTTAGCAATCACCTGGTGGGAGAACGGACACTGTAAGCTTTTTCATCATTATTCTTCCCTCTCTTCAACATATAAATGCAACGTGAATTATTCTCCCCAGAAGAGAGGCCCTCGTTGGCCCACAGGCCCCTGGGGTTCCTGCATCATCTCCCTTCTCCTTCACAGCGCAGCTTCATGAAAGGGATGGCTTAGGTGCTGTCTTTGCCTGCCCCCTCCATTCTCTCTCGAGCCTGCTCCGGCCAGGCTGTGCCCAGGAGGACTGCCATTGTCAAGGTCACCAGGACCTTCACGGGCTACATCCGGCACTCCATTCTTAGGCCTCTCTGCCTTGACCTCTTTGTAGCTCTTGGCACCATCTGTGCTGCTGCTTCATCACACAACTGTTTGCACTTGGCTTTGGGAATGCCATAGTCCCCTGGTTTTCCTCTTCTGTCCCTGGCTGCACCCTTTCGGTCTACTGTGCTTCCCCAGCCTCACCCCCAAACTCTGCCCACTGAGGTGCCCCTCACTTATGGTGATCTCATCTAGTCTCCTGGCCACCAAGAGGGTGACATTATCCAAGTTTATCTCTAGCTGAGACCTGCCCCCTTAATTCCAAACCTACCATGTCCAAGATCAAACTCTTGCTCTTTTCCCCAAAACTCACTGCTCACATGACTTCTTGTTTCAATAAATGACAGCTCCATCCCTCCTGTTGCTGCAATGGGCTGAATTGTGTCCCCCTCTACCCCAGATCCGTATGTTGAAGCCCTAATGCCCCAGGTGACTGTGTCGGAGATAGGACCTTCAGGAAGTGAGGTTAAATGAGGTCATAAGGGTGTCCTGACCTGAGAGAACTGGTGCCCTTATAAAAGAAGAGAAATCAGGCCTCTCTCTCTACCATGTGGGGACACATGGGAAGGCAGCTGTCTGCTAACCAGCCCTCCCCAGACCCTGACCTTGCTGACACCTTGATCTTGTACTTCCAGCCTCCAGAACTGTGGGAAATGAATTTCTGTTGTTTAAGTCCCACAGTCTGTGGTATTTTGCTATGGCAGCCCCAGCTGACTAATACAGATGCTCAGTTCCAAAACCTTAGCACCATCCTTGACTCCTTTCTCCCACATCCTACTTTCAATCTGCCAGCAGAGCCTATAGAGTCTGTCTTCAGCACACAGCCAGACATCCCCATCTGCTTATCAAGAACATGACTCAGGCTGCTGGATTATTGCAATAAACCGCTCGCTGAGCTCCCTGCTTTGGATTATACCACCCACTCCTCAGTGTGTTCTCAAAACAGCAGCCAGAGCAAGCTTTTAATGCCCAGATTGCATCACTCCTGCACAAGAACCTCCACCTGGCTTCTCATCTTGCTCAGAGAAAAGCCACATCTTGACCTATGTCCCCAGGCCCTAAACAGAGTCTCCGCCCGCCTCCCCCATCCTGTCACCCCCCCAAAGCATCTGCCTCCATCTTGCCTCATGCTAGTTACTCTGGCTTTCCAGGGGTTCCACATGTGGATTTGAACAGGTGGGTGTCCTTTCCATTTTCAAGTCTTGGCTCAAATGCTGCCCTCTCAGCAAGGCTTTTCCTGAGCCCCCGCTGGAACTGCAGCCTCCCCGCCGACACACATTCCCTGCCCTTTCTGCTTTATCTTCTCCACAGAACAGTCACCACCTAATACTGTATATGGTTCGCCTGTTTCTGGTCTGTTTTCTGCCTCTAGAATGTAAGAACACAGGACTTAGGAGGGCGGTCATTGTTTTCTGTGTGTTTATTCCCATGCCTTCCGGACTGAGGATAGCCTGTCAGAGAGCGGCGGCCATAAATATCTGTGGAATAAATGAGTGAATGAGTACCTGTTTCTTTACATTTAATCAAGAAAGTTCAATCTTCTGAAATAAAAGTCTTTCCTATTGGCTTACATAATTGTCTTCACATAAAGAATTTTGCTCTTTAAAGACTAATTAGCCCCACAGCTTGCTGAATCCGGGCAAATTTGAATCGTGGGTCATCTTGAATAGCAGCATTTTCTTCACTGCAGGCAAAGTCCTGCAAGGCAAAGAAGCATCTTGAAGGCTGTATTTATAAACCTTAAAGAGAAGTAGCATTATGGTAGTATTTTTTCAAAGTAAAGGGTGAGAGTATTAAAAGATGCTTTTAAAGACACGTTAGTTGGGGCACTTCGTTTATTTGGAAGAGATTCGGCCTTTCTAACTTCCACCCGGTACCTGAAAAGGATTCCTTAGGAACTTGGGAAGTCTCTGTGCTTCTGGGTTGGCATATACTTTGGGGAAACAGTGTGTGTGGTTCTAACAGTCTCTGTAGTCTCCTTGGGACATACCCGTAGGAAAAAAGGAAAATGCCCCAGAAAAGCAGCTGTTAAGGATTCTTTCCCAGGATGCCTGTCCCAGGCCGTCGGGCTTCAGGGCCTCTGCAGCTCCCACCAACCCTCTGCGACCCCAGGAGGAGGCAGTGTGTGCTACAGCCAAGAGCTGTTCCTGGAACACCGTGTTCTCACAGCTCCCACAGAGACCGCTGACTTTTTTTTTTTTTTTTTTTTGCTTCAGAAAACCCCTCTCCAGGAAAAGCCTTCTACAAAACAGATTGGAAAAGATATAAAGTCACATGCGCACACACACACACACACACACACGCACGCATTCTTTCTGGCAAGAGGCAGGAAGAGCATGGGGCTGCCTGACCTTTGGAGAGGGGCATGCACCGCTGTCTGGTCTGGGCCCGCCCCACACCTACTTGCTCCAGGGCAGGAATTAACCCTGGCAACTCCTTCCTCCAGAGTCAGAAAGCCCAGCGCTCTGGGTGGAAGAGCCAGCTGCCTCCCATGTTCCCGACCGGAATTGGTTCTGGAGAGTTGGGTCTCTGAGGGTGGCTCCTGCCAGCCCTTGACCTTGAGGGCCAACTGACTCCAGTTCACCCCTTCAAAAAGCTTCTCTTGGTGAATGTCTGGGCTCATTTCTTAAAACTTTCTGAAAGAGGCTGCTAAACAGCTGGTGACTCGAACATTCAACGAAAAGGAATAAGAGAAAAATATAATGCGTGTTTGTGTAGCCTGTTTCCAGGAACATGAAGCACTTCATATCCAGAGGAAGTCTTGAAATACAGCCACGAGACTCGGGAGGACAGGCTGCCCCTGCTCCCTGCCATGGGACTGTAGGAGGATGGAAAGGACTTGATTCACGTCTTTCATACGTGACCCAGAAGTGTCATGAGGGCACGTGAATCTGTTTTGAAAGTTCCAGCAGTACAGAAAAGCTTCATGAAAAAGCTATCAGGCTTTGTTCTACCTCTCTCTACCCTCCCCTTTTGGCTTTTGTTTTCATTTCACATAGTCATGGTTAACGTCCATGTTCTCCTCTAGAAACAATGAAATGCGTTGTGAATGAAATGAAATCTATCTGCAGATTTATTCCGAATGTTTGAAACAAACAAACAGTGCTTGATATGTAAATGTCAAGGCCTTTGAAGGTCTTTAGGTCCTAACTCTCTGAGGGCTGGGACCATGTGTGGTCACCAAGCGAGACTGGCATGGCCCAGCCAGCTGTCGCCCAATCAGACTCTCTGGGGTGTCGGGAGGCGTGCAGGCGGCGGCGGATCCCATCATGTAAAGACTTCATTCCGCACGTATCTCTGTGGCTTGAGACTGGGTTTGCAAGGCGCACACACACACACACACACACACTGTGTAATTAGCTGGAAGGTAATTACTGACTAAGCCTTGCTTGCCGCCTTGCAACAAAAGTGGGGAGAAGCGCTCCACAGCTCAACTCGTTCAGGCGGCCCGATGCCTGCTAGAAACTCTGAGCCTGAGCTTAGGACAGGAGGGCTGGCAGAGGTGGACACGCAGGCTACCGATTATTTGGCAATGCCTATTGACAACATTGTGTGTAAGCATTAGGAAAAAAATAATGAAAAGATTTCCCAAAGCCCTTGATAGAAGAAGCACGTGTCAGACACAGAAACCTCTCATCACGCTGTGGTTATCAGGCACCCGGCTCCCGCCTGCACGTGAATGCTACCGAGGCGGGCGTGGCTCTGCTTCCGGCTCTGACGGGCCCACGTGGACTCAGATGAACCCAGGCTTGACTCTTGGTTTTGCCCCTGATAAGCTGGTGGCCCCTGTCAGTCTCTGTAAGCCTGTCTCCTAAGGTATGAAGGGCACCTTCCACTTCTCGTGCGATAATGACCCCAGCATGGCCAGCGCACTGTGCTCCACGGAAGGATTAAATAAATAGCGGATCTTCTCTTCCACTCTCCCGTCTTCTCCTAGTCCAAATAAATATTCATGTTCTTTACTCCAGTTGATCCTATTTTGCGCAGAGTTGGGCCAACAGCTGCAGGCTGACCTTCAAATGTATTTTCTCAACTAGAGTTTCTGGAAAGAATTCCAGCTGCCTCTCCATTCTGATTTTACACTGGAATTTAAAAATTTTAAGATATTTTACTTTTACCCAGGGTAGGTTAAAAATAATATCGTACCTTTACATTTCTTGATGTGTAACACTGTAAGCACGGGTACATATGTGTTTTAACCTCAGTCAGTGTAAGCCTAGGGAGTTGGAGGGACATTGGGGTGATAAAAATTCTGATATGTTATGATGCTCTAATAAGATGGAGATCCCAGGATGTGTGTGTGGGCTCCCCAGGAGACAGTATAAGAGCTGCATGGGCCTCACTGTAGTGATGGAATTAATTTCTTGGCCAAGTTTTTAAAGTGTGTGCGTAAGTAAGAAAACCTTTCTGTGATCCGCTAGTTTCTATTACTTGTGCAAGAAACAGAAGTGGTACCAGAGAAAATAGCTCTCATCCATTAAAAGTTGTGTGTATGTATGTGTAAACATACATTTGCTTTTAAAGCCTAGTGACAATATTGAAAAAAAGGCACATTATTGATAGGTATCAGCGTAGACAAAAATACACTGAAATGTGCCACCTTCACTAAGTAAGATAAGCATTCACAATTAATAAGCCACAGGATCACCCTTTTGCTTTTTAACTCACTTGGTATTTTAAAGTTACATTTCTATTTTTACAGAGTCGCTGAAATACAGGAAACTTTCAAGATATTTTTAAGTTTGCTTTTGTTAAAACAACCAAATGAAAAATAACAGCTAGTTGGCCATCTAGACACTGGGTTATTCTGGCCTTTTTGGTAAATTTCCTTTTATGAAAATAGCTACAAATCTCTCTTTTTCTCAATAAACTTTATTTATAAAGTTCTAGATTTACAGAATCATCACGAGGAAAGTACACGGAATTCTGTTTGCCCCATTTCCTCTATTATTAACCTCTTGCATTGGTCTGGTGTATTTTCCACAAATGAACCAATATTGATGAATTATCATTAACTAAACTCCACACTTCATTCACATCCCCTTATTTTTAAGCTGATGTCTTTTTTCTGTCCCAGGATCCCTAGGATGCCCTATGTGTAAACCCCCGTGCCCCCTTTCAGCTGCGGCGATTTCTCGGGCCTCCCTTGTTTTCCATGATCCTGACAGCTTTGAGGAGCACTGGGCTGGTGTTGCGTGGGATGCCCCTACTGGGATTTGTCTGACGTTTTTCCTGTGGTTAAATTGAAGCTATGGGTTTTGGGGAGGAAGGCAGAGTGCTAGCCTCATCCTGTCCCACCAGGGGTGCGCGCTGCTGACGTGACCTGTCACCGTGGATGTTGACTTTGATCATCTGGCATGGTAGCTAGTGTCTCTCGGTCTCTCCACTGTAAAATTACTCCTTTTTTTTCTCCCTTTCTATCCTCTTTTTATTTTTATCAGAAGAGAACATCTCTGTCCTAAGTCGGTGCACTTCACTGCCATCCCACCCATGAATATTTTTATGCTGAAGTTTTCTTATGGAGTTACGAACCTTGTATTCAAATGTCCCTGAGGACAATCTTTTACAGATACTGATAGTGTGTCTTTAACATCTTCTGCCTAGGATTTGGTGGGGAGTAGTGGTCATATTTTGATAGGAACAGAGTGGAGAAAATTTCTCAACGTAAATATTCAGCAAGTGTAGAAAGTTTCCCTGGCTCTCTAAGGCTACAGCTATCATTATAACTTTTCTCCCTATACTGCAAATAAGTTCTATTTTTTTAAAAGAAAATTTAAAACATTTCCATTTTAAAAGGAAAACATTACTCTGCAGGAATCAAAATAAGTTACTTAAATAGCCTTCTGTATTGTCCTGCATCAAATATATCTTCTGGTTAACAGCTGCTAAAGACTTAGTGTATTTCCTTTCCTCTCTGTGGAAACTAGACTGATATGTTTCTGCACTTTTCCTCTTTGCAGCCCAAGAATTTCTGAGAATGGAGATCTGATGGAAGAAGCAACAGGAAGATGACTGGGAAGCACCTTGTGCCCATCATGCTCCAATTGTGGTTTAAGAAGAAGGGATTTATGATAGAGTGTTACCCGGTTGGAAGAGCAGTGGAAGGGTTAAAGAAGCAGACCCTATGCTGCTTCTAGTTCCCAAGGCCATTCCAGTCCATTCCAGCTATGAGCCATTGGCACTGCCACCTCAGGAAGCCACCTGCAGAACTGTGAAGCCCCCACTGCAGTGGCGGGCACCAGACCCACCTGGCTGGGCTACAGTGCATACCAGCATTTGGAGGCCATCTTCCCTGTCTCCACCCTCATGTAACTCCATTCTGAACTCAAGTCTTGCATGAGTGCATCTATTTAGTAGAACCTAAATCTCATCAAAAGCCCAGCTGCTGGGGAGCTTGTGAAGTGTCCTTTCTTGTTCCAGCTTCCATAAAGGAGACACACTGGAAGACATGCAGGGTGAATAAACCTCCTCTATCAGCCCCTCCACGTGGCCCTCACAACGTTGCTCCTCCAACGGGTAGTGCAACCTGAGAACAAGATTTCTAGGACTGGTGAGAGGAGGGAGATGGGACATGAGGGTAACTCACTTAACATCTATTTCATTATGGTCCCAGGACATCAGCAACAAGAATTGAGCTTATGTCCTCCAGCTTCTTGACCATGTTCAAGAAGAAAGAGAGTGGGGTGGTCTAATGACATGAAGGGCTAGTGTGAGATAGAGATGACCCACTCAGAGTAGTGCTTGGTAGACATCGGTCCAAGTTCACTTACGAGGAATGCTATACATGTGATGCAAGATGATATGCAACTGTTCACCTGCAAGTCAACAACTCAAGGGCATTTTCTTCTTGGCAATGGGACAACTGAACTATTTATTTAAGCACACACACAAAGGGGTGTGGTGGTAATTGACTCAAATAATGGAAATATATCCATTCTGTATTGAGAGTATTGATTCATATTCTCAAATGACGTCAGGAATGATGAAACCGCGTTGGGTCCATTCTCCAACATCAGACGGACGCAAGATCTTTCTAGTAGCTCTTGTCCCATGCCCTCCTGAGCTCCTTAGACTATGGTTCCATGATTTCAGAATTTTGCACACACCAGTCTTACTTTTCAATTCAATTAAACAAAAGAACGATGGGGTTACAATTTTTTTAGACACCTGCACAGACTTCAGGAGCTTGGAAGTGGTTCTAGAGGAAGTAGCTCTCTTGTAATAATTGTTAAAGACAATTTGTAGCTGAATATTTCCAAATTGCTTTAGGATGCTTAGACAGCTGCTCAAACAACCTACTTCCAATCCCATTTTTACTTAATATCTTCTTCTTCTCTCAGTCCTCTTCACTTTTTTGTCTTTTACTCTTATATGACCCCAGTTTATAAGAGAAATATATAATATCATTTTCAAAATGCCATTTTCATTTCAAAATATACAATGCCTTTTTCAAATACATGTTTGGGGTGAAAAAAATTCAAACCATAAAAGTATATGAAGGAATATATAAAGACACATATAAAGAAAAACATGAAACCTCTTCCCCCATACCATCCCAGAGGTAACCACTGTTAATAAAAGTATATTTTTAAAGAAATCTGTCTACAATGAAAAATGTTTTATGATCCTTCATATGGATATAGAATTTATATTTTTCTCTCAAAGAACCAAGAACAACCCAGTAAATGAAAGGATACTTTCTTACAAATTAGATCTCATATTTCTATCTAATCTATGTATGTCCATCTATCATTTATCTATCATATTATCTATTTCATCGACCATCTAACCACCTACCTACCATATGTACACACACACAGACATGCACTCATGCATATAGATATATATGATACAACTTTTAAAGTTATCTAATTTAAGCCTTTTTTATGAAGAGAAGAGAAATTATTAAATCATAGCATATTATCTCAAGTACCATTACCAGTTACACCCAGTGTTCTTCATGCACTGGATTCACAGCACTCACGTCCCTAAGTATGCACCCTAATATCCCTGAGTCAGCACGAGCCACTGAGGAAGTCTTTCCCTGTTTCTTGATGACATTGTTATTGCTGCCTGCTCTAATACCTACCTCTTAATAAAGTTTTTATTACTTAAACAAATAGCGATTTAAATTAAATGAAAACTTGCCTCTTGAATTACATTTTAAAGAAGACTTCAGGGTGTGAATGTTGGTGTAATAAGTCATGCCTAATATATAGTCTGTCCAGGACCAGCCCCAAAGCTTCGGTAAGGCTGATAAGAATGAATATCCTGTGTAGTATCACTCAGAGCCTTGTATGTTTTCTTTAAAATTCTGAGCACATTTCTGAAGCCTTAAAATGAAAACAGCATACAACTAAATCTTTGAAAGGGCCTGTGTAGATTCCAAATTCAATTAGAATCCGTGGATGCTCAGGGTGTACAGCACACCCTCCTATCAACAGGGGCTTCTGGAAGCAGCTGCCTGGTGCCCCGCCTGCCCTGCATTCCCTCACATCCTTCCGCAGGCACCCGCAGTTCAAGGCCAGGCCTGTATCCAGGAAGCACATGCTTCACCAAGAGCATTTTGAAAGTTTGAGGACCAGTTTCTTGGTAGCAGAAATTGGTCTGCTCAACCTAATATTACATTAAAACATTTCACTCCCGCCCATATATTGTGGTAAAAGAAGCCTCCTCTACCCACCATAATATCTAATTTGTTGCTAATCCAGATAGTTGGAAGTGAGCTGTCAGCTTTGGCCTCTATTGTCTGCTTCCCTGGGCACGTGGAAGCCATGAGGGGCAGCTGTCTGCAGCCCACTGGGCGGTCCTTACAGCAAACAAAGGGCCACAGGAGCCTCAATCCTGGGCTCGCCTGTGTTTGCTCTGGGTCCACTTTTAATATCAGTGTTAAAGAAAAGGCACAGTAAGAAATGCATGCACAGTGCAAGAAGAAAGCAAGAGGTTGGTAAGATGGAAATAAATTCAAATTTTCTTCTTAAGCTTTCAAGAAATGTACTTTAGAATCTCTCTCTCTTTCTTAGAATGGCTATTCCAACAGCTTCTTGTTAGTTCCCATTTTCCACACAACCACTGACACTCTATACAAAGTCAGGACTGGGGATATATTTTTCCTAATAGGCTAAGTTGAATTTTTAAAAAGCAAAAATAAAGGGTTATCCCCTGCTTTCGCTGTTAGCAGACAACACAACACATTTTAGTTGAAAAGCTGTGAGTCTCCAGGACTTAGGATGTCTGTAAAAGCTTACCATTTCTGCAGATTGAGGGATTCAGCCAAACAGCTGTGCTTTAAGCTGGGGTGCTGGTGCCAGCATTAGAGCTGGGCCTCAGAGCACCATGCCCGGGAGAGGTGAGTGGCATAGGTGGTAAGGGGGGTGGGCAAGGGGACCATATCCCACAGTCTCACTGACAGTGGAGTTGACAGTTTGGCGGCTGAGGGGAAGTCAGTCAGAACTGAGGCTGAGGCCTGGGTGACCAGAGCACCTGCCACAGCCCTCGGCCCCCACTGGCCAGGACTGCACATGTCATGGTAAGCACAGGGCCAGGGTGAGGCCAGGCTTTCGCAGATAAGCAGCCCCTCCAGCGCGTCCAAGGCACAGGCTTATCGCCCATCCTTTAAAGACTCTCCCTCCAGCTTCGGCCCTCCCTTTCCTCCCTTTACAAACATAGGTCTTCAAATCCGGAGGCCTTGTCCCCATTTCATCGTACTGCATACACCAGCCATGCCACAAACGGCCCTGGTGAGGTCACCGGGGACCGTACTGTGGCTACCGGGGGCAGACGCTTCTCCGGTTTGCAGAGCGTCACCCCAGGCATCCCCTCCTGCCTCACCCCCCCCACATGTCCCCTCCATCTGTGTCCCAAGCAGCTGGCTACTGTCCCTCTGTCCTTGTTTGTCTGTCGGCAGCTTCATCTTGGAGCTCAGTCCCCTGCCACCTTCCCCTCTCGCTGAACCCTCGTCCCCCAGTTAATTTTATCTGTTTCCTCAGCTTCAGGTGCCGAGGGCATACTGTCAAGGCCCAAGTCTGTGCCCCCAGACCTGTTTGCCCTCTAGGCCCCCCAGCTCGCTGCCTCCCCCACACCTGTGCGTGGGCCTCTTGTGGGCATTTCACACTTCACAGGCGTCTTGCTCCTTGTACCCCCCCTTCAATCTGCTCCCTTCCGGGGTCCTCCAGTTTTCAGGACGTCAGTGTACGTGTTGTTCTTAACATTTTCCTCTACCTCTTATCCAATTCATTAACAAGTCCGACCTATTCCACTTCCAAAGTCCAGGTTGAACCAGCCTGCGGCACTCCATTTCCGCCTCCACCTTGGGAGTGCGAGAAACCATTTCTTGCCTGGAACATTGCATTAGCACCCTGACTGGGCCCCTACCTGCTCTCTGCCCGCAACTACATCCCTATCCACTCTCAACCAGGAAACAACCAGAGAAATGACTTAAGAAGCAAATCTAACCATGCCACCCTCCTTAAAACGTTAAGATCCCCTGCAACTGAAGTGAAACACCAAACACCCCGCCCAGTGTCTCAAGGACTGAGCATATTCTCTTTCTGCAAGTGCAGCCTCTCCCTGAGCCACTTTCCCTATGTTAACCATGCTTAAGCCACACCAGCCTCCTCCAGCTTCCTCAGCTCACCAAGCCCTCTATACCTTGGGATCTTTGCATATGCTGTTCCCTGTGCCCAGGACTCTTTTCCCTACACTCTTCACTTGGTCAGGAAGGATGAACCCAGTGACAAAGCTGGCCATGAATTTATGTTTATTTTCTGCTCAGGACGGGCAGAACGTACGTGCCACATGGGCAGTGTCTGCTTGCGCCAAGGTAGGAAGATGGCCAAATCCACCCTCTCTTGCCTTATATATATGCAGCTGGAAAAGGTAGGCAGTTAGCTGAGGCTGAACCAGCTTTATGCCACACATACACTGATGACTCACATCTTAGAAACCCACGGGCCAGCAGGACCGATTCAGTGTTCTGCCTGCTCACCGGGAATTATGAAAAGCAGGGCTCCCACGACTTCGTGCCTACGGTGCACGCCTTTAAAAGGGGGGAGGCTGAAAACCTACTGAACTTGGAAACTGCTCAGAGGAAGTGTTTGGGTGAAATTACAGTCCTCCTGGACCCAGCCATTGGCTGTCTATTTCCCACACAGTAATGGCTGATCCTGTATTTAGAAGGGGCAGCTTCGTTTCTGTCTGGTCTGCTCCAAAGAGCTATTGGAATAGCAAATACCTTTTTGGATGGTTTCAAATGATCCCAGGAGAAAATGGGAAAAGCAAGTGGTCTCTTTCCCTGTTCCCCGGCCCTTTTTGCCCCTAGCCAAGCCTTCCTGCCTCTGTCAGAACAGAGGTGCCCTGCTCCTCCACTCTGCCCAGGAAGCAGCTGCCCGGGTGTGAGCGGAGCTCAAGTCTAGCTGTCCCCACCCCCTATCCGCACATCCATCAGGTGGGGGATCCCACCATTCCGGAGCTTTCTCTAGGGTTTCTCAGTGGCCCCTGAGCAGATGCCTTAAAAACACCATTGTGAGGGTCAATGGAGAGTACTATTAAATGTGCACTTCTTTTAGTCCAGACTCAGAGCCCATGTTTGCTGGGTGGAGAAGCGGAGAAGGGGGCAGGGAACACGTACTTAGTGATGAGGAACGGGCAGCTTAGGCATATGTGGTCCCATGTGAATCGATGAAGCAGAAACAGATAAAATGTTTGGGGAGAGGACACCTCGAAAGACTTCATAGAGGTGATGGGTGCCACTAAGGGTAATTTTCCGGCAGATGTTTGCCTAGGGTCCCTAAAATCTGAAGCACAGGACTGGCAAGTCCCTAGAAAGGCTGTTGTTACTATGATGTAATTCACTGCTTAAAGACTTTATTGGTTCTAGTTCGGTTTGATAGGGTCCAGCTGCTCCTCTGTTTCCTGCTAAAGATGTCGGCTCCGTTCTGATATTCTTCAGCTTGGAAGGAAGTAAATGCTGGGCACTGAAGGCAGACAAACAGGGGTGGCTTATGTATAATAGCCTTGGCTCCAGTTCAAGGGCAGGATGATTCTTTGCCTAATAAAATCCATGGGCTGTTTTCAGCTACTATAAAAAGATGTTGGTATTCCATTTAATCTCCTATAAAGAAATTCAGAAATCCAACATCTTTATTTCCTTCAGAATTTTTATACAAAATTTAAGTATATGGTGCCTGCTGTATTTTCAAAAACTGCTCACTGTCATTCTGTGTAGCTGATTTCCCCAAGTAGAAACAAATAGGGTCAATGTTATTTGGCATCTGCACGCCAGAGGGGTGTCCATTCAGTGTGATCTATAAAAAGAAAAAAGGCTCGCCTGCTCTTTGGCCAATGGCACTTCCCTGAGTGGCAATGACTCAAGCTGCCGACCCGAAGCCACACATGCAGGGAGGCAAACAGAGGACAGTCTTGGCTTCCGATGCATGGTGTCCAAAGGACAATAGCTGATTTAAAAAATTCCAGTATTCTTTCTTCAAAAGCCACTTTAGAAAGAGATTTGCAGTGAATGCAGCGGGCATGCAGGGCTTGACGGGTGCCCCCTGGGGAGCCCGAAGCTGGCTGGTTCTTGCTCTCCTCAGCCGTGTGTAGTCAGTCACAGAAGGTAGCAAGCATTCATTTGTTTTGCTTTTTAGATTCCACATATAAGTGAAATCATATGGTATTTTCTTTCTCCGTCTTATTTCACTTAGCACAGAAAACAAAACAAACAAACAAAAAAGAAATAAACATAAATACAGAGAGCAACTAGTGGTTGCCAGAGGAGAGGGGATTGGAGGGGATGCATGAAATAGGCAAAGGGAACAAAGAGGCACAAATGTCCAGTTACAGAATAAGTCACGGGGATGAAGAGTACAGCAGAGGGACCATAGCCACAAACATTGTGATACCTTGGTGTGACACATGGTAACTATACTTAGCATGGTGAGCATTTTGTAATGTACGTAACTGTCACATCACTGTGTTGCACACCTGAAACCAGTATAATATTGTATGTCGACTCTTCTTCAACTTTGACAAAAGGCTACAGGCGTTCATACACCAGCAGTGTAGGCTCAGTGGGGAGTAAGTTCATGAACTTGAAGTTTCATTTATTCATGGGACAATTACTGTTGTTGCCTAATGACTGAGTGTCTATTTGCTGAGTGCCAGGCACTTACTAGGCACTGGACATACAGCTGTGAACACAGACAGAACGTTCCTGTCTTTGTGGAGCTTACATCTTAGAAGACAAATAATAAAGGACTTAACAGAAAAGAATAAATACTATGGAGGGAAAAAAGGTTTAGTGATAAGGACAGGGAGTGTGGGGCATGTGTCCGGTAGCGTAGCAGTTGAGCTGTTTCACTGGGTATAGCCATGTTCCCTGCCTGGTTCATGATGACCAGGGAAGCCCCTCCGGCCCCACGCTCATGGCACTGCTCTCTGCTCCTGGTGGTCTCAGACATGCTGGGGGGGGTGGGTGCCAAAAGCATAAAGGAAGTTAGTTCCACTTGGACTGCAGGGACATTGACTTGAAGGATGCGAGATGACTTAGGACCCATGTGTCTCTCACCACCAGAGAATGCACTGAAAATAAGAGTTTCTGTGGATCTCAGAGGGGGACCCCACTGAAAGGTAAAATGGGACCATCTTAAACCTGATACCATTCCCACACCGTGGAACAGGTGTGGTCACAGTGTGCTAGTAAACATTTAGCAAACAGCTCTTTGAGAAAAAGTTTGTACGTGTAAAGAGTCTATTATAAACTTTACTGATAGAAGGGATGTGAAGTACACAATTTACAACTAAATGCAATAAACAATCTTAGCAATATTTGTAATTGTTATTGTCAATTCCATATAGCCAATTACTTATCAAAGAATGGTTCATTGATTTTTGTCAAACTCTTGTGTCCATACACTACCTAAGGTTACAACCAATGAGCAAATGTGTCCATCATGAATGTTGGTTGATATTTTCTCGTAGGTTAATAAGCAAGATGAAAGTGAAACAGTTAAGATGTTTGTCAGGACATCACTCACCTGGTCATCAATGACATGAACAACTTATTTGCTGACTTGGATAATAGTTTCTAAAAGTTGAAAAAATATTTCCCCAATTTTTTGTGCTTTCGACAATGTCACAGTTTATTTTTTCTCTAGTACTTGGCCTAAGTTTAGACAATCTATAAAACAATAAACCAAATCAAGTCCCGATTTGTAGCATTTGTCAGTTTCCAAGATGTTAATACTCCAGCCATTGCTGATTTCAAGCTAACCTGTTGGCCTCAGTGAGCATGAGATTGAGAATAGATGTGCAGAAGTATACCATTTATATACCATTTGTACTATGTTAATACAAGAGATACAAATAGCTTTAAGAGCATGGACAATAATAAAATGCAGTAAAATAATTAGGAAGTGATGAATTTTGTGTATTTATTACCTTTATTTTTAATATAATCAACTTAACTGAATTTTAAAAATTATGGCATAATAACATAACATGTACCATCTTAACCATTTATACATGTATAGTTGAGTCCTAAGTACATTCACACTATTGTGCAGCAATCTCCAGAACTTTTTCATCTTACAAAACTGAAATTCCTTACCCGTTAAACAACTGCCTATTTCCTCTCTCCAGTTCCTGAAAACCACCATTCTTCCCTATTTCTATGAGTGTGAGTACTCTAGTTACCTCCTGTAAGTGGGCTCCTACAGTATTTGTCTTTATGTCACTGGCTTATTTCACTTAGTATAACGTCCTCAGGGATCACCCGTGCTGTAGCCTGTGTCAGAAATGCCTTCCTTTTTAAGGCTGAGTAATAGTCCATTGTACATATGGGCCACATTTGGTTTATCCATTCACCCATGGATGGATATTTGAGTTCCTGCCACCTTTTGGTTATTATGAATAATACTGCATGTTCTAAAATATCTCTTCAAGACCTCTCTTCAATATCCTACTTGTGGATATGTACTCACTGAGAAGTAGAATTGCTGAATTATTTAATAGTTCTATTTATCATTTTTTGAGGAACTTTCATTTTTTGCACAAGGGTTCCAATTTCTCCATATCTCTACCAACAAATTATTTTCTGTTTCTTCCATAGTAAACATTCTAATGGGTGTGAGGTGAGATATCACTGTGGTTTTGATTTACATTTCCCTAATTATTAGTGATGTTGAGCGTCTCTTAATATGCTTGTCAACCACTTGTACATCTTCTTTGGAGAAATGTCTATTCAAATCTTTTGCCCACTTTTGAATTGGGTTATTTTGGGGTTTTTTTTTCATTAATGTTAAGTTTTAGGAGTTCTTTATTTATCCTGGATATTAACCTCATATCAGATACATGATTTTCAAATACTCTTTCCCATTCTATAGATAAACTTTTCACTGTTTTCACTCTACACAGAAATTTTAATGATGTAGTTCAATTTATTTAACTTTACTATTGTTATCTGTGCTTTTTGGGTCATATTCAAGAAATCATTGCCAAATCCATTGTCATGAAGTGTTTTCCCCTATATTTTCTTCTAAGAGTTTTATAGTTTTAGGTCTCAGGTTAAGGTTTTTTATCCATTTTTGTAAGATTTGCTATATTATATATGCACTTTTATTTGTAGAAGAAATCCAAATTAACACAGCAGTGGTTATTCTTGGAGAAAGTAATTAGGATAATACAGTAGTGGGAGCCTTTCATTTCTTTTCTTTATTTTGTTATCATTAATGTACAATTACATGAACAACATTATGGTAACTAGACTTCCCCATTATCAAGTCCCCACCACATACCCCATTGCAGTCACTGTCCATCAGAGTAGTAAGATGTTATAGAATCACTACTTGTCTTCTCTGTTATACTGCCTTCCCACCCATCATCCCCAGTCCCATTCCCTTTGGTAACTGTTAGTTCATTCTTGGGTTCTGTGAGTCTGCTGCTGTTTTGTTCCTTCAGTTTTTTCTTTGTTCTTATACTCCACAGATGAGTGAAATCATTTGATACTTGTCTTTCTCCACCTGGCTTATTTCACTGAGCATTACCCTCTAGTTCCATCCATGTTGTTGCAAATTGTAGGATTTGTTTTCTTCTTATGGCTGAATAATATTCCATTGTGTATATGCACCACATCTTCTTTACTCATTCATCTTCTGATGGACACTTAGGTTGCTTCAATTTCTTGGCTATTGTAAATAGTGATGCGATAAACATAGGGGTGCATATGTCTTTGTCAAACTGGGCTGCTGCATTGTTAGGGTAAATTCCTAGGAGTGGAATTCCTGAGTCAAATGGTATTTGTATTTTGGGTTTTTTGAGGAACCTCCATACTGCTTTCCACAATGGTTGAACTAATTTACATTGCCACCAGCAGTGTAGGAGGGTTCCCTTTTCTCCACATCCTCGCCAACATTTATTGTCATTTGTCTTTTGGATGGTGGCCATCCTTACTGGTGTGAGGTGATATCTCATTGTGGTTTTAATTTGCATTTCTATGATAATTAGGAATGTGGAGCATCTTTTCATGTGCCTGTTGGCCATCTGAATTTCTTCTTTGGAGAAGTATCTGTTCAGCTCCTCTGCCCCATTATTTAATTGGCTTATTTGCTTTTTGTTTGTTGAGGTGCATGAGCTCTTTATATAATTTGGATGTCAACCCCTTATCAGATATGTCATTTATGAATATATTCTCCCATACTGTAGGATGTCTTTTTGTTCCACTGATGGTGTCCTTTGCTGTACAGAAACTTTTTAGTTTGATATAGCCTCACTTGTTCATTTTTGCTTTTCATTTCCTTGCCTGGGGAAATAGATTCACGAAGAAGTTGCTCAAGTTTATGTCCAAGAGATTTTTGCCTATGTTTTTCCTAAGAGTTTTATGGTTTCATAACTCACATTCAGGTCTTTGATCAATTTTGAGTTTACTTTTATGTATGGGGTTAAACACTAATCCAGTTTCATTCTCTTACATGTAGCTGTTGGTTTTGCCAACACCAGCTGTTGAAGAGGCTGTCATTTCCCCATTGTATGTCCATGGCTCCTTTATCATATATTAATTGAGTATATATGCTTGGGTTTATATCTGGGCTCTCTATTCTGTTCCACTGGTCTATGGGTCTGTTCTTGTGCCAGTACCAAATTGTCTTGTTTACTGTGGCTTTGTAGTAGAGCTTGAAGTCAGGGAACGTAATTCCCCCAGCTTTATTCTTCCTTCTCAGGATTGCTTTGGCTATTCAGGGTCTTTTGTGATTCCATATGAATTTTAGAACAATTTTCTCTGGCTCATTGAACAATGCTGTTGGTAATTTGATAGGGATTGCATTGAATCTATAGATTGCTTTAGGCAGGATGGCCATTTTGACAATATTAATTCTTCCATGAGCATGGGATGTGTTTCCATTTATTGGTATCTTCTTTAATTTCTCTCATGAGTGTCTTGTAGTTTTCAAAATATAGATCTTTCACTTCCTTTGTTAGGTTTGTTTCTAGGTATTTTATTCTTTTTTATGCAGTTGTGAATGGAATGTTTTCCCTGATTTCTCTTTCTGCTAGTTCATCGTTAGTGTATAGGAATGCAACAGATTTCTGTGTATTAATTTTGTATCCCGCAACTTTGCTGAATTCAGATATTAGATCTAATAGTTTTGGAGTGGATTCTTTAGGATTTTATATGTACAATATCATATCATCTCCAAACAGGGACAGTTTGACTTCTTCCTTGCCAATCTGGATGCCTTTTATTTCTTTGTGTTGTCTGATTGCCGTGGCTAGGACCTCCAGTACTATGTTGAATAAAAGTGGGGAGAGTGGGCATCCTTGTCTTGTTCCCCATCTTAAAGGAAAAGTTTCATCTTCTGGCTGTTAAGTATAATGTTGGTTGTGGGTTTGTCATAAATGGCCTTTATTATGTTGAGGTACTTGCCCTCTATACCCATACTGTTGAGAGTTTTTATCATGAATGGATGTTGAATTTTGCTGAATGCTTTTCAGCATCTATGGAGATAATCATGTGGTTTTTGTCCTTCTTTTTGTTGATATGATGGATGATGTTGATGGATTTTCGAATGTTGTACCATCCTTGCATCCCTGGGATGAATACCACTTGATCATGATGGATGATCTTTTTGATGTATTTTTGAATTTGGTTTGCTAATATTTTGTTGAGTATTTTTGCATCTATGTTCATCAGGTATACTGGTCTGTAATTTTTTTGTCTGTGTGTGGTGTCTTTGCCTGGTTTTGGTATTAGAGTGATGTTGGCCTCATAGAATGAGTTTGGGAGTATTTGCACCCCTTCTATATTTTGGTAAACTTTAAGGAGGATGGGTTTTAGGTCTTCACTAAATGTTTGATAAAATTCAGCAGTGAAGTCATCTGGTTCAGGTGTTTTGTTCTTAGGTAGTTTTTTGAGTACCAATTCAATTTCCTTGCTGGTATTTGGTCTATTCAGACTTTCTGTTTCTTCCTGGGTCTGCCTTGGAAGGTTTTATTTTTCTAGAAAGCTGTCCATTTCTTCTAGGTTATCCAGTTTGTTACCATATAATATTTCATAGTATTCTCTCATAGTTCTTTGTATTTCTGTGGTGTCCATAGTGATTTTTCCTTTCTCATTTCTGATTCTGTTTATGTGTGTAGACTCTGTTATTTTCTTGATAAGTGTGGCTAGGGGGTTATCTATTTTGTTTATTTTTTCAAAGAACCAGTTCCTGCTTTCATTGATTCTTTCTATTGCTTTATACTTCTTGATTTTATTTATTTATAGTCTAATCTTTATTATGTCCCTCCTTCCACTGACTTTGGGCCTCATTTGTTCTTCCTTTTCTAGTTTCATTAATTGTGAGTTTAGACAGTTCATTTGGGGTTGTTCCTCTTTCCTGAGGTGGGCCTGTACTGCAGTGTACTTACCTTTTAGCACGGCCTTCGCTGTGTCCCACAGATCTTGTGGTGTTGAATAGTTGTTGTTATTTGTCTCCATATATTGCTTGATCTCTGTTTTTATTTGGTCATTGATCCATTGATTATTTAGGAGCATGTTATTAAGCCTCCATGTGTTTGTGAGCTTTTTCATTTCCTTTGCATAATTTATTTCTAGTTTCATACCTTTGTGATATGAGAAGCTGGTTGGTACAATTTCAATCTTTTTGATATTACTGAGGCTCTTTTTGTGGCCTAGTATATAACCTATTCTTGAAAATGTTCCATGTACACTTGAGAAGAATGTGTATTCGGCTGCTTTGGGGTGTACAGGTCTGCAGATGTCTGTTAGGTCCATCTGTTCTAATGTGTTGTTCAGTGCCTCTGTCTCCTTACTTATTTTCTGTCTGGTTGATCTGTCCTTTGGAGTGAGGGGAGTGTTGAAGTTTCCTAGAATGAATGCATTGCATTCTATTTCCCCTTTTAATTGTTAGTATTTGTTTCATATATGTTGGTGATCCTGTGGTGGGTGCTTAGATATTTATAATGGTTATATCTTCTTGTTGGATTGACCCTTTTATCATTATGTAATGTCCTTCTTTGTCTCTTGGGACTTTCTTTGTTTTGAAGTCTATTTGTCTGATATAAGTACTGCAACTCCTGCTTTTTTCTCCCTATTAGCTGCATGAAATATCATTTTCCATACCTTCACTTTTTGTCTGTGTATGTCTTTGGGTTAAAAGTGAGTCTCTTGTAGGCAGCATATAGATGGGTCTTGTTTTTTATCCATTCAGTGACTCTGTGTCTTTTGATTGGTGCATTCAGTCCATTTACATTTAGGGTGATTATCAATAGATATGTACTTATTGCCGTTGCAGGCTTTAGATTCGTGGTTACCAAAGGTTCAAGGTTAACTTCCTTACTCTCACTTAATATGCTATTACATATACAGTCTAAAGGTTCGTTTTTTTTTCTCCTCCTTTTTCTTCTTCCTCCATTCTTTATATATTAGGTATCATATTTTGTACTCTTTTTCTATCCCTTGATTGACTTTGGGGATAGTTGATTTAATTTTTCAGTTGCTTAGTAATTAACTCTTCTACTTTCTTTACTGTGGTTTTATTACCTCTGGTGAGAGCTATTAAGCCTTAAGAACACTTCCATCTATAGCAGTCCCTTGAAAATACACTGTAGAGACATTTTGTGGGAGATAAATTCTCTCAGCTTTTGCTTATCTGGAAATTGTTTAATCCTTCCTTTAAATTTAAATGATAGCCTTGCCGGATAGTGTTCTTGGTTCGAGGCCCTTCTGCTTCATTGCATTAAATACGTCATGCCACTCCCTTCTGGCCTGTAAGGTTTCTGCTGAGAAGTCTGATGATAGCCTGATGTGTTTTCCTTTGTATGTGATCTTATTTCTCTATCTGGCTGCTTTTAATAGTCTGTCCTTATCCTTGATCTTTGCCATTTTAATTACTATATGTCTTGGTGTTGTCTTCCTTGGGTCCCTTGTGTTGGGAGTTCTGTGTACCTTCCTTTGCCTGGGAGATTATCTCCTCCTCCAGACTGGGGAAGTTGTCAGCAATTACCTCCTCAAAGACACTTTCTACCCCTTTTTCTCTCTTCTTCTTCTTCTGGTACCCCTATAATGTGAATACTATTCTGTTCGGATTTGTCACAGTTTTCTCCATATTCTTTCATTCTTGAGATCCTTTTTCCTCTCTGTGCCTCATCTTCTTTGTATTCTTCTTCTCTAATTCCTATTTCATTTATCGTCTCCTCCACCATATCTAATCTTCTTTTAAAACTTTCCATTGTATGTTTCATTTCTGATACTGTGTTCCGTAATGATTGGAACTCTGACCAGAATTCCTCCTTGATATCTTGAATATTTTTCTGTACCTCCCTGAACATGTTAGTGATTTTTATTTTGAAATCCCTTTCAGGCAGATTCATGAGGTTGATTTTATTTGAATCTTTCTCAGGGGTTGTATTCATGTTCATAATTTTACTTTGAACCAGGTTTCTTTGGTGTTTCTTTTTGTATATGGTGCCCTCTCGTGCCCAGAAGCTCTACTCTCTGGAGCTGCTGAGCCCATGAAGCAATGTCAGGGGTCGTAGCAGAGAGTTATTGGTGCATGTGGGGAGGAAAGAGCTGTTTCCTGCTTCCAGGCTGCTGTACCTGTCTCCACTGCCAGAACCAGTGGGCCGAGCACACAGGTATAAGCTTCTATGCTTTGTGTTTGTAGTTGCTGTAAACAGGGCTTCCCTCTGGCCAGCCTAACACCAGGGTAGGGTTTGCCAGTTTGCAAGCCATGTGAAGCTGGCTTGGAGAAAGGCACAGTAGGCTGCTTATCACGAAGGTGGTCCTGAGATCTGTGTAGCCAGCCAGGGAGCTGTAGCTCCTGAAGATTGTGAATGTTCCCAACCTTCTGGGCAGAGTGCACCCGGACAATTTTGTCTACCTGTCCTTTCTCCTGAACAATAAGCTCCGTGCAATCCTTGCCCGTTTAGCAGCCCTCTTGCTCTTAGGAAGTCTCTCAGACTGACCGCCTTTCTTTTGTCCCACAGCAGCCAGATATGGATCCCTGCTTTCCACAAGTGTCTGGAATCTCAGTCTCTCCAGATTTTCTGCCTGTTTTAGTTTTCCAACCCCCTAGTCACAAGAGTACCATGAAAACACCATGAAATATAGGTTTGTGCTCCCAAAGCAGATCTCCGGAGTTAGGTATTCAGCAGTCCCAGGCCTCCACTCCTTCCCTGCTGTTTCTCTTCCTCCCCCCAGAGAGCTGGGGTGGGGGAAGGGCTTGGGTCCCACCAGGCCATGGCTTTGGTACATTACTCTTGTCTGTGAGGTTTATTCTTTTCTACAGGTGTATGCAGTTTGGGCAGTCCTCTTTTCTGTTGCTCTTTCAGGATTAGTTGTATTAGTTATATTTTCGTATTATATGCGGTTTTAGGAAGAAGCTTCTGTCTCACCTCTCATGCCACCATCTTTAATCCTCTCTCTGTCTGAGCCTTTCATTTCTTTTTGTATCTTTCTATACTGTTAAATTATCCAAAGGCATATATATCACTTTGCTTTTTTTATGTAAATGGGATTTATCAGGGTGATGAGCACATGAGCCATTTTTTTCTTCTCGATATTTCTGTTTGAAAAAAGAAACTGAAATTGAACCACCTAGGATTAAGACCCAAGGAAGTCAACAGGTAATGTGAATTTTTTTTCCTTCTTACATATATTTTTCAAGGTTATCAGAAATAATATAAATGTTGGGGTCAGGGGGCCACAATAAATTAATCTGCCTTTTGAAACCAAATATTTAATATTTTCATTAAATTGTGTCAGTGCAATTTCAAACAAATGCCAACTGGAAAACCAGGCTCAGGAATTCACAGAGGAAACAATCTTCCAAACACCACCACCAGGTGATCTTCCATTCCAGGTGCACCATTAGTGGCCAAGATGGTGTCAGTCAGCTAGTGTTACCCAGATTACCACGTCATCAATGCTGAGAATGCTCCAGACAGTTTCAGTTGCCAGACTCAGTGCACTGACTGAAACCAACAAAGGCTGGACAATCAGTTCCTCCAAAATGTTGGAAATACCACCCTTTCGGACATTAATGTTTGTAGTTTTTTCTCCCTGAGCATGTCGGTTTCTTAGTTCTGTTACTGTAGAAATGGGATTCAGGCCAGCATTCAGCTAGTGTAGATGGAATAACTTCTATAGCATCTGCAAAAGCATGGACGCAGTAGGATTCCATACCACTCAATGTGCATGAATATCCATTTAGCCATAGAGCTAGCTCTATTTCTGGAGCACCACCTCCTGCAATAAGAGCTGTCTCTTTCACTGAACAGTGAATGACACATAGGGAATCATGAATGGAGCGCTCAGCTCTTCAATCACCAGTTTGTTAGATCCATGAACAACAATTGTAACTGTTTTTCCAAGGCTTGTACAGCCTGTAATCTTGATCAGTTTGCTAGAGCCATTTAAATTGACCTCCTCAGATAATTCTGCTGATCCCAGCATGTCAGCAGTGAATTGGTCAATATGAGCAACGGGCTTGGTTCCAATTGTCTTACAAACAAATTCAATGTCTTCTCTTTCAATATCCTTAACCACCATAATCTTCATTTTGTTCAGGAAATGCAATGCAAGATTGCTAAGAGCATCTCTTAAAATAGACTTCTGTATGAGGAGGACATTACATCCTGTTTTCTTAATTTGTTCACTAAATTTAGAACATAGGCTCTCTCCTCTCGCAGCACTCAGTCCATCTGGACATAGTCGGTAACTGCTATTTGATTATCCATATCTGTTTTGGGAGCTGATAAACAAAACTGAATAAGCCCAATCTTAACCTTTTCAACTCTGATTAGGCCAGAATTGGCCACCTTTTGAGTGAGCACCAGGCCTTCCACCAATTCACAGTCATTAATTGTTCCACCAAGTTTCTTAACTATTTTAATATCTCTAAGATCTACACTAGTAGCTGTGGCTGGTTCAATCACTTTCATCAATGCATTTACACTCATTGGAGAGAGGAGACTTGAATACTGAGAGACAACCTTTGAGTTCAATGAAGTTTCTCTGTCATTCAGTTCTACAGGTCGAGAAATATCAGTTAAGATTTCAATACCCTTTTCCAAAGCCTTCTGGAATGACTCAGAAATGATGGTTGGATGAATCCCTTTCTGAAGAAGCTTGGCACAGGAATCTAAGACAGAGCCAGAAATGATGATGACTGATGTAGCACCTCTCCTGCTTCAATATCTTGTGCTTTAGACAGATCCCCTAGCATTCTGGCTGCTGTATGTAACATTTGCATTTGTCTCAGAATTGTGGCACCATCATTTGTAATGGTCACATCACCTTTTCCATCTTGAATCATTTTATCCATTTTTGGTCCAAGGCTTGTTCTGATAGCATCACCAACTGCTTTGGCAGCGAGGATGTTGCTGAAGCGGATCTGGGCCAGCTTATTGCGGTCCTGATAGGCGCTTTTCCCGCAGTTTCTGGCAGTCCCGGCGGGCGCCCTGCTACGGGGTGCTGGTCTTTGATCCACTATGAGTTAATTTTTGTTTATGGTGCAAGATAAGGGTTCCAACTTCATTATTTTGCATAGGATATCCATTTTCCCCAATACCATTGTTGAAAAGACTGTCCTTTTCCCGTGGAACAGTTTTGACACGCTCTTCAAAAATCATTTGGACCATATATGCAAGAGTTTATTTCTAGGATATCTGTTTTATTCCATTGGTCTATATGTCTGTATTTATTCCAGTATCACACTGTTTTAATTACTACAGCTTTGTAATAAGTTTTGAAATCATGATAGGTGAGACCTCTAACTCTGTCCTTCTTTCCAAGATTGCTTTGGCTGGTTATGATCCCTTGTTTGCATTTTATGATGGATTTTCTTTCTGCAAAAAACGTCCCTGTGATTTTGATAAAGATTGCACTGATAAAGATAAACTCTGTAGATTGCTTTGGGTAGTTTTGACATCTTAAAATGTGAAGTTTTCCAATCCATGAATATAAGATGTCTTCCTGTTCATTTGTATCTTTTTAAATTTTTCAGCAAAATTTTTTAATTTTCAGTGTATAAACTTTTGCCACCTTGGGTCAATTTATTCCTAAGTATTTTATTCTTTTTGATACTATTGAATATGGAATTGTTTTCTTAACTTCCTTTTGGGATTATTCATTGTTAGTATATAGAAATGCAACTGGTTATTTTGCTTTGGTTTTGTATCCTGAAACCTGCTAAATTAATTTATTGGTTCTAACAGATTGGTTTGTGTGTGTGTAATCTTTAGGTTTCTATATATAAAATCACACCATCCATGAACAGAGATAATTTATTTTTTTCTTTCCAATTTGAATGCTTTATTTCTTTTTCTTGCCTAGTTGCTCTGGCCATGACTTTCAGTGCTATGTTGGGTAGAAGTGGTGAAACTGAACAACCATATTTTGTTCACGATCATACAGAAAAAATGTTCTCTCTTTCACCACTGAGCTCACCATAATGCTTACTATGGGCTTTTCATAAATGACCTTCATTATGTTTAGGTAGTTTTATTTTATTGAATGTGTTTATCATGAAAGGGTATTGAGTTTTGTCAAGGGCTTGTTTTGCATCAATTTAGATAATCACATTTCCCCCCTTTATTCTGTTAATACAGTGTATCATATTAATTGATTTTAATATGTTGAAACATCTTTGCATTCCAAGCATAAATTTTACTTGGTCGTGCTGCATAACACTCTTAATGTGCTGTTGAATTGTGTTTGCTAATATTTTGCTGAGGACTTTTGCATCTATAGTCATCAGGGATATTGGTCTGTAGTTTTGTTATAATGTGTTTGATTTTCATATCAGGGTAATGCTGGCCTCATAGAATGAATTTGAAAGTGTCCTTTCATCTTCTATCTGTAATTAATTGAAATTTATAGAAATGAACTTTTAATATGTCTGTATTTAGCAATCAGTTTGCAAAATTCCAGAATGGGCTCTCCTGAACAGGTACAAACTAGCTCCAGCACATCCCTGGCCATGAGCATCCCTGAGGTGTCCTAAAGTGTTTATTTTTGTTTTTAACAAGATCCTGCGTATGAAAAGGAAAAGGGAGTGATTGTACCTGAGAGAGAGAGAACTATCTCCTATTTGCTAAGAAAAAAATTAAAAACTCATTTTCCTAATGAGTTTTGTGCCCAACAAAAGACATGTACAGGAATGTTTATGGCAACTGTATTTATATTTATAATGATTAAAAAGTAAAAACTTGAATCTCTACCTGGAGAAGAATAGATAAGTAAATTGTGGTATATTTATACAGTGGACTACTAACCCAGCCATGAAAATGAATGAATTTCAGTTGCATGCAACAACATGGATGAAACCTCATAGATATAATCTTGAGTAGAATGAGTTAAGACAAATAAAAAAATACATACCTTTTATATGATTCCATTTATATGAAGTTCAAGAATAGACAAAACTAATCCATGGTAGTAGACTCAGAATAGTGGTTGTCTTTGAGGAGCTGTTGATTGGGGGAGGGCATGAGAAAAATCTTCCGGCTGGCAGAAACATTCTGTCTTGATCTGGGTGGTGGTTGTGCAGGTGTGTACATTTGTAAAAATGCATTGAGCTGTGCATTTAAGATCTGTGCACATCACTGAAAGTACGTTATACTTTCATTAAAAACTAAAAAAAAGTCTGTCTTTGTTTTTTAATTATACTTTTAAATTCCAAAACCTAGTCCTATTCTAAGAAGCTAAAAATCTTAGGAATTCAAAGAGAAACATAACCTTTCCACTTACCCTTTCTCTACCCTATTTCAAGTGTCCACAAGGTACTACCTGTCTTCCCCTCATTCTTGATGCTCATGAAAACTGGTATAAACACAGTTACATCTAATCCAGCCTTCTGAGAAAGAGCCCCAGTGCAGCCTCTTCTCCCCAGCCCCACTAGTATGGCCTTGGTCCAAGCATGGACATCTTTTCATCATTTCAATACCTTCCTGTTACAGAGGAAATTGCATTCACCCCCACCAGCCCGCCGCAAGTGCTTATGTTGAAGCCTTTACCTCCAGTGTGACTTCATTTGTAGATAAGGCTTTTTTAAAAAGATTAGATTAAGGTCGAATGGAGCCATAAGGGTGGGGCCCTAATCCAGTCTGACTGGTGTCCATACAAGAAGAGGAGAGGCCCCAGGGATGCGCACACAGACATAAGGCCACTGAGGACACAGAGAAGGCAGCCGCTTGCCAACGTCAGGGAGAGAGGACTTGGGAAAAACCAGACTTGCCCGCTCCTCGATAGCGGACCTCTAGCCCAGAACTGTGAGACAACGCACTTCCGTTGCTGAAGTCCCCCAGGCCGCAGTGTTTGTAATGGCAGTCCTGGAAAGCGAATACACCTCCTGTCTGGTAACCCCACTTCTGCCCTTGTCCCCAGTTTATCTATTGGCAACACAGTGGCCCAGGAAAAATTTTTAAATGTTTGCACAACATTTTTCTCTCCTGCCTAACACCCTATAGGTTTCTCATGCAGGTTGAGCAACAGCCCCTGTACTCGCACTGGCCAGTCCAGGGTCACTGGCCCCTGCCCTCTCTCTGACCTCCTCTCCTCAGCCTCCCCTTCCCTCACGTGACTCTGACCACCGTGGCCTTTTCACTCTCTTCCTAACAAACCAAGCGTGCTCCTGCCCTAGGACCTTTGTGACGGCTCTTTTGCCTGGACCACCCTTCCTCCAGATACCAGCAGGCCCAGCCACAGGGTGCTCCTTCCCCAGGGAACGCCTCCAAAGCACCCTCTCTGGCAGGCATTCTGACCAAGGAACACACATAACAAATTCCACCTTCAGCCCAACAACCCCTTATCTAAATTTCTTTCTCTTCACAATTCTTACTACTATCTGACATTCAAAACGTTTGCTTCTTTTCTGTTTATTGCATGAATTTGTTTATTGAATGAGCAAACAAATGAATGAGATTATTTGATGTTCTTTCCACCTGGAAACATCGTGCAATAGATTTGTGATTTTACGTCAGAGGGCTTCTGAGGAGCCTGTTTATGCAAAGCATTAGAAGCAAAGTCAGAAGACTCCCCTCTGTGAGTTTCAGTGGGGTTTTGTGAGACCATGTGAAATAGCAAAAGATAACAGATCCTGAAAACCAGGCCCGTGTTATCGCCTTCCTCATGGCTGAGTCAGACAAGCACAAGCTAGTTGACTACCATGGTTCTACCTCTAAACCGGGAATGAATGTATGCAAGTTGCATATCATTAACAAAAAGTTGGTGCTTTGAATAGGGGTGCCAGCTGCCATTGCCCATAATTAAAATGGAGAGTTATGGTGTTATGATTCTGTTAAATGCAAAACCATCTTGCAGCCAGTGGGAACAAATGAAGGATGAATCTCATTAAATGCAATACTTTCTCAGACTCTTCCATCAGACTCCCTCAAATGCCACATCCTGTGCGCTGGGAGATGTGGGTGGAATTGCACCTCCTTTGATGTGTGGCCCTGCACAGAGCGGCAGCTGCGCAGAGCAAAACAAAGCTCCTGCCCCATCACATTTCCAGTGCCGCTGGAAAATGAGGGCGGGTGCACAGAAGGAGGCCCAGCTGGATTTCTGAGCAGTAGGCATTTAGCAACATCTAAGGGGACTTCTTTGTCTCTTAAATGCGTTTTAAATGATAAGACTGATTATGCAGTGATGATTGGGTGGATCTGACTTCTCAAGAAAATGGAATGAGTAGAAAGTAAAGAGGGCTCTTTCCTGGAGCAGCTGTGAAGTCCTATCAGGAGGCGCTAAACCCCAGAGAACAAATGATCACACAAAAGGGGAGCAGCTGAAAGGGAGCCCCTGGGGGTCACTGTCCCAGAGAGCCACCAAG
Source organism: Phataginus tricuspis (assembly GCA_029783875.1). Taxonomy (NCBI): domain Eukaryota; kingdom Metazoa; phylum Chordata; class Mammalia; order Pholidota; family Manidae; genus Phataginus; species Phataginus tricuspis. Next base: position 23,514,352 of record JAQQAC010009376.1, on the reverse strand, counting down.
CTGGCAGGTCCGGAAAGGCAGAGCTCTGGAACTGAGCTGTCAGGTGACAGTGGCAGCTGCGGCCCCAGCAGCCCCCCGTGGGGTCACCTTCCAGGGCCAGAAGCTGCAAAAGTGTGCATGGCAGCCCGAATTCAGCTGTTTGGGTGATTCTGAGCATGTGGCATTACATCTGGTGTCAGTTATTTGGTTACTGTTTTCAATATTTCATTTCATGATGGGAATTAAGGGATGCAACCAGTTGCCTACAGAAACAGCGAGTGTGGAGAAAGAGCCCACTCTGAGCAAGACCTCTGATCACAGGGTTAATCCCCTTCCATGGCTCCTGTAGAAACTGCTAATTGAAGCATGGCCCTGCTCTGGGAGGGCAGGAAGCCTTTCCCCAGCAGCTGCTGCGCCGTCGTGGATGCTTGGCTCACCTGCTCCTGGGGTGACCCCTCCCCCGACTGCCTATCCAACGGGGCCGCCAGGCATCAGGACAGCCTTGTCTTAGAAGTGGTTGTCTGGCAGAACATTAAGTTTTTAACATCACTCATGCATAATTTTGTATCGGCTCTTTGGGACGAGAAAAATCTCTTAATACTTAAGTCTAAGTCACTGACAGGTGACCGTTTCATGAGAGCATATGATTCCATGAAAGGCGGCCTATAAGCCTGAGCTGCTGTTGCCGTTGTTAGCAGACGACCCATGGGGATGGGGAAGCAGCAGGACCCTTAAGCAGTGAGTCTGAGTGCAGAGAACGTGGATTTGGACCCAGCTTTGGACACAAACATGGGTTTATGTCCAGATTCTGCTTCTTACAAGCTGTATGATTGTGCGCAAGTCTTGCAACTCAGTGTCCTCACCTGTAAGTGGGGACAATGACATACTTTGGCTGTGGTGCAATTGAATGAGGTGCGCTGTGTGAATGTGCTTCGAGAGCTGTCCATGCAATGCAAATGGCAGGCAGCCTTCTGGGCCCGGAGGACTTCAAGCCTCTCCCAGGCAGGGGTGAGCGTCGTCGTGTCTCCGCCCTCCCTCACACCCTGCTCCTCTGTAGCACAGTCCTCTCTTTCCTGTCTTGTTTTCCTTCCCACCCCAATGCCCTTCTTGACATTAGCTTTGTGTCCTGGCTATCTTCCCCATCCTATTCTTCCTAAGTTCAGCTGCAATCCATTCCCCCACGCCCGCCACAGACAATTCTCTGAGCTCCTGTGAATGCCTCATCTGCAGTTTAACTAACAGCGAGGAGTGACAGCGGCCCTTCCCTAACAGTCCGAGCTTCACCGACTCAGCTCTTAAACTTCCAAGGGGAGAAATCGTGCTTGATGCGTCTGTCTTGCCACAGTAGCCAGCTGGCACCCTCTATGGATACCAGAGCACCCACTTCTCTGATCACAGGATTGAAATTACATCATTGACAAGATAGATAGTTTTCCAGGGTTTCCTGTTATTCTTATCCTGGTTGGAATTAGAGGACTCCCCTTAATGAGGTGGCAGGCCCATGATTCCCTGGAGAGAAGCGGAGAAGCCAGGACGGCCAGCTGTGAGGAGATGGCCCCTTCCTGCTGCTCCACCAGCCAGAGTTGCTCTTTGTGTCTGGGCCCTGCGGGGTTGCATCAGAGCCAGGGAGTGAGGACAGCCAGGGCCCGAGAGTGCTTTTGTTTCCAGAAACAAGGGACTTATTATGACTTTTCCTCTAATTCCAAAACATCTATTAAGCTTTCACAATGAGCCAAATACTATTTATAGGATACCTAATAAGATGGTTTTTGCTCTCAGAGTCGGTTCTGAAAACGCAGTAATCATAGATTTTTGGATAGTAAAGAAATCTGTTTTCCGAATTTGAAAGGCTGAGCCCCACCCATACTTGCAGTTTCTGGTGGGGCAGACCCAGCGGCACTGCCTTTCACAAAGCGGGGGCATGGGTGGGTGAGCAGTGCTTGTCTATCCCTATCAGATCCAGCGCAGGCATCTTCCTCCCGCGAGTTAGTGCCCCGCTGCTCACCAGGCAGACGCCCCTCTGCAGCCTGAACACGGGCTTCTTCTCTAGAGAGTACTCCACATCAGTCTCCGGACCTATCCATCAGTCATACTCTACATGATAAAGCTTTTTACTACCAGGGTGAATCAGACAAAATGTAAAGCAGAGAACAGTCAAGGATCAGCAGTCTCATATAGTTGATCAAATAGTTGTCAGTTTGAAAGAAACAGATCACTTCTTTTAGTTGATAGCTTACGGGAGCTGAAGCGATGAGGAAGCCAGAGTCAGCCACAGGATGGGCTGCCCTCTCTGGCTCCCCATGGGCTCAGTGTCTTCCTCAGGTAGCAGATGGAGACGATAATGCCTGCCTCAGAGGGCTGGTGTGATGATGAAAATATGCAGTCTAGAAGAATATTCTAAATACGTGGTATGCATTTACTGCTGGTCAGTCTTGATGTTACACTGGCAACAGAGCAGACCCGAGGCGGTATGTCCTCCTTTGTCCATTTGGAAGGCATGCTGAGTGCTAGTGGAGCGCACACCACATGCCCAGCACCGTTCTAAGTAGTCAACATGTATTAGGGTGGTTACCCTCATAACAACCCTCTAGATGTTATTATTATTACTATTCCCATCTTACAGATAAGGAAATGGAGGCACAGATTGGTGAGTAACTTGCCCAAAGTCACATAGCTGGAAAGTAGCAGACCTGGGCTTCAAATCCCAGAGTATGCATACGCATGTAACCTCCCTGCATCTTGCTTCTCTCTGGCACCTATAACTTTCTAGGATAAGAACTGGATTTCAAAAGACTGTGTTATTAAAAAATGGACAAGAGACCTGAACAGACACCTCACCAAAGAAAATATAAGGATGGCAAATAGCATATAAAAGGATGCTGAACATTATATGTCAACAGGGACATGCAAATTAAGACAACAATAAGACACCACTACACACCCATAAAAATAGCTAAAATCCAGAACACTGACACCATGAAACACTGCCAAGGCTGTGAAGCAACAGGAACTCTCATTCACTGCTGACAGGAATGCAAACTGGGACAGTCACTTTGAAGACAGTTTGGCAGTTTCTTACAAAATTAAATATACTCTTATGATACAGCCCAGTAATTACACTTCTTGATATTCATCCAAATGAACTGAAATCTTATGTTCATACAAAAACCTATGCATAGATGTTTATAGTAGCTTTATTCATAACTGCCAAAACTTGGAAGCAACCAAGATGGACTTCAAAAATGTTCAGGCTTTTTGTTCACTTTTTAAGGACAAAAAAGTAGGTGAATGGATAAATAAACTGTGGAACATTGAGACAATGGAATAATATGCAGGGCTAAAAAGAAATGAGCTGACGATTGGCTTAAAGATGGTGGTATTAGAGGTGAGACAGAAACCTCCTCCCCAAACCACATATAATGAGAAAATATAACAAATATAACTAATCCTGAAAGAGCAACAGGAAAGAAGGCTGCAGCAGACTGTCTAAACCTGGAGAACAGAGCAGGCAACATGGAAAAGGGTAAAGTACCAAAGCACTGATCCAGTGGGGCCAAAGCCCTTCCCCAACCCCAGCTCACTGGCAGGAGGAAGAGAAACAGAGCAGGGAGGGAGTGGAGGCCTAGGACTGCTGAACACCCAGCCCTGGAGATCTGCTCTGGGAGCACAAACTTACATTACATGGTGCTCTGGAGATTAGTGGTATTGGAAAGATAAAACAGGCAGAATACTGGGAGAGACTGATATTCCAGCCACTTGTGGAGAAGAGATACCCACAACTGGGTGCTCTGGGACAAAAGAAAGGTGGGCACTCTGAGAGACTTCCTAACACCAAGAGAGCTGCAAAAGGGGCTAGGATTGCACAGAGCTGCTGCTCAGGAGAAAGGACAGGTGGAAAAAATTGTCCTGGCACACTCTGCCCAGCAGGTTGGGGACTTTCAGGAGCTTCGGGCGCTCCATCCCTCTGGCTAGCAATGTTATGCTGGTCACAGAGCAGACTATAGGCGGTATGTCCTCCTTTGTACATTTGGAAGACATGCTGAATGCTAGTGGAGTGCACATGACATACCCAGCTCTGATACTCTGATCCCCCACTGTGATACACAGCCTGCAGCTCCTTTTGCCTGGCCAGCACCAGCTTGCAAACCGGCTGTCCCCACCATTGCACCAGGTCAGCCAGAGGGCAGCCCTACCTACAGCAGCTACAAAGGTGTAGCATAGAGGCTCTTCCCTGCATGCTCGGCCCACTGACCCTGGCAGTGGAGGCAGGCACTTCAGCTGGGAAGCAGGAAAGAGCTCTTTTCTCCTGCCAGGCACCAGCGCCGCTTGCCTGTGAACCCTGCCATCGCCCCAGGGGCCAAGCAGTTTGAGAGAGTAGAGCTTCAGGACACTAGAGAACAACACCAACAAATATGAAACATAAAAGGAACCTGGTTCAAACCAAAACCCCACAAACACCAGAAAGAGGGCTAAGTGAAACTGAACTCATCAATCTTCTTGAAAGATATTTCAAAAGAAAAATTATAAACATGCACACAGAGAAACAGAAAAATATTCAAGACCTCAGGAAGGAATTCAAGAATGAGATAAAAACTTTGAAAAATACAATATCCAAAAAGAAACATACAATAGAGAGATTTTAAAGCAGATTAGACGAAGTAGAGGAAATAGTAAATGAAATAGAAATTAGAGAAGAGAAATACAAAGAAGCTGAGGCACAGAGAGAAAAATCTCAAAGAATGAAAGAATACTGCAACAACTGTGTGACCAATCCAAACAGAACAATATTTGCATTATAGGGGTACCAGAAGAAGAAGAGAGAGAAACAGAGATAGAAAGTATCTTTGAGGAAGTAATTACCGAGAACTTCCACAATCTGGGGAAGGAGATAGTCTCTCAGGACATGGAGGTGCATAGATCTCCCAACACAAGGGACCCAAGGAAGACAAAAACAAGCCATATAATAATTAAAATGGCAAAGATCAAGTATAAGGACAGAGTATTAAAAGCAGCCAGATAGAGAAAAAGATCACTTACAAAGGAAAACCCATCAGGCTATCATCAGACATCTCAACAGAAACCTTACAGACCAGAACAGAGTGGCGTGATATATGTAATGCAATGAAACACAAGGGCCTGGAACCAAGAATACTCTACCAGGAAAGATTATCATTTAAATTTGAAGGAGAGATTAAACAATTTTCAGATAAGGAAAAGCTGAGAGAATATACCCCCCACAAACCGGCTCTACACTGTATTTTGGAGGGACTGCTATATATGGAAGTGTTCCTAAGGTTTAATGGCTGTCGCCAGGGGAAATAAAACTACAGTAAAGAAAGTAGACAATTAATTACTAAGCAGATGCAAAATCAAATCAACTACATCCAAAGGCAGTCAAAGGATAGACAAAGAGTACAGAATATGATACCTAATATATGAAGAATGGAGGAAGAAAAAAAGGAGGAAAAAAAAAAGAACGTCTAGATTCTGTTTGTAATAGAATACCAAGTGAGTTAAGTTAGACTGTTAGATAGTAAGAAAGTTACCCTTGAACCTTTGGTAACCATGAATCTAAAGCCTGCAATGATAGTAAGTACATACCTATCAATAATCATCCTAAATATAAATGGTCTGAATGCACCAATCAAAAGACATAGAGTCACTGAATGGATAAAAAAATAAGAACCATCTATATTCTGCCTACAAGAGACTCATTTCAAACTCAAAGACATACACAGACTAAAAGTGAAGGGATGGAAAAAGATAGTTCATGCAAATAATAAGGAGAAAAAAGCAGGAGTTGCAGTACTTGTATCAGACAAAATAGACTTTAAAACAAATAAAGTAACAAGAGACAAAGAAGGACATTACATAATGATAAAGGGGTCAGTCCAACAAGAGGGTGTAACTATTTTAAATATCTATGCACCCAACATAGGATAACCTACATATGTGAAACAAATACTAACAGAATTAAAAGAAGAAATAGAAGGCAATGCATTCATTTTAGGACACTTCACCCACCACTCACTCCAAAGGACAGATCAACCAGACAGAAAATAAGTAAGGAGACAGAGGCACTGAACAACATATTAGAACAAATGGATCAATCAGACATCTACAGAACACTCCACCCAAAAACAACAGGATACACATTCTTCTCAAATGCATATGGAATATTTTCAATAATAGATCATATACTAGGCAACAAAAAGAGCCTCAGTAAATTCAGAAGGATTGAAATTGTACCAACCAGCTTCTCAGATCACAAAGGTATGAAACTAGAAATAAATTACACAAAGAAAACAAAAAAGCCCAAAAACACATGGTGGCTTAACAACATGCTCCTGAATAATCGATGGATCAATGACAAAATAAAAACAGAGATCAAGCAATATATGGAGACAAATGACAACAATAATTCAACACCGCAAAATTTGTGGGACGCAGCAAAGGCCGCGCTAAAAGGGAAATATATTGCAATACAGGCCTACCTCAGGAAAGAAGAACAACCCCATATGAACAGTCTAAACTCACAATTAATGTAAATAGAAAAAGAAGAACAAATGAGGCCCAAAGTCAGTAGAAGGAGGGACATAATAAATATTAGAGCAGAAATAAATAACATAGAGAAGAATAAAACAATAGAAAGAATTGATGAAAGCAGGAGCCAGTTCTTTGAGAAAATAGACAAAAGTAGATAAACCCCGAGCCATACTTACCAAGAAAAAGATTCAACACATGTAAAAAGAATCAGAAATGAGAAAGGAAAAATCACTATGGTCACCACAGAAATACAAAGTATTATTAGAGAATACTATGGAAAATTATATGCTAACAAAAAGGACAACCTAGAAGAAATGGACAACTTTCTAGAAAAATACAACCTTCCACGGCTGACTCGGGAAGAAACAGAAATTCTGAATAGACCAATTACCAGCAAGGAAATTGAATTGGTAACAAAAAACTACCAAGAACAAAATTCCTGGACCAGATGGCTTCACTGCTGAATTTTATCAGACATTTAGAGAAGACCCAGTACCATCCTCCTTAAAGTTTTCCAAAGAGTAGAAGAGGGAATACTTCCAAACTCAGTCTATGAGGAAAGCATCACTCTAATACCAAAACCAGACAAAGGCACCACAAAAAAAAAAGAAAACTACAGACAAATATCCCTGATTAACATAGACGCAAAAATACTCAACAAGATATTAGCAAATCAAACTGAGAAATACATAAAAAAGATCATCTATCATGATCAAGTAGGATTTATACCAGGGACGCAAGGATGGTACAATATTCAATAATCAATTAATATCATACACCATATCAACAAAAAGACAAAAACCACAGGATCATCTCCATAGTTGCCGAAAAATCATTTGACAAAATTCAACATCCATTCATGATAAAACTTGCAACAAAATGGGTATAGAGGGCAAGTACAAAATAATAAAAGTCATATATGACAAATCCACAGCCAACATTATACTTAACAGCAAGAAGCTGAAAGCTTTTCCTTTAAGATTGGGCACAAGACAAGGATGCCCACTCTCCCCACTTCTATTCTACATAGTTCTGGAGGTCCTAGCCATGGCAATCAGACAACACAAAGAAATAAAAGGCACCCAGATTGGTAAGTAAGAAGTTAAACTGTCATTGTTTGTAGATGATATGATATTGTACATAAAAAGCCCTAAAGAATCCACTCCAAAACTACTAGAACTAATATCTGAATTCAGTAAAGTTGCAGAATACAAAATCAACACACAGAAATATGTTGCATTCCTATATACTAATGATGAACTAGCAGAAAGAGAAATCAGGAAAACAATTCCGTTCACACTTGCATCAAAAAGAATAAAACACCTAGGAATAAACCTAATCAAGGTGGTCAAAGACCTGTATTTTGAAAACTACAAGACACTCATGACAGAAATTAAAGAAGACACCAATAAATGGAAATACATCCGATGGTCATGGATAGGAAGAATTAATATTGTCAAAATGGCCATCCTGCCTAAAGCAATCTACAGATTCAATGCAATCCCTATCAAAATTCCAACACCATTCTTCAATGAACTAGAGGAAATACTTCTAAAATTCATATGGAACCACAAATGACCCCAAATAGCCAAAGCAATCCAGAGAAGAAAGAATAAAGCTGGGGGGATTACACTCCCTCACTTCAAGCTCTACTACAAAGCCACAGTAATCAAGACAATTTGGTACTGGCATAAGAACAGACCCACAGATCAATGGAATAGAATATAGAGCCCAGATATAAACCCAAGCATATATGATCAATTAATACACATTAAAGAGCTATGGATATACAATGGGGAAATGACAGCCTCTTCAACAACTGGTGTCGGCAAAACTGGACACCTACATGTAAGAGAATTAAACTGGATTATTATCTAACTCCATACACAAAAGTAACTCAGAATGGTTCAATAACCTGAATGTAAGACATGAAACCATAAAACTCCTGGAATAAACATAGGCAAAAATCTCTTGAATATAAACATGGGAAACTCTTTTCTGAACACATCTCTGGCAAGGAAAACAAAAGCAAAAATGAACAAATGGGACTACATCAAACTAAGAATCTTCTGTACAGCAAAGGACACCATCAGGAGAACCAAAAGGCATTGTACAGTGTGGGAGAATATATTCATAAATGACGTATTTGATGAGGGGTTAACATCCAAATTATATAAAGAACTCACATGCCTCAACACCCAAAAGGCAAATAACCTGATTAAAAAATGGGCAGAGGACATGAATAGACACTTCTCCAAAGAAGAAATTCAGATGGCCAACAGACACAAGAAAAGATGCTTCACATCCCTAGTTATCCAGGAAATGTGGATATTAAAACCACAATGAGATATCACCTCACACCAGTTAGGATGGCCACCATCCAAAAAACAAACAACAAATTTTGGCAAGGATGCTGAGAAAGGGAACCCTCCTACACTGCTGGTGGGAATGTAAATTAGTTTAACCATTGTGGAAAGCAATATGGAGGTTCTTCAAAAAACTAAAAATAGAAATACCATTTGACCCAGGAATTCCACTCCTAGGAATTTACCCTAAGAAAACAAGATCACAGTTTTAAAAAGACAGATGCACCCCTACGTTTACCGCAGCACTATTTACAATAGCCAAGAAATGGAAGCAACCTAAGTGTCCATCAGTAGATGAATGGGTAAAGAAGATGTGGGACATATACACAATGGAATGTTATTCAGCCATAAGAAGAAAACCAATCTTACCATTTGCAACAACATGGATGGATGTGGAGGGTATTATGCTCAGTGAAATAAGCCAGGCAGTGAAAGACAAGTGCCAAATTATTTCACTCATTTGTGGAGTGTAACAACGAAGCAAAACTGAAGGAACAAAACAGCAGCAGACTCACAGACTCCAAGAAGGAACTAGCGGTTACCAAAGGGGAGGGGTGGGGAAGGGCAGGTGGGGAGGGAAGGAGAAGGGGACTGAGGGGTATTATGATTGGTACACATGGTGTGGGGGGGATCATGGAGGAGACAGTGTAGCACAGAGAAGACAAGTAGGCCCCTTACTGCACTGGTGGGCAGTGACTGTAGTGGGGTATGGGTTGGACTTGATAATATAGGTGAATGTAGTAACCACAATGTTTTTCATGTGAAGCCTTCAGAAGAGTGTATATCAGTGATACCTTAATAAAATAAATAAATAAAAACAAATGAGCTGGCATGGGGGGGGAACGGGGGGGACTGTACAGCTCAGAGAAGACAAGTAGTGATTCTCATCTCACTACGCTGATGGACAGTGACTGTGGTGGGGTTGGTGGGGGGGACCTGGTGATGGGGGGAGTTCAATCATCACGGTATTGCCCATGTAATTGTAGGTTAATGATACTAAAATAAAATAAATTATTAAAAATAAAAAAAAAAAAACAAATGAGCTAAGAAGGCGTGAAAATGGAGGAGCTTTAAGTGCATATTACTAAGTGAAAGAAGCCATCTGAAAAGGCTGCCCATAGTGTGTGATTTCAACTCCTGGACATTCTAGAAAAGGCAAACTCTGAAGACAGTGAGATCTGTGGTTGCCTGGGGTTGGGGAGAAAGGGATGAATAGGTGGTGCATAGAGGATTTTTAGAGAAGTTAGAATATGATGTATATGATGTGTTATGATATGTAGGGTCTATGGTATGCTATCTATGCTGTATCATATATGTGATATGATGTATATGATATCTGTGATGTGATATATATGATATTATATGTGATATACAATATATGTGATACTGCAATGGTAGATATCTGTCATTAAGCATTTATCAAAATACATAGATGTCGAATGCCAAGAGTGAAACCAAACGTAAACTTTGGACTTTGGGTGATAACAAGGTGCAGTGTGGGTTCATCAGTTGTAACAATGTACTGCTCTGGTACAGGATGTTGATAAGTGGGCAAGGGTTGTACCTGTGTGGGGACATGGATAAGTGGGAAATTCCAGCTCAGTTTTGCTGTGAACCTAAAACTGCTCTAAAAATTATAATCTTTTTTTTTTTGAGACCTTCTTTAACCCTCCCTTTAAATCCCCCTAGGATCTAACTGCATCACTCAGAAAGAAAAAAAAGTCCCTAACACTAACTCAGAGTTCACCATACAAAACATAACACCGTTCTAAACCTATCTGCATGTTAGTAGGGAGAATTACTTGTTAACACGTGATACTGAAACAGAATTGAAGACAAGGAGGTTTCTAGACATGAGCACGGCCAGAAGAGCTCGTGAGCGATCGAGGCCCAGGTTTTTCAGGGTAAGGTTCTTGGTGTATTAGATCTTTGACATTTTTGTGAGCAAATGGTGTGTGGGCTCATGCCAGGCAATCACATGTGAATGAGTCAGAAGCACTTTTTAAAAATCCAAGCTGTTGGCAAAATAAAGAAATTAAGCACATGCAGTCTGCAGACACATCTGACATGGAACTAATAAACTGAGATGCTGATGCTCAAGGATTCATTCTGTCTTTATTTTCTTTCTTAAACTGCACTATTGAAACTCAGAGCATGTAAGACGGCTCAACCAAGTGATTCTGACTAACCATTTCAGAGCCTGAATAGAAAGGTTATAAGCTTAAAAGAACTCAGATTTGAATAAAAATGGAAAATGTCATTTGTTATGTGAATAAGGTTACCATTTGAACTACTTGATCATCTACTCAAAATGATAAAGTGATTCTTCAGGGGGCCAGGTAGTGTCACCCATGCACATTATGCTAGGATAGTTTGGACACATGGAGACGAACTTGAAAACACATTAAGATGTAACTATGAGATGTTCATTTTTAATCGGCAGGGGAAATAAGCTGCCCGTTTCACTCTTCCGAACTATTCTACAAGCCAGTCCCTCGTATATGAGGCCAGGTGGTCAGCCATCAAGGTAGAGGCTGCACCAGCGAGAAGCTAAAAGCCCAAATTCCAGGCTGTGATTAGTGATGACACTGCCTGAACACCGTCCCTATGAGTTCATTCTACAGAGTTGATTCAATGTCAGCCAAACAGTCTCAGTTGGTAGTTGGGATGAAACTTAAAGTTGACATTTGGTCAAGATGGTCTCCTCGTCTACCACCTTTCCTGGAAGCTCATCACTCTAGAAGCGTGTTGATGCAATGCCTCCTTGTCAGGGTCACATTTAGACCTGATACATAATGGGACAGAGCTCCCTAAGTCCCTCGGACTGGAGCCAGCCTGGAGGGTGGGGTTTGCATCTCTGGGGAGGAGTGGAGGCCTCCCTGCTTGGCCCAGGGCAGAGGGTGGCTCCCAGTCCCACTCTGCTGGTTCAAGTGTGTGGCTGCTCTCAATGCACTGTCCCCTCTCATTCTCCTCTGAACATTCCGACTTCCCTAGAACGTCTTCCTCACATTACCCTATGTTGTGTTATATTTGTATTAGGCAGTTGGCCCTAAGTCAGTAAATACTGTTTTTGGTTCCTGGTGATGCTGTAGACACCCTCCTTTAGGCTCACTCACCTTGTATGTCCAGAGAGGCTATTAAGAGAGCGTGTATTGAGCACTTGGCAAATGCCTAGTGAACACAGATTGACTGATTGACTGATGAATTGGTTGACTGATGGTAGGTCCCTGCTCTTTGCTGCGATCACTGCAATGCATCCCTCTGGGGAGGAGGAGGTGTGTGTGCAACGTTCATCTGAGGAAAGGGCAACTCGCTTAGTCTAGAAACCCCTTCATCCAAAACTCCAGCTCTGAGAGGCACACCTGCATGATTAAATCCAGAGGGGCGCCAGTGTGCTTGGCCTCAGGATTAAAAAGTCTGGGAGGGAAGGAGAGTCCCTTCACGGCAGGCCCAGACCGCGCTGTGATCTTCGGTGGCTTGGTGCCAAGTACAAACAAACACACACGTGATGGCCTGCTGGTCTCTGGCCACATCAGATAGTGTGCAACACGGTGAGTTGTTCGGCGAGCGTCCTAGCCTCTTCCTACAAAGGCACTAGCAAATACACACATTTGAGCAGCGCTGAGAAAGTCTAACTGCTGGAATTCTTGAAATTGCAGTATTTATCTTTGTATTTAGGTTTAATGTTGAACATTGAGGATCTGAGTCTCATTGGACGTTGAGACATTTTTTTGACTGCCATCCCTATGCCTGCAGCTGACTCAGGGTTTGGTTTTGGATTTTTTGTATTTACTGTGCTTGGTAAAAATAGTTGTACAGAGGAATCTTTATTATAAACTTTTCTGAGTCAAACTAATTGCTAAATTAAGCTTGCCCCGAATCAAGCTCAGCTGATTAATTTTAAAGGTTATTGACAACTGACATTTTTAGGAATGTTTAATCAGGCTAGCAAGTACTCTTAGAATAGAAATTTTATGATAACCACACTCTAAACCTGATAACTAAAAATATGCAATGTAGAAGCCCCCCCGTTATCCACAAAAGGGAAAATTATAGCCTATGTGTATATATATATATATCCTTTTAGCTGAGATCCTATAATTTGTTGTATATCATTATAGGATAAGAACAAAAAAGGAAATGGTTTAGACTCTGATGAAATTTTAACAATAAAATGTTAGAATGACCTGCGGCATATTTAAAAGAAAATCCCTTTGCCCTGATATGTAATCAATGTAGACACTCTATTTTATTCTGTTTTCAAATGAATAAAATTTACTTCACCTCTAACAGCCAAGGTCTTTTTAGCTATAGACATCTTATGGTCCGTTTGCCAGGAGATTTCAAAATCCATGCTGCATATACCTGAAAAGCATGCATGCTCAGCGGGCTGGTTTTCCTCAGGTGAAAATAAACTGCCCTGTTCTCGAACCCTTGTTGTCGGCTGCATGGGAGGGTGCTCTAACCACAGACACGGGCAAGCAGCGTGCTGAGTGGAGCGTCGTCTGAAACTCAAGATTCACTCGTTAAAAAGTAAGTGGGGCGGGGCAACCATCTCCCCGCCTGGGCTGTGGCGGGGAGTCGTTTCTCTGAGCCTAGTAGGGCTCTGGGCTCAGGGGGCAGGTGAGCCCTGGGCTCTGGGCTGCCCAGAGCCGGCAGTGGTGGGTGGTGGAACTGCCCATGTCGGGCCTGGAATCTGACCTGTGAATCTGGTCTCTTGCCTTGTCCTACTTTCTTTAGTCTTCTCTTACTTTCTCGGGGGTTTATTCTAACTTGACCCAAAAATGTTTCTCAAGTCACTGAATCATAAAACACACACACACTCACGCATGCACACACACACATGCACACACACACACACACACACACACACACACACACACACACACCCTAGGGCGAAGTGGAAAAGTCCAACCCTTGGCCTTGATGTGGCTTCAAACCCAGGTGCAGTTATGCATGTCTCTGTAACCGTAGGGAAGTCAGTGAACTTTCATGTCCTTATTTATAAAATGAACATAATAATGCCTACCGTGCTGGAGAGGACATGAGATACATAATGTTCCTGGGACAGAAAAGACTATTATTTTATAGGCTTCACCACTCATTGTGCTGTTGTTTGTCAGAAGATCTATTTTAGGCCCTGGTGTTTGTACAAACCCATTTAAAGGACAGATTTGGAAATGAGGGCTGGGAGCTCTAGGTATTTCTCTTTCCTGATGCTCAAAGAAAAACAAATGATAAGCCTATTTCAAGTTTGGTTAGCAGAGTAGTTTCCTCCCCACCTAAATATCTGCACAGGCTTGCTGGGGAGAGATATGGCCCCCAGGTGAGGCCGTTTACTGCTCGGGGAGTTTGGGAGAGTCCCTGGACTCCTCTGGTTCGCATATGAACCGCAGAGATTGCCATGTATCTTGTAGGATCATTTTGATACGATAAATAATGTGCACAACATAAATGGTTGCTGCTATTTTTATTCTCCTGTTACTTTGTATTTCCAAGGATGGTCAGCCAGCCTCCGAGGAGGCTACAGACTAATTATGTGAAACAGTGACAGACTCAGCAGTGGACAGAAATGCCATTCCACAGCACATGGTGGGTTTTCACGGCACATGGTGGATTTCCATGGAACACATATTTTCAAAAGCATAGTGTACTTTTATTTTTTTCATCTATTCTATGAGGAACAGGAAATTTAAATTTGGATCCATATTCTTTTTCTCCAGTCCCCTGCATCCTCAGGAAACATAAACACTTTAATAAGCAGATTGTTACAGCAATAAAAGATATATTCCAAGGCCAAATGCATATTATCTTCGTGTTATTTGATTTCATTGACTAGAGTGTTGCTTTCCCCTGTCCTATATGACAGGTTCTAAGAATTTAGGACAAAACATTAGGTTCTTCCTTAAGAGGCAGTGGCAATCAAGAGAAAGAAGGGAGAACTGAGTTTCTGAATAATTTATTAGTTCAAACTAAACATGAACAATTCCTCCAGCCCCTGCCTGCTCAGAACCAGGCTGCTTGCCTCCCGTAGACCTGCGGGGACTGGCCCCTGGCCTGTGTGCTCGGGCTGGTGGTACCTGGGACCCGGAGGTGAGCCCCACCTACTTCCTGTTCAGGCCCCCCACCAGCAGAGAGGCTGTGAGAACGAAGTCTACACCTGAAATCACTCTGCACTCCCAGCAACTTTTCTCCTCACTCAGCCATTTTCCTGCCTTTTCAGTCACCCTGAAGAGACCCTATTAGGAGGAATCCTCAGCTAAACTCCTGAGGAGGGAGACTTACCAGTGATTATAATCACTGTAAGGAAAACAAAATCTTAGATCCATTGGTTGTCCTTTTAGACCGAGTGAAGCCATCCAGCACTGAGTAGTGTCTGTTGACCTTATTTTTCGTCTCTGTCCTTAACTTTGTTAGTGCCTCACTACTTTCTCCCTCCCTGCCCCACTCCTCCCCTTCTCCTCCATTCTATGTGCATTTACTCTTCTCCCGTTCTGGTCTCCTCCACCGAACTCCGCGCACTCTTCCAGGATGACGCTGCCCAGCAGCGGTGGTCGCGGCCACGGTGCCCCTGAGCATCCTCACGGCCACGCTCCTTATTCCAGCTCGGCCGGCTGCACCTCCATAGTGTTGTCATCAGCCAGCCTGCTCCCCAGAGGCAACCACTCCAGTTCCCAGCTCTTTCTACTAGTGTTAACCCTCGTACTTCTCAACAGTGTACTCTGCTATTTTTAAATTCATCGAGTTTAGACATTTGCTATTGATTCCTGATTCTACTCTCTGAGTACTCAGCTATAACATAGCACCCCTTCCCACCCGCCTCCCATGTAGCTATATCTTCAGACAGAGCCGTATGAATCATGTTAGCCTCAT
Source organism: Phataginus tricuspis (assembly GCA_029783875.1). Classification (NCBI taxonomy): domain Eukaryota; kingdom Metazoa; phylum Chordata; class Mammalia; order Pholidota; family Manidae; genus Phataginus; species Phataginus tricuspis. The sequence goes on along the minus strand of JAQQAC010009376.1, from coordinate 23,498,588 downwards.
TAGGACCTTTTAAATACTGTCCTCTGATGAACCATATTGTGTACTATAATTGTGTTTCTTTCTTATACAACTTTTCCATTTTTCCTGGAATAGTCACTTTTGGGACACTTTTTTTTTTTGCTTTTTTATGAACTTAACCTTAGTTTTGCTCTACAAGCTTCATCTAAGGTATATTTAAGTATTATTTTTCAAATGGTTGAAGAAACCAGTTAGTCTATCGATTCCGTTCCTCCTGTCTTTCCCACACTCTTCCGCTGGGAGATCTGCCTCTCAGAGCCCTCCCTCTCCTATCGCGGTCTGTGCTGGCCTGGACAAAGCTGTCATCATAGAAATCCATTGAGTCCTATTTCCTGAGTGAGGTATTGTTCTTCTTCAATATGCTCTTGAGGAGGAGGGGAAAAGCCTTTGTTCTGAAGAAAGAATGCATGGGAGGTAAATTTCACTCCTTGCAAAGTCACGTTGTAGACTTTTCTCAGATGCTATCGTGTTCCTTGCCTGTCCATTTATATTTGAAAATAAGGTGCTCAAAAAGTATTTGGAAACTGTATGTATGCTGACGGAGCTTGTCAACTCAGGAGCTCCCTCTTGGATGAGTAGGTGGCCTTTCCTTGGAGATACGCCCAGATGTCAGCATGTTCCGTGTGTTAGGAGAGGAAATCTGCAGTTTCTTTTTGCCTTTCCAGGGGGTCAGAGGGCATACTTGCTGGTATTTTGGAAACAGATTACAAGAGAAGGGGGTCAACTGAAGAATTTAACTTATGATTCCTGTGCTCAAACCCCAGGCTCACCCTTACTTTGTCTCTAATTATCTCCTCCAGATAGACTTCTGTTCATTCAACATTTGGGGAGGTGAAGGTAGGACATGGGTGAGAGGTGGGGCAGACCTCTGATTCCTGGGGATGGGGGTTAGCTTCACTTCCCACCTCCTTGTCTTTGGGGTCAGAGCCTTTCAGGGGTCTTGTGGAAAGAACTGGCACTCTCTTTAGCATCCCTTCTACAAACCAAACTATTAATCACATTTGTCTTCTTTCACTCTGCTAAATTAGCTACCATTCCTCCATGAGCTCTCAAAAGTGTGTGCAAATCTCTTATCTTCTGATGTCTCCTCTGACAAAAGCTTCGTTCTTGTGGTCTGGTATATTTTTTATTCTGAAGGGAAAAGAGATCGATGTAATTGGCTACTTGATCACATTTAACCTGTCAATTTTGCTAAGAGAGCCTGCTAGCCCTGGTGACAGGAGTGCAGAGGCTTGGACTGCTTTGCTGGTGAGGTGTCTGCTCAGCACCCTGGGAGCTGCGTAGATTATTCTCCCAACTGAGGCGAGATAACATATTTTGTTTGTGAAACTTCCTTTTATCTTTGAGGTTTCTCCCATTCAGCCAGCCACATTCATGGCCTTGGGCCAAGATAATACAGCAGAAAAGCAGAGAAAGTCTTATGACTCATGGATTGGTGGCGGGAGTAGTCTATGGATAGAATTTGAAGAGTACATGAAGCTAGATCGGAGAAGTGTAATGTCTTTTTTTCCAGGAGCTTCTGACTGAAATTTAATATTTCCTTCAATTATGAAAGTTACAACAAATCACAGGTGATGGGAATATCTATGATGTCATTATGCAATTGAGATCACAGATGTTTTTACATCATGAGATAATAGTTGTGGATGTTTCTAATTATTTACACTCTGGAAACTAGCTGTCACTAAACTGGTTTGCTAGATCTTAGTACTTAATGGGTTAAAAAAGAAGCATTATGTAATACTTGGATCCATGTATTTCATATAATTGTCTTAGTCTGTAATCCTATGCATTTTGTTTTCGGGCTTAGAAATATTTTCTGAGAAGGGGTCCATAGACCCCCAAAGTGTTTGAGAACCCTTCTTTAGAGTTTCAAATGCTCATCTTTTGGGGCTGCAAGAGTCTCAGCTCTAAAGGGACTCAGAGCATAGAGAATGCCTGACCATGTGCATGGAGGCTCCAACCTGAAATATTGCCATAATCAAAAAATCTATCTTGGAAATAGGTGAAGGGAATAAAGATGTACACACTTCGAACTGTAAAATCAATCATATAGACGTATAGCATAGGGAAGATAGCTAATAATGTTGTAATATCTTTGTGTGGTGATAGAGAACTCCACTTATCGTGGTGAGCATTTAGCGATGTATACAATTGTCAAAATCACTATGTTGGACACCTGAAACCGATATAATATTATATATCAACTATATTTCAATAAAATTTTTTTGAACTCTATTTGATTATAGAAATATAAAAAGTGTCATATTTCCTGTACACTTAAGCTAGCAAATGTAATTCACATTTTATATATGTGATTAGTGACTTTGGTTAAAACTACACAGGTGTGAATGTGTCCAAAAACAGTCAGGGAAGCCAAAAGAGCCAAAATTTTTGCTAAAAATTTGCTTATTTTCTTTTCCTATTATTTTTATTATTATTATTTTTTTCAGGTGAACAAAATGAACGAGACGCCAGACTGGCAGGCTGAAGATCTGGTTCTAGGAGGGGTGGTCTTGTGAGGCCTTCCATGGGAAGTTGCACTGGGTGACGTCCAAGGCCCCTTCTGTTTCTCTGGACCTGTGAGACTCGAACAAGTTCTCTGTCTGGGGCTCAGAATCCTCTGAGAAGTAGAAAGATCCTGTGTAAATGAGCTGTGACTGTCTTGTGAACTTCAAAGTGCCTGGGTTCTTACAAGGAAATGGGTTGGAGCTTCCTGACATTTTTCAAAGGGTATAATTTTTTTTCATTTATATATTTTTATTTGGTAATGTTTTATCAGTACAGGGAAACTAAATTTTAGAGACACTGGATCTCATTACATTGGACGTTATCAGTTTATTATAAAAGAGAGACATGGAAATTATTTACATGATGAAAGATTTCAGAACTTAGTGTAATGGGCAGCTGGCCAGACAGCTATGTATGTGCCACTGGGTGACATTTCTCGGATTTGCTTTGGACACGTTTCTGTTCTTGCTAAGATGACATAGATGGACTTGAGCTGCCGCATTGCCACTTCTATCTGTTCTTCCACCTGTCTCATGAGGAACATGCTGAGGTCTCAGGTTCAATCCCAGGGACGTGAGCCTGTGAGCGCTCCCTCGGCTGCCTGGCACGGTGAATCCTCGGCCTGACGTGAGCCTCTCCTCTTTGACATGCTTCGTGCCCCCTGACCGGGTTGCGGTCTGGAAATTTGCTTCCGTTCCGGGGTCTCAGGTCAGGCTGTCACATGCACAGAGTGTGCGGCCCCAGCACCAGCCAAGGAGGCCAAGACGCTTCAAAAATGCGTCTCCCAGGGCCAAGGCCATCGTAAACCAGGTGGCCCCCTGTGTTTGCCTGTGGGCTTGGGGTTCCAGTGGAGTGAAATCAGTTCTAGTTGTATTTGTTCTTATGGCATAAACTCAGGGGGACTTTCCTTTATCTCAAGTTTGTTGATGAGCTGAAGATCGCAGGACTTACAGTCCATGTCCACCAATCTTGAAGTGTCTTTGGATTTGGTTGTAAAGGTAGTCTGAACCAGCAAAGGACTAAGAAATAAAACTACTCTACTGTTGTTTTAAAAATGGAGCTTGCCTCCTGCCACAGCCCTAGGCATCCTGATTGGATAACAACTCCTGTTTATGCCTAGCCCGGATTTTGAAAAGTAATCTTCTGGGCCCTTCTCCTGTTTGTCTAATTTGCATGACTTCTTTCTTCTGCCCAGAGTGGCAGAGGCTGCTGAAACCCCTCCAGCAGCCCCAACGGAGGGAAGGCCCATGCAAGTCTGAGTTGCCCTCTGCGGGCTGGCTTTCATTCTCTGCCCTGGATGGCAGGGAGGAGATGAGGCCTTCTTTCTAATCCTGGTATAGCTGAGATCAAATACAAGGGTACAGTCAGTTCTATAATGCAAGGCTGAAAATCTCCCAATCCTTTGCTATTTTATTTCTGTCTTCATAGACAAAATTTTTCCCCCCAAAATTCCCCATGAAGCCAATCCTTCTTCTCATCCCTCTTCCTGCTTTTCCCCCAGGTGTGCCTGTGTGCTGCAAGAGCCCACAGCCATGGTGAGAGAAGAGGTGAGCAGAATAACTTAAAAACCAAGCAGCCAATAAACCCAAACATCCCTTGGTAGTGAGTATTTGAACATAAACGCTCATCCGCACCCCAGCCTGGTGGAGGATTAGAGCTCTGGGTGACAGGAACTGTGCTGAACTTGGACCCGACCCAGCCTGACGCAGAATTGCTCGAGGATGCTTCTTCCGAAGGGTCATGGCTGCTAGTTCTGTCTGCCAAGTTCAAGCCCATGGGACACAGTCTGCTCAGGGGCAGGGCATGGGAGGGCTAAGGGCTCACCGGCAGTTTTTGGCCCTGAGACCTAGGCTCACAACCAAGTCCTCAAGCAGAGAAGGGGAGAAATCCCTGAAATACTGGATAGGCAAGTATGTACCGGGAGCCTGGCAGTCCTGACTTAGAGGAAGTGCTCCCAAGAATATGCTGAATTTACAACTACCCCAGCTAAGCTGTGCTACAAATACCAGGGACCACATGGATCCACAGCCCAGCGCTGGCACCCGAGGCTGCCGGCTGAAGTGGTAGAAGATCGCTCATGCTGGGTAAGGGCAGGAGTACCAGACACCTTCTTCTTACCCAATGTCCTTCTTTTCAGGTGTGATCATTTGCCTGAGTGCCTCAATCATTTACGTGACCTAAAACCTACAGGACACCACACTTGCCCCTTACAGAAAGTGGTTTGTCTGAGTAAGCAGCCTGCCAGAGGGGTGGCCTGGAGAACAGGGCCAGGAATCGCCCAGCGTGGAGGGAAGGTGCTGGAATTGTCGGGAGTAATTTGATACCATCTGAGAAGAGGCAGCAGGAGTGGTGAGGGGTTTGTGCTGCCTGGCTCGTGGTGAGGGGGTGTGCCTCCCGAACAGCGTCATCCGGGTCCCAGTGTCGGGCCAGGCGTCGGGAGAGGAACATGGCCATCAGCGGTGACCAGACCCAACACCCAGGGCCCACCTAAGATATTTGGTCCACAGTCAGTCTTGTGTCAAGTTGCATTTTCTAAACAGTGACTACAAAGTCACCTCCAAATATTATATATACTTAATTTTTTGAAAGAGTTGTTTCTTAATATTTTTGCATTAATAAATGAGATGGATTTGTTGTAATTTTCTTTGTGAGAGTGTATAATCTCAGGTTTCAGAATCAATGTTATATTTCATAAAGTAATTCCAGAGCTTCCCTTCTTTTCTAAGCTTTTGAATGATTTAAGTAAAATTAAATTAAATTCTGCCTGCTTTTTAAAGCTGTGGTAGAATATACCTGTGCAACGTATTGGGTTATTTCTGAGGGAACTTGTTGACAACTTCCTTTCTTGTATGTAATCAGTCTGTTCTGATTCTCTTTCTCTTCTGGGGGTCAGTTTTACCAAATTGCATTTTCCAATAATGTTTCATCTAAGTTTTCCAATATACTTTCATGGAGTTAAGTAAAGTAGTCCTCATGATTATTTTAATTTAATGTATCTTTATAGCTATTTTCCTCTTATTATTTGTTACTTTATGTATTTGCATTTCTACTTTTTTTCTTTATTAGGTTAGCCAGTACTTTATTTCTTTGTTTTCCTTCCCAAAGATTGTACTTATGTAACTCTTTATTTTCCTGTTTCCTTACTCAAGTTAGAAAGTTCTGCTTTCTCTTTTATTAATTCTTTTTTTCTGTTTTCCTTCCACTTATTTTGTTGTTCTTTTTCTAACCTAGATGGTTGATTCAACTGTTTTTTCTTTTTTCTCTCCTTTTTTATTTAAACCTTTGGCTTTTTCTCTGAGTACTGCTTTAGCAGTATCTCATAGATTTTAATATGTAAAATATTACTTTTGCATTACTGTCATTTTCTAGGAGTTCTATAATTAGGTTTATATTATTTTTTATCCAAGAGTTGAGGGCTTTTTGAAAAATTAAAGTTCACTTAAGATGAATTTTTGAAATTTCCAGGTGGAAGGAAATTTCTGTTATTTGATTTTTAAAATTAATTTATAGCTTTATTGCACAGTGGTCAGAGAATGTTGCCTATGCTATTTCTACTTTTTGGAATTTGAGGTCTTGTTTGTGGCCTAATACTGTGGTCAATTTTCTTGAATGTTCCATTCTTGAATATTCTTGATAGTAGGAATACTCTTTATGTAAGGAGAAGAGAGTTTGATATGCATATTAATCAGAGCTATCATGTTTAAAATATGTTATATGAATTTTTTATTTCTTATTTTTATTCATTTGAATGGTATAGACCATACAGGCAGGAATGAAACCAGCATGTTTCTGTTTATTTCTCCATTTATCTTCTATAATTTCAAGTTTATGAATGCTATTCCTTTGTTATTTAGTGCTTAGCTATTTATAGTTGTTGTATCTTCACTGTCACTCACACCCTTTAGCATTTTAGGGTGCTTTTATTGGTCTTGCTTAATCTGAATTCCAACTTAACTAACTTCCAACTTAACTAAAATTAAAACCATGGCCCCCTGCTTTTTTTGTGTGTATTTTCCCCCTACTCTATTTTGACTCACCCTTTTATTTTCAATTTGAAACAAATATTCTAATTTGTTTTAGTTGTGTCCCATGTATATAGAATTAAGCTTTGTCTTATAATTTAACCTGAAAATATTTTTCTCTCAGTTACAGAACTAACCTGTTTGTATTTGTTGTTGTGACTACAGTATGTTTAGTCTTAGTTGTACTACATCATTTTATGTTTTGATTTACTTTTAGAGTTTATTTTTAAGTCAACACAATTGCTTTGTCTGTATGTTTGCCTTTGGTTTATTTCTTATATGTCAACTTTCTGAAATTTAGGAAATGAGTATATTTTCTACCAGATACCTTTATAATGATAACATTAGTAACTTTCCCTTACTTTAAAAGTATTTATTAGTTCCCTACTAAAAGCAATAGTAAAATTTGTATGTTTTCTCTTCTTCCCCATTCTATTACCACCTGCTTTAGGACAATAATGTAATATTTATTATCATTAATCTTTGTTCTTTTAATGGTTTATAGTTTTATCACTTGAGTTGTCAGCTCTTATGTCAGTCAGGTTCTGGGAGAACAGAAACCATGCTGAAAACCTTAAAACAGAGCGACTTTAATTCAAGGAAATGGTTATCCAGGTGGTAGAAACGCTAAGAGCCCAACAGGACTCTTAAGAAACCCAGAGATTAGTGACATAAAAAAGCTGCTACTTCCTCTTTGTGGACGGGGGTGGTGTGCCAGGGGGTTTGGGGACCAGGGTTACCTGGAGGTAGTTACCACCCAAGGGGACCTGTCTGGTGGGAGCTCCAGGCCCAGAGCCCACACAGCCGCTGCTGGCGATGCCGCCTGAGGCTTCTCTCCTTGTCCAGCCGCCGACCTTCCACCGGTACCTTCTCTTCACCCAGGTGAGAGCCTGCAGGCAAAGGAGCCTGAGCGACACAGCTTGCTGGGAGCAGCTTGATGCTGACAGGGTAGCAAAAGGACTGTGCCTTCTAGTAGTTTCATTAAGGAGACTGCCGGGGCAGTAAACCCTGCGGTGTTCCACATTCCAGCTGTGTCTCTGTCCTCAGGTTTCCAGGACACTTGGGCTGCATGTTGCCTAATGGTCTTTGAATGGGTTTATAGTTTTATCATTTTCGTCCCTTTCTTTCCTTAAATGTCTTGGTGTTGTTCTACTGTCCAGTGGTTTGAAGTACTGCTGTAGAGAAATCCACGGCCAGCCTGACCGTCCCCCTTATAAGTGACTTGGGTTTTTTGTTTGTCTGTTGCCAGGCTACCCACAGAAGTCTTTCATTTCCTTAAAAGTTCAATCACTTTTATGGGATATTTATCTAGGATGACTGTTCTGGGTCAGTTTTATGTGATTTGTTGCTTGCCATTTCAACATATAGATTCATATCCTCTTTTATTTCAGAAAGGTTTTTTTGAATTTGTCTCTAATTGTTTATTCCTATCTATTGTTTTGATTTTCTTTTTCAGGAATTCTGCCCTTGTGTTAGAATTCATGAAGAGTGGCGACAGCAAGTTGCACTTGCAGAGTCTGGCAGAGCTGTACGTTCCCTATGGGCACAGCAGACCTGTTGAAGTAACCCTGGTGAAAGGCGTATCTTAAGGACCCTTCCCAAGGGTACCTGCCAGCTGGTGACCCACATGGTTTCTATGTGGGGAAAAACATTAGATCTGGGAACTCAAAAGTGGGGGGCAGGTCATACGTGGTCAATACGGCTGCATTGCCTGGTCTAATCTGCACCGACACCAGATTCAAAGTGCAAGAGCCAAGAAAAGCTTTTGTCTTCCCAACTGACGCCAATCCTAGAGGCGCCACGGGCAGCACATGAATGCGAGAAAAGATAAAGCAGAGAAATAGTAAAGAAACCATGGCCCCATCTTCAATGCAGGTTTCACAGACTGAATCAGGAGGAAAGAAAGCTTTTAACTGGATGATACATGGCAGAGCTTTTTTCTTTATGGATTTTTACAGTATTATTTGCCTATAAAAATACCCGTCTTAAGTATATAGCTTGATGAATTTTGGTACTTGTATACAATCTTGTAATCATAACCACAGTCAAGATATAGAATGACTCCCTCATCCTAAGAAGTTTTCTCTGTGATGATCCTGCCGATGGCCCCCAGGCATGATGCTACCACCAGACGTTTGCCTTTTCTATAATTCCACGTAAATGGAGCGGTTCACATGCATCTGTAAACATTCCTGACTTCTTTTCCTTTTAAACAGCATGTTTTTGATATTCATCAATGTTGCTGCATATATTATTAAAGGTTTCTTTCCTTTTTGTTACTGAATAGCATTCCATAATTGTGAATACACCACTATGTGCTTATTCAGCCCCATTTGATAGACACTGGGCTTCTTTCAGTCTTGGGCTATTGTGAATAATGTTACTCCAAGTACTCATATATCTATCTTTGTGTGGACATGTGTTTTCACCTCTCTTGGGTAGATACCTAGGAGTAGAATTGCTGGGTCTTATGGAAGTATGTACTTAGTCTTCCAAGCACAATATACTATATAAGATACCGCCTTAATGTTTTCCAAAGAGGCTCTACCATTTTGCACTTCTCCCAGCAAAGTGTGAGAGTTCTAATTGGTCCACAGCTTCACCAACGCTTGGCATTGTCAGACTTGGTAATTAGTCATGCTGGTGGGCATGTATCAGTTTTGTAGGGCTGCTGTAACAGAGTACCATAATCTGGGTGGTCTGAAACAATAGAAATTTATTCTCTCATAGTTCTAGAAGCTAGAAGTATGAAATCAAGGTGTCAGCAAGGCCATGCTCCCTTTGAACCCTCTGCTTACCCCCTCCGGCTTCTGGTGGCCCCAAGAGTTCCTTGGCTTGCAGCAGCACGACTCCAGTATGTGCCTCCATCTCCCCACGGTGTCTCCCCTCTGTGTCTGAGCCCATGTCTCCCCTCTTCTCTGTGTCAGGACACCAGTCACATTGGATTAAGGGTCCATCCTGTTGCAGTAGAACCTCATCTAAAGAAATTATATCTGCAAGAACCCTATTTCCAAGTAAGACCACATTCTCCAGTATCGTGGGGCTAGGACTTCAACATATTTTGGGGAGGAACACAATTCAACCCTTCACAGTTGGATATTTCTTTGCAGTTGTAACTTTCATTTCTCATGAAAGAGAAATGATGTTGGGCATCTTCTCACGTGCTTATTCACTATTTGTATATCTTTGTTGAGCATTTTTAGAATTGGGTTGCTTATTTTCTTAATACTGAGCTGAAGAGCACTTTATACACAATAAGCCCTTTATTGGATACATATTTGGCAAAAGTTTATCCCAGTCTGTGGTCTTATATTTTCATTTTCTTAAGTGTGTCTTTTGAAAAAAATTTTAATCTTTAAGGTTACTTTACTTCTGTCTTATGCATTTTGTGTTCTACTTCAGAAACCTTTACCTACCTCAATGTTACATAGATTTTCAGATATTTAATAATTTTAGTCGGGATTTAGTTAGGCATTGGTTCTAATCAGGATTTCTCAACTTTGGCACTGCTGACATTTTGGGCTGGATAATCCACTGTTACAGGGCATCTTGTGCCCTGTAGGGTGTCTAGCAGCATCCCAGACCCCTACCCACTAGATGCCAGTAGCACCTCCTCAGTTAAGACAATCAAAAATATTTCCAGGCATTAAAAATATCCTTGGGGGTTAAAATTTCCTGCATTTTAGAATTTTTACTTAAGTCTGCACCATTTCAAAAACATTTTTTTGTATGATTTGAGGTAAGGGTTAAGGGGTTCCTTAATGCTCCCCTGCCCCCATGCAGATAGCCAATTGTTTTAAAACCATTTGTTGTAAATATTATCCATTCTCCATTCAGTGACCTTGCCATCTTTGTTAAAAATAAATTGACCCAGTCTGGCATGTAAGGAGTTTGGGATTTGTCATTCCAGGCCTTGCAACAAGAAGAAAGCTGGACAAAGTAAAAATCAACTGCTCCTCTTAGATCCGACAGAATACTGAAGTTGCAGGACAAATTGCCACCCCAAAATTGAAGAAAGAGACAGATAAGAGATAAAGAGAATCATGTCTTACTGGAGTGGAAGCGCAGCAGAAGAAAGTGCTTCCGGAACCAGTATCCAAGTAGAAAATGTTAATATGTGATTGATGAATTGCTGGACACCTAGTGAGGACAAATTGAGAGTTCAAAACCCCAGGGCCCAGTTTTGGAGAAGACACAGAGACATGAATTTCACCACCAGGAGCGCTGCCAAATTTTCACAGTGAAGATGGGAAATAAATTCCTGGGGCTTTCAGCATAGGAAGGGGAAGTAATCATTCTGAAATATCGCCCAGAGCATTGCATTTCTCAACAAAGCCTTTCCACAGTGGGAACTATTTCACCAGAACCTAACCAACCTGGGGGAAGGAAAATACGCAATTCCAGCCTTCCACATGCAGACCTTACACGCCTCACAAAATTAAACCAAAATGGATCATAAACCTAAATGTAAAATACAAAACTATAAAATTCCAGAAGATAACATAAGAGAAAATCTAGATGACTTTGGGTTGGTAATGACTTTTTAGATACACCAAACCCACAATACATTAAAAGAGAAAAAATTGGTAACTTGAACCTCATTTAAAATTAAAAACTTCTGCTTTGCAAAAGACACTATTAAGAGAACTAAAAGACAAGCCACACTCTGGGAGAAAATATTTGGAAAACACGTAAGATAAGGGAGCAGTATCCAAAACACAAAAACCCTTAACACTCAACAGTAATAAAGCATGCAACCTAATTTTTTTTCCTTTTTTTTTAAAATTTATTTTGATATCATTAATCTACAATTACATGTGCAATATTATGGTGATTAAACTGCCCCCTTCATCAGGTCCCCCCCACCAACCACATTACAGTCACTGTCCATCAGTGTAGTGAGATGCTTTAGAATCACTACTTGTCTTCTCTGAGTTGTACAGCCCTCCCTGTGCCCCCCCAACATTACATCTGCTAATCGTAATGCCCCTTTTTCCCCCTTATCCCTCCCTTCCCACCCATCCTCCCCAGTCCCTTTCCCTTTGGTAACTATTAGTCCGTTCTTGGGTTCTGTGAGTTTGCTGCTGTTTTATTCCTTCAGTTTTTTTCTTTGTTCTTATACTCCACATATGAGTAAAATAATTTGATACTTCTCTTTTTCAGCTTGGCTTATTTCACTGAACATAATCCCTCTAGCTCCATCCATGTT